>SAUA01000067.1:0-167920 GCA_004335185.1 Phoma sp. RAV-16-625 | reverse complement strand
GAAAAGAATTACGCGCAACATGGGAAGAGTTGGCAAAACAGTCGCTGGAGGGCCCACTATTGGCAACACCTCGGGGGTCGATACCAATGAGTGAGTACTGAGTTCCGATCTTGTCCTGGACTGCCTCATAATCCGAAATGACCATGGCGACTGAGGAGCCACCCGGTCCTCCGGAGTTGAGCAAGACTTCTTGAGCATCTTCGCTACCACCAGGCCGTTTGATGATTGCTAAATTGACCGTACCGACAGACTGATTGCTGTAATCAAGCGGTACCTCGAGCAGGGAGCATGTACTAAGTTATATCAGTAACTAAGCTGGAAAGCGACTGAAGTTCTATGCGTACAAGTTCTCAAAACACGGTTTCCAAACTAGATCCGTACTAGGCGTCAACTATGACTATCAGCCAACATCTTCAGATCAAGATGGCTTACCCACTTCGTCAAAACTTGAAACAGAGGTAGCATTGTTTTTCTTGGTACCAAGAGGAGTGCCCACAGTAGGGGAGATAAGTACCGCCAATACACTGTTAAATAAGATATTCGATTTCATAGTGTTTGAGTATGGAGAGTATATTCACGGTAAGACAGCTCAACGTATTTTATATGTTCCTGATGTACCATGTAGATTGGACGTCAATAGGCGCCATAGCCACTTCGCCAAGTTGTTGGAAGCTTGGCAAGAAGAGCCAATTCCAAAGTAGGCAATAACTGTGTTGAGGCGTAAAAATACGGTGCTGCTGGAACATCACCGCTTATGCCCGATCATATCAAGCTTCCCCTATTTGGACTGATCCCGCTTCCGCAGCAACACACGAGGTTATACTCAGACCACAGCTCACGTAAGCATGGCTTTGATCTTCAAGCAAAAGCCAGAATGCTGTGCCATTGGGTGGTAATCATACACCAAATTCGATCTTAGTTCTTGGCCACCGCAATGTCCGTTTGTGGTTAGCGTTCGTCAAACTTTAGGTGATGGCGCAGTATCGAGGGTCGGAATATCTTGACTATACGAGGGTAATGCGTGTAGGTCGCGAACAACGGCAAAATTCTGTACATTGCTCCTTGAAGTCTATGACAGTTGCACAAAGTACTGTGAAACGAGGACACCGATATGTCTTAGGAAGGGCGCGTCTGCGTACTAAACTTCTAGAAAACACGACCCTTGGTCTGCTGCATCTTCGCTACGTTGTGGTTCTTGATCAACACAATCCAGATCAGAGTCAAGCACATAATGCATGTACCCGCAATGAGCATCCTCTTCTGTGCGATACCGTAGGCCTGCTCAATCGCCAGTCGTGTAGGTGACCCCCTCTCGTAGCTCAGCTGAACAGTAAGGTCGCCGTAGATCGAGTCAAGGTTCTCGAGCTCTTCTTCAGGCAACAGCCTTGCCAAAGCCTGCGGGAAGGAATTGGTCCAGATAGCACCTGAGATTGTGTTACCGACCGCACCGCCGAGCCAACCAAAGATGTTGAGCAGAGCCAGTACTGGGGCAATGTGCTGGTGATCGGCAGCAGCCATAACAGCCAGCTGTTCGCAGAGAATAATAATACTGCCTCCGATAGCAATGAAGATTTGACACATGACGAGGTATCCAACGCTAGTGTTTGGCTGACGGAAGTGAATCATCAGACCTTGTCCAAGGAGGTAGAAAGGAATGGCAATGAACAACAGCCACCTGAAACGACCTGTCTTGCTGATAATGAAACCACAGATGAGAAGCAGGAAGCCAGAGAGAACGTCGAATGTTGATGAAACGTATCCGGCTTCGGCGATAGTGAGGTTGCTGACGACCTGCAAGAATGAGGTGAAGTAGCTGTTCCAGGCGTAGTATGAGATTTGGTACGTGAAAGATAGCAGACAGGCGCCGACGACTGACCGATCCAACAGAAGGTTGAACGGCAGGAAAGGAACCTGGGCTGTGAAGCGTTCATGAAGGCCGAAGAGGACTAGAAGGACGAATCCGAGTACCAACATCGCGATGATATAATCGGTACTCCATCCATTCGGAGCGGAATCGGCAAGCGTGAAGGGAAGGAGGAAGATGACGAGACCACAGGCCAGGAGGAATGAGCCAGGTGCTAGTATCTCGTTAGCTGAGCTCCACTTCTATGGGCGGCTGTACTTACCATCGAACTCTCGAATGTAGAAGACGATACTCTGGAAGATGTTTCGACCGCTCTTCTCGCGTGCAAGCACACCTTCACGCTTTGCCTTCCTCAAATTCAATTTCAAGATGATGAACAGAGGCGCAGCTACAAACGGCACGATGATGGCAAAAGCACCGAAGCCCCAACGCCAATTTTTGACGTTGTTGTAGAATCCTTCCGCAGATTTTGGTCCCGCAAAGGCAGTAATAATGTATGGCGAGGATGTGAAAGCAAAGGCCAGTCCTCGATGCTTCAGACTCGAGGCGTCTGCGGTGATGACATCCACACAATAGATCATACCACCGAAGCCGATGGTGTAGAATACTTGAGCAGCACAGAAGGTGTAAAGACTCTTGCAGACAGCCATCAAGATGAGTCCGAGTGTAGCGAAAGAAACCATGACGCAAAATCCTTCAGCGCGGCCCCAGAGATCGAGCAACTTGGCAGTTGGGATATAAACGGCCGCGGCCATTGAGTTGGCGACGATGTTGATGACGGTAAGAAGCGAGTGTTCCTCGAATTCACTGGTGACGTATGGAGTGAGGTTGCTGGTGATGGATGATTGGAAGGCGTTCGTGAGATAGAGCATCCACATGCTTCATCAATACTATCAGTCGCGGTCTTTTGATGGAGTTGGCATAACTTACCATGCAAAAGCACATGCTAGCGAAGTTTTCGTCCAGGTCAAAGTGACAGCTTCGACGTTCCTGATACCCTGTTGAGCATTGTGGTCGACGGTTGTAGCTGCCTCAACCTTGCGAATGGCATCGTCTTCGTCGACGTCGAAAGTGCTCATCTCCCTCTTGGGTTCATGGCTGATTTCAGTGGTACCGTGGGCATTGTTTATAGCATCCATATTTGCTGCCATGATGTCGGACTGCCGGAGACGCTGTGCGAGGAGGAAGTCTATATACCTAGGCATTCAGAATTCCGCATCCGATTTACGGGGCAGCATACCGCTCGACTAAGGTTCAATATTTTCAACTCATTGCTTGGTTGGCTCCCCGGCCTGGGCTAGAGCTTGAATTGTGGTGACGGCTGCAGGAGGCCTCATAGTGCTAGCCGTCAGGAGCTTAGCTTTGATGAATTCATCTTATCAGATCCTTCCGATGGCGTGGTCGCCGGACATCTCGACCAAACAGAATTGGCGCGACGTCTTTCGCCAACCGTCTACTAGGTACCGCATGGTCAGGCGAGACGAACCACGCGATAGCCCTGCAGAGTTTTGCTCTCCTCAGCCGCGGTGCTCCACATGCTTGTGCTTGATCTTATCAATCTTGATCTAGATTCGGGGCGCTAGACAGCCACAATATGAATCTTTGGTCAACGATGTTTCCGAGCACCCGTCTTGATCCGAGGTTGGGCCTGAACTCTTTTCCGATAGCATCTCGATGTCTGGATGCGCTTGCAATTGATCACTTTGCGGCGTAGAGGATGGCCCAAGGATGCGGAATGACAAGGGAAGGATGGGAGGGAAGCCGCGTGGTGGATCAGCTTGAGTCGCCTTAGCGCGCTTGGCTATGTTCACCCTAGCTCCATCCTAGCAGCTCATCTCATCCTCATTCATCACGAAGAATGCCCGTATTTCTGCCTTTCCAACTCTAGTTCAGCAGAGTATGTCAAGAGCAAACATTGTCCAAACGACCAGGTGTTGTAAGCGCTTAACTTTATTCTTGCTCCCTCGAGACAGCGGTCAGATCTACCATAGCCAAGTCTCTGCTTGTTTGGCCAGGTTCGAATCATTTTATCTTGGCAGAAAGTCTGCGCAAAGCTGTATGCGAGTCAGTGCTAAATGGATCAAGCCATCAGGCAGAAGGAGCAGTTTGGTTTTGCACTAGCTTTCTTTCAGGAATCACCATGCCAGTGAAAATATAGCTTATCGTCAAGACTGTTCACGCTCTTCATGCCGTTCACGGCTCATATCACTTCGTTGTTATTATGTATCTACTTAACCCGCTCGCTCAGGACGCAGGTGTACAACTTCCGGCTGAGTCATAGCACGCATCTGTGCCGTCGCTGTTTCTACGTCGACATTCCGCTGCTGGACCTTCTTCTTCTCCTGCTCTTTGAAACGCCAACCCATGATGCTACGACTCAAGACAACGGGGAGGAACAATACATCCAGTACAATGCCAAGCACCAGATACGCAATGTAGGCGCGATACTCAACCGTGTTGTAGTCTTGCATAGGCTTGTCGTTTACCAACGTCGCGTTCCGACCTGCGGAAACATTGACTGTACTGTTCTGAAACGCATCACGGCCTAGAATTGGTGGCAAGATCTGTATAAGGCCTGCTTGGGCGAATGTCGTAAGCATGGCGAGAGCGATGGCAGTCTGCATGTTTCCGCTGATCCAGATGAGTCCGACAAGTTTACTTGCGTACGAGGAGAGGACAGAGTTTTTTGTTCAAGTAGGCTATGGAACACCGGCATTGTGTCCAAAGGCAATCATGTGCGATCACAATATACCGCTCATGGACTAAGCCAGCATTATTGATCAGTAATGCTTCGTTCCTTTGTTCAAATTCGCAACATTCACTTCTTCTCTGCGAAGACATTAGCGGTCAACCGTTGGCTTGTCTGTCTTTATGTAAATGAGGAACACCAGTAGGATCTTGATATACTCATTCTTACACAGCTTCACATTTACCAACACTACTTCAAAGAAGATGAGAAGTGCCAAGTGCCTAAACCCCAGACTCTTCAATGTTTCTTCTTTCGAGGTGATATCTTGAAATACATCACTTGAGGGCACTGACAAGCCGCAGCCTCGAGTTTCTCATGGATGATGAAATCTGTTATTGACAACGAGATTTTGTGCTACTAATTATCTACGATCATGTCTCGACCTGATGTGCCTCACTGCTGCTCGGGACCCATGTCAAACAGCAGGAATTCAGCCGGCTTGTCTCCCACACTTTCGATCTCAATGCTCAACGGCCCCTTCACACCGTCGATATACGCACCATCACCCTCTCCAATCACCGTCTCGCCAATCTTGATCTGCGCGCCACCAGTCTTCGGCTGCGCCCTCTTGCTCATGATGACCTGCGCAAACAACTTCCTCGGACCCTCCGCGACAACCTCATGCGTGACCTTCTTGCCCGGTGAGAGGATACTTGCATCCATGCTCAAATCGGCTTGCAACCCAATAGCGTGTTTCTCGTCACCCAAGCGATCCGTGCTCTCCATGATCCTGCACAGCTTATCCGTCTTCTGCTCATCGCTGAACACCTTCGTTTCATAGTGCGGCTTCAAACCCTTTTTGTTCGGCTTGGCCCAAATCTGCAGGAAATGCACTTCGTCATCCTTGTTGCGGTTGTACTCGGAATGCCTGATGCCAGTTCCCGCGCTCGTAAACTGCACCTCTCCACGCTTCAGATTCTCCAGGTTGCCCATGCTGTCCTTGTGCTCGAGCGTGCCGTTGACGATGTAGCTGAAGATCAGGAATTCGGCGTGCGAGTGTGCGCCAAAGCCTGTGCCAGGCTTGACACGATCTTCATTGATGACGCGCAGGGGGCCCCAGGACTCGTGGCGTGGGTCGTAATAGGATGCGAAGGAGAAGGTGTGGTATGTGTACAGCCAGTCGTGGTCGGCGTGGCCCCGATGCGACCACGGTCGCTTTGTGATCTTCATGCTGGCTGGTGCAGCGGTGGTGGACATTGCGCGGACGTTGGGCTTTGTGAGGGCAGAGGAGATGGCGTTACGGAAGGAGCTGGAGAACGCCAGGATGATTGCTAGTAGTGCGACAAGGGCGGTGAATGCCTTAGTAGTTATAAAAGTTGTAGTAGGTGTATGCTGCTCTGGAAGCGTAGTGTCTGACATCAGAAAGAGGGGATCTTGTCAGCTCGGTGGTTTGATCGGTCTTTATACGTGTTAGCCAGGTGTGAGATTAGTGAGGATCTTCGGAAGGTTCTACAGCTAGGCTTGTTCCTTTCAGCCTGCATTTGCAATGAGTGAGTAAGGCATTGCTAAGTCGTCTGGGCAAGGCGGGGATCCCTTAGCGCCAGGCGTGGCTTACTGATCGATGACGAGACTCGTGTCAGCCATCTGTCATTGGCCCGCTGCCGCCGGAAGCGGGATGCCGTCTTGAGACAGACAGCTCGCAAACACCATCAAGCCAAAGACGTTGGTTGCGCTTCAATTAATTGTCGCTTGTTTGGGAAAGCAGAAGAGCTAGTTCGTGTGTTTGAAGCACAAAGCTTGGAAGCACAGCAAATTCGAAGTAACCTTTGGTGGGGTATTACGAAAACCTGAAGCCACTCGCGGAGCAGCATATGCAACATGGCCCTCGAATCGTTTGACCCCGAGATATTCCTAGACAGTTGGTCTGACGAGAAGTTCAATCCCATCCACAGCGGCAAACCATTGGCACGATGTATAGGCGAAGCATTCGACATCCCACCATCAGATACATACATCTACCGGGCTCAGGGCGAAACCACACTGCACATCACAGAACAGGCAATAGCAGGAAAACGGAAGCATGGCATGCACAATTGGTACCACGACGACTCAGGCACTCCCATCGAACCACAGCATCCATCACTTGAGGAAGTAGCAGCATACACATCCCTCTTCGATCCATCCCTCAACCTTCCCAAGGCGCTCAACGGCTTCAAATCCAACTCAAAAGCCAACACAATACGCAAACAAGTCGCCGACCACCTATCCTCCCGTTTCCACAACACCAGTGCCGGCCTGCTCCCCTCGAAAAAGGACCGCAAGCATACCAACCCCTACCTCTCCCTCTGGACCTACTCATGCCAGGAGCTAGAATGGGCCGGTCCCATCCCATCCACTAGCTTCACCAAAATCTCGCACCACATCCTCCCCATCTTCTACCACCACTTTGGCTGCATCGTGCCATCATACGCCGCCCTGCACGTCCTGGCCAAACTGGCGCAACCCTCGAAACCGAGCAAAGAACCCGTTCTACCAATCTTGGACATCGGATCCGGAAACGGGTACTGGACGTACATGCTGCGGCATTTCCCCTTGCCCGCTCCAGAGTGGAAAGCCCTAGACGTTCGTCCTATTGACAGCGGGCTCTCCGAGTACCGCGTCACGTGGGTCAAAGACACGATCAAGATGGACGGCAAGGAATACCTTCGTCGTAACGATAGTGGTCGCGGGACGATACTACTGCTGATCTACCCGCAAGCAACCGGGAACTTTACTGGGCCTATTTTGAAGATGTTTGAAGGGGACACAATTGTGGTTGCTGGAACGCAGAACGAAAATGGGTTTACCGCGTTCCAGGATCAGGGTGTGGACCACTGGGTCGAGAAGAACCTAAAGGCTTTTGAGTTGACGCTGAGGATGCCGTTGCCGAGTTTTGCGGGGAAGGATGAGGCGTTGTTCGTGTTCCAGAGGAGGAAAGTATAATATGATGGAGTGGAAGGGCATACCATGAAGCAGAGGTGATGCACTCAAGAGCACAGCACCCTCTTTGTGTAAGGATAGCACTTCGTACAAGAGTTCAGAGGATCTACTGTGTCCACGGTGCCAAAGTAAATAAGCTCGAACTTCCTGTACACAGAAGTAGTATTTGTACCAGCAGAGTTTCAAAGCAAGTAGTGAAGTACGCGATGTGCTCAGTTCATTGGTAGCATTCCAGTACTACCTTCACTTGTGTTCATATCATGATATCGTATCTACCACTTAGCCTCCTTCCTGGCCAAGAACTGGTTCAATGTAGCAACAATCTTCTCCAGTGCCGACAGGTACTTCTCGAGCTGCTCCTGGACCTTGGCCTCGTCGCTGCCCAACTTGGCGTAGAAGTCCTTCCTGTATGGTGTAGCACTCATGGCGGCGCTGAAGAGCGGCTTGACAACGAACGAGTGGTGGGGCTTGAGGGTGTTGCCGTAAGCGTCACGGAACGAGTCGGCGAGCTCCTTGTTGGGGTTGGAGAGGTTGTGGCGCAGGGCCTGAGCAGTGAAGTCGAGACCGCTGTGATTGAATATGTCAGTAGTGTCAAGTAAGCAGTGGTAGGGTTAACGTACCGGTTGAGCCAGACAAGGCCCTCGGTGGCAGTGTGCTTCTTCTCCTTGAGCTCATTGACGACGAGTTCCTGAAGGGTTTCTGAGAGGGTAGGGGCAGCGAGCTGGCGGTCACGGATTTTCTAGAACATGTCAGCTTTGCTCCGTCTGGTCTGCTGTTGAAGATCACTCGTACCTTTACGTTGCCAGACATGTCGTTCTTGACCGGCTTGAAAGCTGCGGAGCCCAGGACATCTGTGGTAATACTTAGCAAGGCGTGCTCACACAAACTTAGTAATAGCACATACCGAACAGTGTGGTCAGGCTCTCAGCAGCCTCAAGGAACTCAGTGGTGGAGATGGCACTGTCCTTGGAAGCATCGACGGGAACATCCTCCCAGCTCTTCTTGACAGTATCGAAGAAAGTTGCCATGTTGTATAGATGTGTATTGAAGGGGATTGAGTTGTATGAGGTTCGGCGTATGGAGCTTAGAGGTTTAGAGAGAGGAAGAGAGAAAGACGTTGAGGAAAGAAGCTCTAATAACACGAGAGGTGGTCTCGTCTCGTCTAGCGGTGAGCTTCGTGGCTTCCGGCGTGAACGTGGGGCTCGGAGGCGCGACAGCGGGGCAGCCAGGGTCTAGCTTCCAGGGAGCTTAGTGTTTGCACCATCACCCTTACGGCATGGTCAGCGATCGCGGAGCTTGCGAATACTGCCGGAGCATGAATTGATTCGTTCGGTCTTTGAATGTCCGGTGGCATTTGGTAGCCTATATGGAACTATAAGAAGAGCTGCGAGAGCTGTTGTTGATGCTCGCCCAGACAACACATCCAAAGCTATCAAAATGCCTTCTCACGTTCACGAAATTGGCAAAGTCCACCGCATCGCCTGTATTCCTGGTGACGGCATCGGTGTGGAGATCACAGAAGCCGCCATTCAGGTCCTCACTAAGCTATCAGAGGTCCTCGGCGGCTTCCAGTTCGACTTCAACTCGTTTGATTGGAGCAGCAAGAAATACCTCGAGCGAGGCTGGTACATGCCACCCGATGGCATCGAGCAGCTCAAGAAATTTGATGCTATTTACTTTGGCGCTGTTGGCTGGCCAGACGTCCCAGACCACATCTCTCTCTGGAACCTGATCTTGCCCATCCGCAAAGAGTTGAACCAGTACGTCAACAGACGACCAAACCGCATCCTCGAAGGAACCAAGAGTCCATTGGAAGGATGCAAGATTGGCGATCTTGATTGGATGTTCATCCGTGAGAACAGTGAGGGAGAGTACTCAGGCCAGGGTGGTATAAGCAATGAAAGCGCACCGCACGCCATGGCAACCGAGATCACCATATATACCCGCGTGGGAACCGAACGCATTATGCGCTTTGCATTTGAGACTGCGCGGTCTCGACCGAAAAAGCACCTTATCCTCTGCACAAAGTCCAATGCGATGAGGCATGGCATGGTATTCTGGGACAAGATCTTCTACGAAGTCGCGAAAGATTACCCAGATGTCAAGACCGAGAAGATGCTGGTCGATGCCATCACTGTCCGCATGGTCTTGCACCCCAAGTCCATGGACACTATTGTCGCCACCAATCTGCATGCCGACATCCTGACAGATCTCGCCGCGGCATTGTCTGGAAGTATTGGTATCGCGCCGTCCAGCAATCTGGATCCTACAAGAGCGAACCCATCGATGTTTGAGCCGATCCATGGCTCTGCGCCAGATATCGCCGGGAAGGGTATCGCAAACCCAGTCGGAGCGTTCTGGAGTGCAGCGGAGATGGTTCGGTGGGTCGGCGAGGAGAAGGCAGCGGACGCACTTATGAAGGCAGTCGAGAACGTGACAGCGAGGGGTGTCAAAACCAAGGACCTTGGAGGGAGCGAGAACACGAAGGGCGTGACAGAAGCCGTCTGCAAGGAGATTAAGACTTTGTTCGGTAGCTCATGATCCTGCCACTGTGTTAGTATTATGCGACGATTGCAATGAGATTACACGTACCTGACCCTTTCACATTCAACACAACTCCCATCTTCGTGTTATAAAGCGTCGGCAATTGTGACCAAGCCATCCGTCACTCTAGAAACACCTTGGGTACCTCTCCCCTACCCCTCACAACTCGACTCCTCCCCTTCTTCTCCCGCTCATCCCCAACATCCCTCCAATCTGCCCCACCCCTCCAGATCTTCACCGCCCTCCCCTCAATCAACCCCTTGGCAACTGGCCCAAAATCCCTGCTGTCAAAGCTATTGCGCCAATTATCTCCCTCAACCCACACATGCCCATACGGCACAACCACCCTCCCTAGTTCCAAGTCCTGCAGCTCTCCACCAACAGCATCCTCATCCGCTTCGGGCAGCCCATCCAGGTTGTGACTACGATGCCGGCGCACAATCTCAGGGTCAAGCGCATACCCGCGCTTAGGATACACAATGTCCCCTGGTAGCGCAACGACCCTCTTGATGCTGATTTCCTCGGGCCTGTGCGGTTTCCAGAACGTCACAACTTCGCCTCTCCGCACGCCTTCGCCCTCCTTTTGTTCGCTATCCTCGACGTACGCTCGCCCGTCTTGGTACTGGATCTTGGGTGGCTGCTCGCGCACCGGTGCAATGACGACCCAGTCTTCAACGCCCGTTTCGTGCACTGTGGGGGAGAGTGTTGGCGCCATGGAGGCTCCGCGGATTACATCGATGCGCAGGATGTTGTCGCGGATGAAGGTTATGGCGCACAGCCCTGCAAGGACGTTGGTGCCCCATGCTAGGATGCGGGCGGTGCGGCGGAGAGAGGGTGGTGGTGTCCAGCCAGGCGGTGGAGGCGCAGGTGCGAGCGCAGGTGCGGAGCGTGGTGGAGCTCGGTGTGTGCGGAGAATGGGGGCAGTCTTTGCTTTCAACGTAGCATAGGCTCTGCTCGTGATTCGAGACGTCGAATATGGAGACATGTGGTGTACCTCATCTGCGTGACTCGGCGGTGGGCTGAAGACGCGTTGGACTCTAGAGTTCGGAGCTCGACGCGACATGCACCGAGGTCGGTCCAAGAACGCTGTCACGTGCGTATCAATTTCAATCAGATAAGATGATTTTGGGAGAAATGCAAACGGATATCAACTGTCTAGCAATATCAAACGGCAGTCTTAATGTACAATGACTGGTACATATCCACAAATATGCAATCGCTACCGTCCCGTCATTCCTGGTGCTCATAAATCACGTCAAATCTAGTTCAGCGCCTTGATGACAGCGTCGGCGTACTCGTAGGTCTTGGCCTTGCCGCCGAGATCACCGGTGATGTACTAGGGTTTATTAGCAAATGTTTTTCGATCTAGGGCGTGGCTCGTCGTAGACGTACCTTGCCAGCAGCGATGGTCTTGAAGATGGCCTGCTCAATGTTGGCGGCCTCAGCGTTGAGACCCATGTGTCGCAGCATCATGATGGAGGAGAGAAGGAGAGCAGTAGGGTTAGCGAGCTGCTTGCCAGCAATATCGGGAGCGGAGCCGTGGACGGCCTCGAAGATGGAGCACTCGTCACCAATGTTGCCGGAGGGAGTAAGACCAAGACCACCAATCAGACCGGCGCACATGTCGGAGAGAATGTCTCCGTACAAGTTGGGCATGACGAGGACCTTGTCGTTGTAGGGAAGAGGGTCGGTAACCATCTTCAGGCAGGTGTTGTCGAGGAGCTCGGCGTCGAACTCGATGTCGGGGTACTCCTTGGAGAGCTCACGGGCGGTGCTCAGGAAAAGACCGTCGGACATCTTCATGATGGTGGCCTTGTGGACAGCGCGAACCTTCTTCCTGCCAATGTCGCGGGCGTGCTGGAAGGCATAGCGCAGGACGCGCTCAGAGGCCTCGCGGGTGATGAGCTTGATGCTCTGGACAACGCCATCGACAACGACGTGCTCGATGCCGGAGTACTCGCCCTCAGTGTTCTCGCGGATCAAGACGGTGTCGACGTTGTCGTAGGGGGTCTTGAAGCCCTCGATGGACCTGCAGGGACGGACGTTGGCGAAGAGGTTGAAGGTGCGGCGGAGCGTCAGGTTGAGCGAGACGTGACCCTTGCCAATGGGTGTCGCAAGGGGACCCTTGAGGGCAACGTAGTTCTTGGTGATGCTCTCAATGGCCTCGTCGGGGATGACTGTCTTGCCGTCGGCGTTCAGGCGGGGGGTGACGTCGACTGTCTCCCACTTGATGGGCACATTGGCGGCCGAGTAGATGTCCTTGACCGACTGCGCAATCTCGGGGCCGATGCCGTCGCCCTCGATGAACGAGACGGTGTACTTGCCGTCGTTGCCCTTGGTGCCCTGGAACTTGGCGACCTCGGAGGGGCCTGAGGCGTAGGAGCGGAACGCAGACTGCACCACCGTCAGTCAGTCTGCTCTGCTTGCATAATCTCGCGGCCACCGCAGACACGTCCGCCAAAGCCGTCGACTGCAGCGTAAAAGCTCACCTGTGCGAATGCGGGTGTCCTGGCCTGGCGCAGGCATTGGCGCGCGGGCGCGGCGAAGGAGCGAGCGGCCAACATTTTGTCCGAGTATGCGTGTCCCTACGTCTCAAATGGAGCTACACGGAGGCAGTGTAGCAGGAGGTGAGGCTGAGAGATCGAGGCTGGAAGTGATGGAGGTGCAGGCGCAAAGCTCGGTAGCAAGAAAGAAAGCTCCACCCGCCGACTGCCAATCTTGGCACGTTCTTTCCTTTCCTTCCCCGGCTAGCATTCACCCCGAGAACACCAGACATCAGGACTGAGGACTATCAATTATACAGGCGCAGACATCATCGGTCTCACTCAGTTCTACAGCAGCTGCTATCCATGTTCTACCACGCGTGTTATCAGATCTTCAAGATGCACGCCAAGTTGTCACATGTGTGCCCTGTCAAAGTTGTTCCGGTACATCCTCGTGCTTCTTCCGCAAACATCCTTGCCCTTGCTGCGGCAAGACGTGCACAACACATGATCTAGCGTCAATCGTCAATCGTACGTATTAGCTTTATCGTGCTTGCGAAGAGACATCAGAACGGCTTGTTCTCTGCGTATTGTAGCCTGTCAGTGTCCGCTCGGTCAAATACTTGGGGCGCATGCAATGCAAATGCATGCTTCAACTTGTTGCGGAGCAGAACAAAGGCCAAATACAAGTTTGCGCTTCGATATCGCATTACAAAGACCAATCTTCGCTGCAAACACACTTCCAAATGCAAGAGAACACTGAAAATATTAACCTGAGCTGGATTTGTGTCTTTTGATCAGGGTTCCGATGCAGAAGAACAATGGCAACCGTGCATGTCTGCCAATCACCTTACAAACAGCTCCAGTTCTCTCCAAGTCGCGTATCCTGATTCGACTATCGGACTTTCAAGATTTTCGATTGGTAAATGGCGATAATTGTAGTCCCTACCATTACAACGTGTGCGTACGTGTAAGATGCGTAGGCATCGATTCGACAAATGAAGGCGGCCGCCACGCTCTTCTTGTTTTGTAACACATTACTGCCTTCAACAGTCCACTGCTACTCTTTCCGTCACATCTTTCGTTACCCGTATAGTTGCAATGCCTGCCCGCGTTGCAATGCCACGCCAACGTAGCTTCATAGGAAACGGCGCGCCATTCGAAGCGGAAGAACATGAATGGCAAGCCTTCCACGTAAGGTGGTACGTCAACGCCGCATTGTACGTATGGGAAAACGACTGCGCGAGGGGTATGCGCCGATTTTCGAGCGCCCAGACTGGTGTCAAGACTTGATAGCAGTGGCTAGGCCAGGACAGATGGATTGCAGGATCCCTTAGCTCGGGGTAGCGAACGTCGCAGTGCGCTACACAAACAGTTCAGTAGAAACAGATGGATGTACACCGAGCTTGATGCAGCAGACACAAGACTTGGCCGTGAACGACATTGAACGGCAGGGCATGAAGCAGAGGTGATCTTCAGCCTCGAGGCGAATGACGAGGCAAAGCGCAGGACGCGCCATGCCAGAGCAAGAAGCCACAAGATAGGGCCGGCGCTACTAGCCTTTGGCGCTATGTAGTTTGACCTCCTGTAAGTTCTCGAACAGACATACTCATGGAGGAATGTGGCATCTGAAGTTGAGGAGTGTGATGAGGTCTCTATCGTGCGTTCGGGCTGACGTGAAAGAAGTTGACAAGCAAGCACGCCGGTTTCGATAACGTCTCAGCAGCGACGGCATGCGAACGGCATGCCTGGCAGGAGCAGCAGCCGAGATGGATAAATCCGTATCAGAAGCGATCGGGTTCTGAAGCGAGACTGAGATTGCAACCAGGCAATCAGGCGGCCCGGCGAGCACGCCTTCTTGAGAGGGCTGCGCTCTGATTCTGGCATGACATCAGAGCAAAGCACTCTAAAACGGTGTGGGGGTCCGGGAGTTCGAAATCAAGGCATGTTGAGGTTGTGACGGACATTTGGTGCGAACGGTTGCGGGCTGGACTGATTTGGAACGCGGCTTGACGGCAATGGCGGGAGCCTTGGCACTGGGGAAGGCGGCTCTTCCCTGCAAAGTAGCGCCTCAATTTCGCAATCCCGTCGTCACGTTGCCGACTTTCCTCGACACCGCTGCAGCAAAAGTCCTTGCTCTTGCTGTTAATCTCCTGAAAGCACCTCGGCGTTCGGCTGATCACCGCGTTTGTGAAAATAATTATTCCGAGACTCGCATTGAACGAGTGTAGGCCGCGATGACATCAGATGTGCAAGTGGCGGCGCAGTTTGAAACCTTGAACAAGCCGCAAGCGATGCAGCACCCTCGTAGCTTTGACACGGCTGGGCAATGGCTCAACTTCCCCAAAATGAAGTGGATCTTCAGCTCTATGTTTCGCACCCGGCCAGGCAAGAAAACCGCTCACCGTGTCATGCAGGCTGGATCGTCGGTGGCTGGCACGGCTGTAAGTAGCAATTTAGATGGGAGCAACAGTGAGACTTCCCAGTTTGTATGACTGCACTTCTGAAAGGGCGATTGAGCGCCTTGGAGGCCTGGATCTGACCAGAGTCGGCCAGACGTGGCCTCGAAGGCTTAGCACATCGGAATGCTTTGCCATCACTTGCAGGCGCTTCGCCGCTTGACGCGTAACAATGCGCCATGGGCGGCCAACAGTGCACGGCGGGCACATTCTCGCCTCCATCGTCCAAGCAACGTACGCAGTCCGAGCACCAACATCTCGTCATGGCCAGCCAACCGGCGGTGGTCAGTGAGCTGATCCCCAGATCAAGCTTCTCATGCAGCTCCCCATAAAAAGCGACGGGTAAGCAAGGAACACTCCAATCAGAACCCATCACGGCTGCATCAGAGCGCCGCGACAGGCAAGGCGCATCGTGAGCAAGGCAGGCTGTGGCGGCACTAGCCAGTGAGTGTCTTTGCAGTTACGTATCAGAAATGGAGGGAGGCGGTGCCATGCGCTTGCAGCAAGGGGACCCGTTTGTTTGTTGCTGAAGCTCGGGTCTAGCTATGACGCCCTAAAGTGGAGCTAAGACCATGTTGTGCTGTCGATATAAGAAAGAGCCCCTTCGCCTTGCCTTACCCTCTCTCTTCATCCACCATCTACCAAGTCACTTCATCACCCTCATCCACTCAATCACCCACCTAACTCAACCCATCCCCAACAATCAAACCATCACCATGCGTTTCTCCACCATCGCCATGATCGCCGGTGCCGGCCTCGCCTCCGCCCAGGTCAACTCTGTCATCTCCTCCCTTGCCGGCCAGGTCACCTCTGTTCTTCCCGGAGGCGCTGCTTCGTCCATCCTCTCCTCCGTTCAGTCCTCGCTCGGCTCCCAGATCTCTTCTGTCGCTGGAGGCGCTTCCTCCGCTCTCTCTTCCGTTGAGTCCAGCGCTTCTTCCGCTCTCTCTTCTGTTGAGTCCAGCATCAGCTCTGAGGCTGCCACTGCTACCGGCTCCGCTGCTTCTTCTCTGTCCAGCGCTGCTGCCAGCGCCAGGTCCTCCCTCAGCTCTGCTGCTTCGTCTGCCCGCGCTTCCGCGTCGTCGGCTGCCGGCTCTTCTGGTGCTGCTGCCCCCACCGCTGCTCCCGTTGCTATGGGTGCCCTCGCTGGTGGTCTCTTCCTCGCTGCTGGTCTTTTGTAAGCGGCTCAACCCATCGACGTCGAGTCGACAACCATCTTAAAAGTCTTGCTGGAACGGCTCTTTCGAATGGATAATACCACGCTACGTCTCGAATTGAGACTAGCACTGTCGAATATGGAATGATACACGGTGTTGGGAATACCTTGATCATAACGATCATACTTTTGTAATACGAATTTCACGGAAAGCATTAGGGGGGCTAAATGATAGCCCACAGATTTCACATCGCTTCCTGCCTTTGCTGTGATTGCTTGTTCACTGCTTGACTAGACTCACCAATTAACCAGCAGCTTTGTCCTTCCATCAGCGAAGTTTGCCTTGTGACTATGCCTTCGGCTCTGCTATTCCAACAACTTGCGGGCGTCGCTTCATATGACTAGCCACAAGTCATTGCAATCAACCCTTGTTTCACAGCCAGCTCAGCCTTGTTGGTGCTGCCTGGTATGACGTGATGTCGATGCCAGGCCGCGCGTCGCAACGATCTATTCCACCAACGGTTAGCGCGGATCGACCGGCTAAGACGGCTCGCTGCAGAAGGAGCCGTTTGCAAGCATCACAGTCCCACGGCTACAACCTCAAGGCTAGCGCCCAGGGGTATGTTACCTTCTACCAACTCACATGTGGAAAAACTGCTTCAATCTGATTGTGTTGAATTGCAGCGGGAGTGGTGGAAGTGACAGTGCTGCGCAGACTAAGCCTTCTAAATGAGGCTAGAACGATCGCCAGGTAGCAGCAGCCTGAGCGTCACGCAATGTCGAATGATGCTTCAGAATACGACCTTCCGCTACAAGCAACAGACAGCAGCTGGATGCAGCTTGCAATGACACTTAAACCATATACCTATACTCTGTTCGTCCTGTCAAAACACTCAACAACTATACAACGCAACGATGTAGTGGCAAGAACGGCCCGATAACCCACACTCCGCATGATCTTCTCCAGGGAGCTGTAGCCACAAAGCTGGGTAGAGTCTCCAACAACCCGCAATTTACATGAACGTCAAGCACACCATGTTCTCAACGCCATCGTTTCCCTCCTATATGTGCTCTCTGGTTTGTTTTAAAATTCTCTCCGCATCGTGTTAAGTTTCTCACGCTCTGGGCGGCGAGTGAGGTGCTAGAGAGCATGACAACGTACAAGAGGACATTTACGAACATTGTGGTATTGATAAGTGCTACCAACTTTTGTTTCGAACAGAGATCGATGACTATTATACTCTGCGGGCTGAAGGGCAGCTTCACTTCATCCTGTGAATGTGCCTTATCACTGTACGTTCGCTGTTGATTCAAGAGCGAATAGTGATACGGTATGACACGATGGTAGCAGCAGCGACCAGTTGCCTCTCCGTCTGTTTATCGGCCACTTTTCTTATTCCAGTCAACCCCCTTGATGTGAAATGTCCATTTTCCTCCTCCAACTGCATGTGATTCGGGAGCCACAGGCCGCGATCGTGGTTCTCGTACATAGGCAGCTGCAGCATTCTGGAACACGTCGATATGTGGGAAAAGCCCCGCGATAATGGAGCAAGCTCGATATCGTTCATAGTAGGATTGCTCCGAGGACAAATCACTGGAGTTTGCGGCCTTGCAAAGAGAACGCTTCTTAGACGCAAGCTCGCAAACAGGAGACAGAGTAAGACATTCTTAAACCATGCTCTAGACTATTGTTCAGGCTTGTGAGCAATTCGTAAGTCGTCACGGTGATGCTTTGAGAGCAGCAAGGGGTAGTGACGTGTACATGGCGTTAACTGGACCTTCTGCTTAACGCCTGGAGTCGTACTTCCTATAGCTTCAGCTGACCCGTCACTCACACTCTAACTTCTCCAAAGACACAAGGCACGGGAAGACATGACGTGCTAGATTATTGTAGGTCCAAATCCCTACATGGATGTTTACACATTCTACGCATGATTCTGTATTTACTTAGTCGATCCAACAAACGAAGAAAGAGCGAGAATAAAATCACCTCTACTCAAAGTCTTCGCCAAAGCCGTTAATATATACCCATTCATTATCGAAAAGACAAGTATTCATGATTTTACGGTCCAAGACAGCCGCTCATACCGGCCATCCAGACTCATCTGTGCGGACAATCTCCACCATCCCCCATCCAACCATCCGGACAGTTACAACTATACGTGTATCTTGATTCATAAGGATCGCGAGGGCGTTCATCTCCTGGGTGCGTGCTGCGGTTATCTTTTGTCGAACCTTCCAAAGAATCCTCTCGCTCCACTTGTTCGCGAGTAGAGGGACGATGGCTATGGGCACTTTTCATATCTTGATCTCGATCAGAAACAAGGTCAGAAGACGGATAACGATGCCATCCCACGTGTCTTCGGGGTCGCGCTTCACTCCAGCTTGCACCAAGGCACATGCTGACAAAAAGGAATACTGCAGTGAGCCACAAGATACCGCCCAATGCAGCGAGGATATTGAGGATGGCGTTCATTGCAGCTTCTTATGAACATACACCGTCAGAAGTAGTAGGTGGAAGAGGGTACTGCAAATGAGACACGAAAGAGGTCTGGTGAGCGGTAGGCGGACAGCTCAAGTGGCAAAGTAAATTCTCACAAGATACAACTATTTTGTAGACGGTAATAGCGGGCCATATGGCAGGAAAACACATTGGGAACAACTCACTTCGCACCAACAGAAACACATCTGCTGTAAATCCGTGCTGTTGTATACGTCGCTTGATTGATGCGAGTTCAAACGTCTTCTGTGTGCGCAATCGGCCGCCTAGATATTTCGAACGCCAAACGACCTGATTAAAATCCCCGCTCAGGCTGATGCTGAGGCTTACGATCATTAAGAAAAAGACACTGCATCAACAGGCCGCCAATGAGTAAAGCACCAAGCAGACCCATAACGATGGCTGAGGCAAGCATAAAAGTCATTGTACCCGCGTTTAGAAAAGGCCAGTCTGCGTGCTTGTAGAGACAAGGA
Organism: Phoma sp. RAV-16-625; assembly: GCA_004335185.1. Taxonomy (NCBI): domain Eukaryota; kingdom Fungi; phylum Ascomycota; class Dothideomycetes; order Pleosporales; family Didymellaceae; genus Phoma; species Phoma sp. RAV-16-625. The sequence goes on along the minus strand of SAUA01000067.1, from coordinate 148,776 downwards.
AATGCAAGGAACAGTCTAATTGATAATGTGAGCATAATCTACCACTACATATAGACAATCGACTGCCAGCGTAGTCCCAACCTTGTGCAAGCACCACGGTAGCAGGTAGACGAGCGAATAGAACGCGCGACAGCAACACAACAGCAACACATCGCTGACGAGCACAATACCTCCTACGTTAACTAGCCAAGACTGCAAACGCAATTTGCCGTCCGTCCAACAAGTCCAGTCCAACATTAGAAGATCAAGCTAGCGACGCGGGTGAAGAGACCTCGGAAGTTGCTGCTTGAGAATCGCGTAACTCAACACTAGCAGGCCCCCCTCTATCGCAACCGTGGCTTCTCTTTCTCTCGCATCGCAGAGCGCTTTAAGCACACAATCAACCACGGTAGTCCTTCAATCACATTTCTGTCGCTGCACACACATGTCCCGTCTTATTGTCGAAAGAGCGAGCGGTCCAAGTCAAACAGGTGAGGTTGCGAACAGCCACGTGCAGCCGCCACATTTCCCCCCAAACCCATAGCAGCTTCTGGGTTTGTCAAGCATCGCTCCACTCAGTATAGTGCAGGTGCGGACGGGATGTCGATTATCGCAACCTGTAGTCATGCAGGTTTGGGCCGCGATATATATCCGCACGTTTGGCAGAAACCTATACTTCAATAGTAGACCAGGCCGGTTGGCGCAATGGTAGCGCGTGGCCCTCCTAAGGCCAAGGTTGTGGGTTCGAGTCCCATATCGGTCGTTTGCTCTCTTTTTGCTTTTTTTTTTTTGCCGCTTCTCGCTGTGCGTCTTTTTGTTGTGGCCATATTTTTAAGGACAAGTATGACCTGAACTAAGTGCACGTGATCTCCCTCACCCCTACACTCTCGCACAAGCATACACCATCTGAGCGTCGCCGACGAGGTACGTGGTGTTCACGCTTCTACACTAACATCAGCTTTAAATGACTACAAGAAGCTACAGTCTTTTGTAGATTTCTCTGTGTATTTCTTAGACACCTCCTAGCATTCTTTTTGCTTTCATTTTGTCATCTATTTTCCTTTTGACGAACTTCAACCAAACTGCGAGTGTGGCGCAGTTAATCGACAGTGATGAAGCGAGGCGTGCGTGAGACATTTTACTCCTCCTGGTCAGCATACAGAAGTGATGTAGTTTTCATATGCCTGAGTAATCTCTCACAGGCATTGCTGAAGCTTTTCGTGTAGCTCTCTCTACGTTGAAAGACTTCTTGGGCCGGTATCGAAAAAGAAGAAGCTCGAATGGACAAGTGGGCACAACTTGTTTCACTGTTGTATTATCAAGAATTTAGAGAGGTCCTTGTATCGTTGTCCAGTCTGCTCAAATCTAGATTGCTCTATGATCTACCTCATACCAGCCTCGGCACTTGTGTAGTCCCACTTGGGCAGCTTCATGGTGCCGTGCTCGTTCAGGTGCTTGTGCATGTCGTACGCGTTCCACAGCAAATGCGGCTGGTGGCCCCATCCCTTTCTCAGACACTCAAACTCGGCCTTGTCGAAGTAGTCCTGGAGAATGGGCTTGTAGTCGGGGTGAGCGCACTTGTTAATGATGACCCTGGCCCTTTCACGGGGAGACATGCCACGCACGTCGGCGAGACCCTGTTCGGTGACGATGACGTCGAGGTCATGCTCAGTCTGGTCCACGTGCGTCACCTTGGGCACGATGCAGGACACTCCGGTAGGGTCGTTCTTGGATGGGCGGGTTGATGGTGTGTGCATAATGGAGTACTTGGCAGAGCGCAGGAAGTCGGCTGAGCCACCTAGACCGTTCAGGATGCGGGATCCCATGACGCAAGTCGAATTGGCGTGGGCGTAGATGTCGACCTCTACGGGTGTGTTCATGCTGATTGCGATTAGTACAGGAAAATCTCATTCTAATCAGATGTGAGCTTACCCAATCACACCGAGACGGCGAATAATCTCAGGCGAGTTTGACACCTGCTGCGAGCGGAGCAGCAGCTTCGGCGCATATTCCTCCCAGCCTTTGTAGAAGCGCTCAAATCCTTCAGGCGAGAAACGAATCGATGTGGCCGTAGCGAAGTCGAGGTTACCAGAATCGAACAGGTCGAGGAAAGAGTCCTGCAAAACCTCTGTCCAAACCTTCAAGTTCTTGAAGTTGGCGCCTCCAGTTGCAAGACCCTCGATGACCGCGTTTGCGATGTTACCGATTCCGGACTGGAGAGGGAGGAGGTTCTTGGGGAGACGTCCCTTGCTTACTTCGTGCTCCAGGAACTCGATCAGGTTGCCAGCAATGGCCTTTGACGTAGCGTCCGCAGGAGCGTTGGGCTGCGTCTGATCAGCGTAGTCACTCTCGACGATGGCGATGACCCTCTCGGGGTCGACCGGGACGTGGGGTGTGCCGATACGGTCTTCGGGCGACATAACGAGGTACGGCTTCCGGTTGGGTGGCAGGTCTGTCATGGTGATGTCGTGGAGACCTTCGTAGTTAGGGCTGGCGGTGTTGACCTCGATGATGATCTTGTCGGCCATCTGAACAAGTTCGGGTGTTGCGCCCACTGACGCACCAGGGATGATGCCACCATCCTCTGTGATCGCAGATGCCTCCACAATGGTGACATCCAGACGGTTCTGTGGCTTGTCGAGTGTGTAGAATCCGTACATCAAGTCCACAGGAAACATGCTCAGATGCTTGTCCCAGAACTTGATGTTACCGTTGTTGATGCCCTTGGCAATATCTTTACCGACTTGATGCGGCGATCGGCGGTTAATCATGTTGTTTCTCGCCCATCGGTTCTCAGTCTCAGCGCCAGATGAAGCACCGACAAACAAGTTGTACTTGAGCTTGCCCTGGAGATTGTTCTTTTCGACATGTTCTGCGAGTGCAATAGGGATCTTCCTGCGCATAGAGTGTCAGTCTTGCGCGAGGAATAACGCCATCCGTGTAAACGAAGAAGCCGCCTATCTCGGTTCTGCACGTTGTCGGGGATATCTCGGCAATCTAAACTTCCGTTCCACCTCGGGAAACCTCCAGCAGCATTCCACGTCACAACTCCACAAAACAGACGCTGGACGATCCTTCTCTTTCTGATTGAAGTACCCCAAGCCAATGAATTGGCCTTGCTCGAACAAAAGGAGATTGCACTCACTTTGGGTAGCCGACACCTGTGAAACCAGACCATCCAATGTATGCATCGTTGGGAAAGTGGTGAATCAGATCCTCCGCCTTCGCAATCTTCTTCAGATAGCTAGGCCTCCTGACCCTGGCCTTCAACGCCGCAGAGACAGACATGTTTGCTGTATTGTTCCTCGTGGGCCGGCGAAAAGCTTATCGATTGTTGGTGGTTGGCCCAAGCTCCCTTGAGTTCGCGTGAGCTTACGTGCACGTCAGATGCGTCGAAGCCTACGAGTGAGGGGAGATTGGGGATGTCGGGGACAACAAAAGGATCAATGGAGAAGTGGAGTGGGACTCTGGAGTATTTAAACGTTTTGAGGCAACATGACTAAGGGGTGGACGCGAAGTTGAGCGCTTGTGGGCTGATCCGCTGATTCGGTTGATGCTCGACCCACGCAACAAGGATGACGTCGAATTTGTTACGGACCTCCCGCACGACCCCGGTTAGAAGGGGCACGCAGGTACACCGGTAGAGGAGTGGGGCTTCACATGTACGGATTTGGCTTGACGAATGTCGAGAAACCAAGGTGAGGCTCATGATATGTCTGGGCAACATGCTCAGATGTCTTGGCTGACATGAATCGCTGCAAAGCCCTCAAGTGAGGAGCTGAGTAAAATACACGGAAACCCCTGTGACGCGGTGGAAGTTGTGACTGGTATACAGTCTGCTTGTTGAGACAAAAGGCCGCATAGCTAGAACGCCGTACTGAGAGTTTGCAACTTGGTGCTCCATGCTCGGACTTTCTATCGGAGTAGATTCGGCGAAGCGAAGAAACGACATGCAGGCAGGCTCAACAGCCAAGACTATCGAATGAACAAGAAGGGCAAAACGAACCACGAGGGCAACACGTCGCAGACACAATTACAGCTGTCCTGGAGTTTGCATCACCCACTTTTGCAGCATAAGCCAGACATCGAAGACGAAAATTTCTTCTTTGGGCTACAATTCCAAGCATGCGCCGTAAAATACGCAGCGGTGCTCCACCGCCTATACTTCCCAGAGACACTTTTCCATCGTTGTACTGCTGCGCCCTCGTAAATCATGCAAGCACACTGAAGCCATGTGAACAAAGTTGCCCCTCGTGATACAAACTTCCTGGCCCTCAAGAAAGAAACGCAACACAACCTGCGTTGAGTAATAGAAAAACCAACCCTGGCTTAAAAAAGAACATCGAGAATCTTGCGAACGTCTTTCTGTGTGTATCAGCGGATATGAAGTGATAGTGTCAGGGATGTGCTTACCAAAAATGTGTTTAGGAGCATTGATCCAACCGGAAGAGAGTTCGCCATCCCTATCCCTTCGATTATGCAATTTGGTAGATGGTAGTACATGAAAAAGCAAGGTGAAAACAAGTTATTCGAGACATCGAGAACAGACACCAAAAAGAAGAGATGGTATCGTAAACGCCTCGCTATGCATTGATAAATCGGAACATCGTGTAGTATGTGGGGAGTGTAGCGGCGGTAGCAGCGACTGTTCATAAACGTCGAGGTGGGTGCCACAAAACAGAAAAAGCGTGCTCACACGCGAGGCTTCTTCCAGTAGTATTGCTGGGCGCGGTCAGTGAAGCCATTAAGCACGATGACAAAATATGCCGTACCTTGTGTGTCTTCCTGACAGAGCGAAGACCAGTGCTACGCATGCCTGCAGTAATGGTCTCTCGCCTCATCTGGTCGGGATCCATCTCGGGAACGTAGTAGAACTCGCTCTCAAGTGGTTTGCCAGCAGCATCCTTGCCTGAGCGGGAAATCTCCCCGACACAAGGAGTCTGTTCCAAGATCCTTCTCAAATCCGACTGCGATAATTCGGGCAATGGTGTAGTCGAGGCACTGCGATCCGCTGGATCTTCGACGCTCTTGACCTTGCTGGCACAAGCCTTGAGCTCAGCAGGAAGGTTGCTGTGGATTGTCGATAAAGGATGGGAATGGACACGGGAGTAGGCCAGCTGGTTGATAACGTGGTTCTTGATTGGCGATTCTTTGAAACGAACAGAGTCGATAGACGACCTTGCGGACGGCGGAGCCAATGGCATACGTGGAGGGCGAGGTGTGTTTCCAAGACCAGGTGTGGCAGTTGAGAACGACTCCAGACCGCTGAGAAGGTTTTGCCCGAATGGCCCGAAGGAGTGGACTACAGGATCGTTTTCCTCGTCGTTGTCAGAGTAATCGTCTTCGCCAAAGGATGCCGTAAAGCTGGTCTTGGGATCGCGGACATTGGCCTCCTGACTAGAACCAATGGGGGAGACAGTAGGACGAACAAAAGTCCTCTCTGGATCAAGGAGAGTGGAGCCCTCGTCCTGGGCATCGGCATCTTCGAAGACCTGGACACCACCAACCGGGGCATTAGGGCCGAGTGCCTCGAAGACGGGCTGACGCATCGGGCTTTGCGAGACTGGGGAACGGGGAATGACAGGGGGGCTAGAGTCAAAGGCGCCTTGGGTGTTACGACGGGTGGGCGTAGGCATATCTTCTTCCTCCGACTCCCATGAGAACTTTGACACGGGGATTACGGGCCAAGCAATCACGACACGGGTGTCCTGGACATCCAACATGATTTCCGTCTCTGGGTTCTCCGACACATACGTGTCTCCTTTGGCCAACTCGAAGACGCGGCCACCGCAGTGGATCTTTGCTCCATTCCATCCCAGGCACTCGACGTCAATGTGACCGCGGGGGTAGGTCGCGGTAGGGGCATGGTAGGCGGCTTGGACATGGACGCGCGAGATGAGACGGTTGGTCGACAGCTGGTAGTCTGCAGAGTTGGACGACCTTCCCATACGAAGCATTTCGCCATTGGCGGGGAGGTCGACGGTGGGCACCGCGCCGAGGGGGATGCGCTCCGAGAGGGCTGACACGGCGCGTTGCAGGACCGGCCTTACGTGACGCGGCGACGAAAAGTTGAGGATGCCGGTCGACGAAGTAGGGACAGGGGTGGGGTAGTACTTGAGCTGCTGTCTCGCGAACGAGGGCGAGTCCTCTTCGAACTTGCGTTTGGAGGAGCCAGGACGCGGGAACGGCGATGACGAGAAGCTGTCCTCGCCAAATGCGGGGAGCAGCGATGGCTTCTGCGAGTGCGTCGAGAGCGACTTTGGCGTCGACTGCGAAGGCATCTGCTGCACCAACTTGCTCGGACTGGAGTCCATGCTGCCTGCTGCCAGCTGCTGGAGTGCTCAGGACGTGAGGCACGCGCCGTGTCGACGTCTATGGAGCCTGCGTGGACGTGTTCCGGGAGCGGCTAGCCGTGCGTGTGGCCGAGTGCACTCACGACAGTCAAGAGGGCGAGAGTTGAAAAGGAACTCGTGCAGGGCTAGAAAAGAGGTCAGAGAGAAGCGGCCATCAGGTCAGTCACGATTTTGAGGCACGTCGACGCGCTTCACGGGTGTGGAGACGTGAGAGAGGTCAGGTCTCGGTACGGGTAGCGCGTAAGGAGGAGCTCAGGCCGTTTAGAGAACCAGGAATCCACCCAGCACAGCTCTCTCCCTCGCAATCTCGCCGTTTGTAGACTTGCACTGTGCCGTGTAGCCAGAGCAATCTGCTCTCTACCCGTGCTTCACTTCAAATACATAGTCGTTGCTTTTTGGAACTTCTCAGTCTGCTCGCACGCGACGCTCAGCGGTGGTCCTCGGCGACCACCTCTCCCGTTCGTTCATAAGCCCTGTGCACGAGCACAAAGAACACGCCTATTACATCAGACTGTCGCTCGGCTGTTTCTTGAACTTGATTTTCACTCCGTGTACCAGCCCCTCTGTGCTGCAGATTATTTGCCAATTCGCCTGCATCAATTGGCAGCATTGGACGCGTTGAGCTGCCAGTCTCCACGTGGCAAGCACGCAGACGTCACTTTGGGATCAATTGTCTGGCGGGCTGAAGTTCTGAGACGTCAATTTCCGTGCCAATCCTTACGAATATTCAAAACGGAAGGTGAGGCTTGTGACGCGTGTTGCAATGCTTACCTAGGGCACCCTGCAGCAAAAGAAGAAGCAGATTCTCCGCAGAGCAAGTCATCTGCAAACCTGGCGTACCACCTCACATGAAACACGCATTCGAGCCCTGTCAAGCAGAGCTCTAAGAATCGATGGTACGCAGTTTGTGCTTCAATCCTGCTCCAGTACTTCGTAGACCAGACCGACGGTTGTCCACCTCGGGGACAACTGGCCAAACTAGATGCATGCAGAGCAATCGTCACGCAATGCAAAAACTTTCTCTGCATCGGGCCGTAAAGCTGAACTCGGAGGATGTGCGCATTGCAGCTCGCTACATTGGTGGAGCTACAGGGCAGACGCGACGGGCGGTACAGACGCGTCGAGAAAGTTTGGTAGTGCGCACGGTGCCGCTTCTACCTCGCGTGAACATGGCGCAGAGTTGTGTAGAACGCGTCGACGAGATTTGAGCAGTGTGACTAGTGACTCGTTCTGCAAAAGATGCGTACTCATCAACTCGAGAACCGGGGCGAGTATCGAGACATCGCAGAAGACGTTTGACGTCGTGGAAAGCTAGGTACCCCACATTTCAACTTGCTTGCGCTCTCCCAGTAGTTTTGCTCGAGGAGTAGGTTTTGCAACAACGACACGCGACCAGTAGACAAACCTTGGAGACAAAAATCGCAGGATTCATATACTAGACACACTGCTGTTGCATTGATCGATCTCCTGCATGCAAGCAATCAGGCGTGGCGTGCTAAAAGGTCCACGTGCTGATTGGACAGACGCGCTGTCCAATTCCCTGAACGGGTAGGCGTGAACCAGCCCCGCTCGCGTGGGCCCCGGTACTTGGAGTTTCTCCGTAGGCCGAGAAAAAGTTGGAAGGTGCGACCAGGGTCTAGTGTACGGCCAAATTCGAAGATCGAACTTTTCTCGAGCAACATACCGCAACAATGGCCAGATCGAAGCAAGTCACCAAGAAGGTCGAGAAGAAGGCCGAGGCGCCCCTCACCACCAAGAAGCAAAATGAGACTCCGTACCAGCTGGACCCGGCGCAAGTCGAGCGGGCGGCGAATGCGCTGGTTGCGCACATGAAGAAGCACAAGGAGGAGAAGGACGCAATCGGCACCAAGGATCTGATGGCTGATGAGGATGAGGCAGAGGAGACCGACCAGCCCATCTTCCTTAGCGTTTCCACCAAGAAGCATGTCAACAACACCAACAGCCTGAAGCCTACGAAAATGTCAGTATGCATGCTATCGAATGAGCTAGAATATATGCTGACAACTCGATAGCGCTCTGCCCCACCCCATCATTGCGAGCGATGCTAAGATCTGTATCTTCACAAAGGATCCCCAGCGAGCCTACAAGGACCTCGTCGCCTCGGACGCATTCCCTGCCACACTTCGCGAAAGGGTCGGGCGCGTACTCGGCGTTGAGAAGCTGAAGAAGAAGTTCAAGTCCTTTGAGCAGAAGCGCGCCCTCCTCGCCGACTACGATATCTTCATGGTCGACGAGCGCGTAATCAAGATCGTCGCCGAGTTCCTCGGCAAGGTTTTCTACGGAAGCAAGTCCAAGCGTCCCATCCCCATCAGACTTACCGCAGGCGCGTTTGTCGACAAGACTGCGAAGAAGGACAAGGAGGCGCAGGGCGTGGTTGGCACAGCACAAGGCGTCGCAAAGGAGATTGAGACAGCGCTGAACTCGACCTATCTTAGCATGAGCGCCTCGGCCAACACCTCGATCAAGATCGGCAACCTCTCGCAGACCGCCGTTGAGATCAAGGAGAACACTGAAGCCGTCATTGCCGCTATCATCCCCAAGCACATCGAGCAGGGCTGGCGCAACATCCGCAGCCTACACATCAAGGGCCCAGCCACAAAAGCTCTGCCCATCTGGCTCGCTGATGAGCTGTGGGTCGACGACTCGCAGGTTCTCGATGAGCCTTTCCAGAAGAAGAGCCTTGGCGAAGGCAAGACTGCCCAGACTAAGCGCAAATGGGAAGAGTGGGAGGACGAGCTGCTCGACGAGGATGAGCTCGCGGAGAAGAGGGCAAAGAAAGAGGCCAAGAAAGCGAAGAAGGCTGGCCCTGCGAAGAAGAGCTCGCTGAGCAAGGAGAAGAAGAAGGCACTGAAGCAAGATGCGCTGTCCTCAGTACAGACACCGTTGATTGCATAGACATGACGGGCAGTGAGTAATTGCATATGACGGCGCATCGGCGTTAGGGAGCTCAAAAAATATGTTGCAGCTTGGGCAGAATACCATTTGCGAATCTAGAGACACTTCTTTGACATGCCCCTACTTGCTTCTTCTTTAGACATGTCCCTGCACATCTGCGTCTACATGCCCTGCTCGTCACTTCACTACTCGACTGTACTTGATAGATTGTAGACACATCGCCCCGACAGACATCTCGCCCCGTTTTAATGGTAGAACCTTAATCGTTTCGGTTCTGCCCAGTCTTCGAAGGTGATAACGCGGACCGCGTACTTTTCAAGATGATCCGCGCAACCACCAGACCTGAAGCTATGGGCGCACCTCGGTTCAAGCTTCGCGTCGCTGACGACATCATCGTGGCGCCCCTTCAAGTCGCGCCTCAATGCCAGGCGACGCAACAACATAACACCACAACCTGCCAACATGCTGCAAGCGCTATCGCTATCAGCACTGCTACTCCTTACACGAGTCTTTGCATCTCCATTCTCCAGACCCTCCTCCGATCCGCTTCCTCTTCTCATCTGGCATGGACTAGGCGACAATTACGCCGCCGACGGCCTTGCGGAGGTCGCCTCCCTCGCAGAAGAGGCCAATCCAGGAACTTATGTCTACATAATCCGACTCGACGAAGATGCCTCCTCCGATCGCACCGCCACCTTCCTTGGCAACGTGACTGAGCAAATAGCCACAGTCTGCGCAGATATCAAGGCCGATCCGATCCTCTCCTCTGCCCCTGGCGTCAACGCTCTTGGCTTTTCACAGGGCGGTCAATTCCTACGTGGTCTGGTAGAGCGATGCGGTGGTGACAACGGCGTGAAAGTAAAGAACCTCGTCACGTTCGGTAGCCAACACAACGGCATCGCCAAGTACCAGATCTGCAAGCCCACCGACTGGCTCTGCAAAGGCTACATTGGTCTGCTCAAGGCCAACACATGGGGCGCTTGGGTTCAGGGCCACCTCGTGCCCGCGCAGTACTTCAAGGCCGTTGACGAGCAGACGGGCGAGCCTACGGAGGAGTACCTCACAAACAGCAACTTCATCGCCGACATCAACAACGAGCGTGCGCTCAAGAACGTCACATACGCCCAGAACCTTGCGCAGTTGGACAACTTCGTCATGTACGTCTTCGGGAACGATACCACGGTGATTCCAAAGGAGACAGGTTGGTTTGCGCAGACCAACTTGACGAGCGGAGAGGTAGTGGAGCTGAGGGATAGGGACATCTACAAGGAGGACTGGATCGGGTTGAAGAAGCTCGACAAAAAGGGGGGTTTGCATTTCAAGACGACCGAGGGTGAGCATATGACCCTCGGGGACAAACTGTTGAAGCAGGTCTTCAAGGAGTGGTTTGCGCCACCAAAGGGAAGCTGGCGGGAGATGGTGCAGGAGGTTATGGAATTGTAACTAATTTTCTGGATATAATTATTAGGTGGTTTTCAATACTCTGAAACGCCATCTATATGTATATTACTGGACAATACCGTGAAATGAAAGTAGGCCTAGGACAGCGGAGTCATCGAGACTGACATCGCAGCCAGGTATGTTCTTTGGCCCTACAGACAGCTCTTCAACCACAGGTTGAGAGATTATCCGCATACAGACTATCAGTCTTCGACCCCCCTTCGAAGAGAGCACGCTCTGTAATTACCGAGTCCTCCTTTCCCGACGGGCCTGCGAAGCCTGTTGTGACCATTCACTAACACCTTTCTCTGAGCAGACTTCCGTTCTGGCGGCATGACTGGCAAGATCCACCATATCATCCGCCTCTTCCCTATCTCCACTCTCCTTCCACTCCACGATAGTCAGCACCGCTTCGAGCAGGGCCTGGCAAGGCCGACCACCATCGTTATCGTTCTCAGCCCACAACAGCAGTCTAGCTCCGCAGTTCAAACTCCCTTTCAAAACCCGGAGGAAGGCAAAAGCGTGCTCAGCCGACGCCACAAGCCTTGCATCCTTCAAAGTCATCAAGTCCAGAGTAATCACAACTGCTCTTTCACCAGGGTATTTCCGCTTCAACGCTGTGGCTCGCGCACAGGCGGTTTGGTAGTCGGTCTCGAGCACCGCGAAAGGCATCTGCAGTCGCATCTCTCCGGACTCGTAGCCAATTTTGATCATGCCCAGGGAGTTTTGGAGCCAGGTGGATGCGAAGCTCAGACCGTTGTCGATGTCCATGTCGGCTGCGCGGGGCGGGAGTTGTTTGTATCGAGAGAGGAAGGAGGCTTCTGGGTCGATGTCAGAGAGGATGTGGACGAGGAAGCATTGTGTGTCGGCGTCCGTTTGGGTGTCTAAGTGGCTGTCTTTCTCCACGATGTCTACGAACATTGCGTCGAGAATCTGTCTCACGGCGCATTTGTTGGCGGCTGAAGTGGTCAGTATGTGTGTTGTTCGACTTCAACTAGATGCTCACGTTGGCTTTCGTCCACAGCGGACATAGCATGAGCGGCTCCCGGGATCTGTAAGCAGTGTTGTACATCGCGTCCTTTTTTCTTTCCCAGACAGAGGTAGCTTCTGACCCGCCGTTGCTTTTTACCCTGTGCTTCGATATCCTGAAGAGCTTGAGCCTTACTTTTGCTCTTTTTCTATCCCAAAGACTCAAACCAGGCCCTGAGTGATTTCCTTAGTGGATCAGCCTTGGGCTCGCCTTCGAAATGGTGGTCGCAGCACTCGCATTGTGCTGCTGGGTTGAAAAGCTTAGCAAGATACCGAACAGCTTGGAAACGCATATTTTGTTTGAGTTTTAGTTGTGTATGAGAAAGATTATCGAAGTGCATTTGTCAACTCCAATAAAATGTAGTGCCGACTTCTCTTCTTCAACCTTGGTTCGCCATCAGACTCTGAACCGAACAAGACGACCAAGAAAAGTGTTGAACGAATCATCCTGACCCAAAGGTTCTTGCAATTCTACGAGTCTTGAGATACTTACTGTAATTAGTTTTTCCAAGGCTCGTAATATACATTGTTTGCTATCGACTCTAGAGGCTATGATCTAAGTAACTAGATTACACATCCAGTCCCCTTCTGATTTCCAACATCAAGCGAATGTATATGGTATGATCGAATTGTGAGAATTCAGGAATTTTTGTCGAATTGGTAGAGACTCAGAATTGTTTGTGTAAGTATAGCGTAAGACCGCGTGTCATGTGGAGACAGGAACGACCACAAAGAAGGTATTACAGGCGTGACGTAAAATCATCAACCTCAAACGACTGAATTTCAATTCATTCAACATATGCTGACAGATCACGGCTCTCCTGGGCTGTAAGCGAACAATTCTCGTTGTGTTGCGCGGGTGGTAAGAGATGTAGGTGCTATACGATCGAAGCGCTTGGTAGAAAGGTCTGGCCACATCTTCCCGTTCGCCTGGCTTGGCTTGACTGTGAGATGTTTCTGAAAGTGGCGGCTTTCCTATTGCTTCTGGATCCAGCCGCCTTCACCTGCTCCTTCCTGACCCGTTTGTCTACCGCCGTACTAGCGTGGACTTCAGCAGCATTGAATCTTGACCGCCCCACTCACGTCACCTTCTCTGCAAAGTCACACTCGCTTACTGTCAATTGACAACCACGTTCGTTTCCAATATCAGCCCCCAGCACTCTTGATCATATCACTTGGCCCTTTGGAAGTTCTCCAACAATAACCAGACACTAAACAAACAACACTCAACATGAAGCCCATCATTTTGTCGCTCGCCCTCATCCTCAGCTCTGTCGTATCTGCAGTTCCCGCTCTGCAGGTTTTGCCAGAGTTGGTCGCTCGTGACACGCCCGAGAGGACTATTGACTGCGGCTACTGCACCGGCATGCTCGATTTCTGCTTCCAGGTAAGTGATCGCTCCGCTACACTCCCATATATCGCGATACTGATCTCACGATAGAATGGCCATACCCGAGGTCAGGAGGGTTGCAAGCAGACCTGTCGCGAGCACGTGTGCCACCGTACGCCCGAGGTAAGCTCGAGAGTTCTGGAACACAGCGACTGTACTGACGCCCTTGCAGTGCAAGAAGTGCCGCGGCGAGTTCCACCAGTGCCCTGAGAAGTCCCGCTACCTGAAGTAGTCCTGCAAGCTGACGGTGCCTGGACATTCGTGAACTACGACATCTGGACAAACAAGATGACACTTTCACTGTTAAGTTTGGGAAAACATACTTGAAGTATCACAAATATTTGGAATGGATCCTGGGATAGCCACTCTAGGCGATACAGGCGCAGATCTTTGAGTAGCCTAGATTGCTCTACCATTTTTGTCCATCCCAGATACCGAATGCTCAATCTTGAGAACCCTCTTTAATTATGCCTGAGTATCCAAATGTACATTGTGGTATGCTTTGGATGTGTGATAGCTCTTGCCTATTAGAAGGCCCATAATCGATCGGCCAGCGGGTCCTTCCACATCCAAGGGTAGAGCTGCGTGGTGTAAATGCAACCTGACTGCGCACTGACCGCAGGTATCAAGTTTCCAGTCTGTTGTAATAAAGTATGCGCCAGTCCGGTAATATGATAGATGAACAGTGCAACACCAGATAAAAAGTAGATAAAGAGGTAAAGTGTGTACCTAATCTCAGCTCGACGTTGCCTGTATTGGGCAATATGATTCTTGTTGACACGATTAGACACGAAAGCATGCAAGATAGGGAATTGCCGGCCGTAGTCGAACGAAGACAGATAGTAGTGAGGCAGCAAAAGCGCCTGTGCAAGGGCCCTCGATGGCAATGATGGATTTCCCATGAGCCATTGTCGTAAAAGGAAGCCAAGTGCCCAAGCCGCGCATGCGACAGAGGGCGTGCAAGATACCAACGTCGCCAGTTTGGCATGACCAAACATCTTCGCAAGAGGTTCAACAGTCCGTGTAAGAAGCTTTAGGCTTGTGGTAGGTCCGATGCTCATTCCAATCTCCACATTGATTAACAGTGCTCCTAACATGCCCATCAGTGACCGAGTGATGGCGTAATAATCGTCGCATTCGTAGGTCCAGACTAGATTGTCCTGACTGGCATACTCCCAACGCATATCGAATATGCGAAGTAAGAGGTATGGAATGGCAATTGTGATACCCAGAATAGATAGCGCGAATCCCTGAGTGTCTGCGAACGTGGTCTTTGCGTTGGAAGGCATTTTATCATACGGAAGCCATCGAGGTCCGGGAGCTACCGGTAAGCCGGCGGATTGCCAGGAAGTCTGATCGAAACTGGCACGTCGAGACGTGAGATAGATGGTGACGAATGCCTGGACGAGATACGCGAGTGACAAACAGATTGTGGCGGCAAGCCCGAGACGGCTTCTCCGTACAGACCAGGCTGTCTGAGGCTGCAGCGAGAAGCCAACCTGTGTCGGGATACCAGCTGTCTCTGGATTCCGGCAACGAAAGTATTTTAACTCCTGCAAAGGTATTTTGGGTGGTGGGTCTGGCTCGAAGAGGTCTGATCTGGACGCGGACCCTTCGCTGTGGTCAGGGCTAGCCTCAGCATGCATGTCGACCGCTTCACTAAAAACAAGCAGCGGCTCTTGTAGGCGTTTCCTCTTTACCAGTCTTGGCAATATTCTCGCAGCATACACTGTTACAAATCGGAGGACAAGAGCTACCGCAGTCCAGATCGGATACAAGGCTGCGCTGAGGAGGAAGCAGATTCTTCCTCCACGCGGCATATTCAAAGCATCTGCATACTCTGCGACCAAGACCAACGTGCTGGAGTGAACTGCAATAGACTTGAATATGATCTCTGCGACGCCACGAGACTGCCATTCTGCATTGCAGACTTCAGTACCTATCGCAATCAGCCACAGGCCGGTGGGTGGGAGTCAATGAAGAAGAATATACGCACTCGGCACCGCGATGCTCGTGTTGAATTGCATATGGCTGTCTGCTAGCTTTTGACGTTGTTCCAGGAAGATTGATCTGTGAAGGTATGGGTGTAGAAAAAGCTGTTGCTTTGGGGCTGAGCATGTACGAGGTGGAAGGCACGATGTGCACAGCCACCCATCGATGCGAATGAGCCTTAGGGTAAGCATCCTTGTAGGTCGACACTCCCATAGCGCCCACGTCCCGGGACATCTTAATTATCTTGTTGTCGATATTTCCGGTACGAGAATGATCGAAGCGTAAATAAGAACGAACGGTCCTGAAGATTGCATTGCTGAGCTCAGGGGACAAGGATGAGTAGACATTTAGTTGTATTTTCCCGCAGGCCAAGTCCCAGCGTGCTATGACGTGACGCATGCGTTCGCTTCAGCTTTGTCAAGACAGATCCTGATCTGCTCAATCAGGCATCGAGCGCCTGGAGCATCTCTGCTACACTCGAAAACTTCTCCCTCTCTTTACCCTTCTCTTTGCCACGAGCTCTTTCGACTTCGTCTATTCTCTTCCAGTCGGCCCAGCTGAGTGGTCGCACACCTCTACGTTCCACTTCCTCTTTGACACCATCCCATCCTAAGCGTGTTGTCTTCTCTTCATCGCTTGAATTGTTCAAGAACGGTACGTCATCTTCCCAGTCATGCGCAATGACGTCCGCAGATGTAAAAGCATCTTGCATCGTACTAGCAATTACACCAGTAGGACCACGCTTTACCCACCCTGCACAGTAGAGACCAGCGATATGACCAGCTGTCAAATTACCTGGGCCGGAGTCAGGTGATACAACTCGTCCGTAGACATCGTTTGGTATAATCCCCAGCTTCGAATCGAATGGCACGCCGAGCTCAGACAGGCCAGGCAGAGCGGTCGATTTGTAGCCCACGGATCGAAAAGCTAGTGATGCAGGGACGGTAATATCGTCTTGTGTAGGCTGGACGCGTGCAGATGGATCGAGTGGATCAGCGTCTGGGACGAACTCCTGCTTCCTGAACGTCATGGACGAGAGGTGGTTTGACCCTGGTTCGGCGTTCATCGAGGTGGGCGCTCGCAGGAAATCAAGTGTCCATGACCGATCGACTTCCTCCGGTGTAGCTATACTACCTTTCAGTAAGACTTCAGCAGTACGCTTTTGTACTCTGGGTAGCTTTTTGATTTCCGGCGGGTAGAATGATGGATCGATATTGTGGAAAGCGATAGACGGTATCTTCATCAGCTCGCGAGCTTCTTTGACAGTAAAGGCGACCTTGTAAGCAGTCAGCATACCGTTGAGGGTGTATGTAGTCTGTACACACCTGGAGAGGCCCGCGCCTGCCCACCACCCTGACGTGCTTAATCCTACTCTCTGACAAAGTCTGGATGGCTTGCTCCGTGATATCTGTCTTTCTGAGATGATCGAGTGGCGCGAGTAGGATGCGTGCTACGTCAAGCGCCACGTTACCTTGCCCAACTACCACGGCATGTTCGCCACTCAGGAGATCCGGCTTCAAGTTTTGGAACTGTGGCAGCCCGTTATACCACCCTACGAAAGCTCTCGCTGAGAACACACCCTCGAGATCTTCCCCAGGTATTCCTAATCTCCTATCCTCGTCCGCGCCGTACGAGAACAGCATGGCATCGTAGTGTGGCTTGAGCTTCGTCAACTCGATGTCGTGGCCTATGCGCACGTTGCCAATGTAATTGAAGCGGGAGGATTGTGCCACCTCTTCGAAGGTGTCCTGGCAGTTCTTGACTTCTGGATGGTCGGGTGCTACACCAAACCGTACAAGACCGTAAGGTACGGGTAGCTGCTCGTACATGTCGATGACGGCATCTTGTACTTTGTGAAGCAGGCGATGCGCTGTATAAAAGCCAGCTGGGCCGGAACCAATAATCGCTATGCGTAAGCCCTTTCGCTTGTGTGAGACGGTGCTATAAGCATTGCGAGGGGTGGATGCCGCCTTCAATGCACTTGTCAATAAACGTGCCGGTTTGATGGTGGAGCTGGTGTAGCTTCGTGTTGACGGTAGAGAACCATTGCTATGGACTACGCGCGCCGACCTAGCTACTGCGCGTTGGGTGCAGCTAGTGCAGACGTATGATAAGGGGTGTAGGTGTTTCGTGGCTAACATTTTGTGTTAGGTCAGAATGCACACGCGATGTCATCGATCGAACAACTTTCGGATGACTAAGAACACGACGAACCTGAAAGTCGACATCGAGACATCAGGCATAAGGACCGTGATACACTTCATTTACATTGTTCAAGGCAAAATATAACGTCCACTTCATTTCGCCCAACTTGAGTCACAGTCGTCTCGATTTTCCAAGGGGATGTCGGCCATGCGTCTCGGCCTTTTCGCGCGTCGATTGACTAACAAACATGGAACCAACCTGGACATGCACTCCACCTCAACATGAGTAACGCCGGTGCCCCACATGTTCCCGGAGTGCTAGAACTCAAAAGCGTTCAAGCTGTCCGGGCCAATGCAGGAACACGCCCGTCCTATCCGCGAATCAGCACGTCATGCGCAAGCCGACACGGGAAGTTCGCAGCAAACCGTCGTCCTGGCAACGAGGTATTTACTACATAGCTCCCCAGATCCTCGCGCAACCCATGTGTTCATCGCAAGCATTCCTCTGCTAAGCGAACGCTTTCACTTTCCTTATTGAAGGTCGCGTAAGGAAGGTCATCATTCCTTAGTCGCCGTTATGGGCCGCTGGCAGCCCTACCTCTATTCGGCGCCGGAAAGGGAGTCTATGATGGACGTCCCGAACACCTTCAATCCCAAGGCTGTGACCATGGCCAGTCGCATGCCACCACCGCCAGCGAAGAAGAAGCAGGACGGTCCCCTGGTGAACTTCAACAAGCATCCGGACAGCTATCTGGTCTTGCCATATGGAAAGACCGATGCCAAGCCCATGAGCCCAAAGACCAAGCTGTGGATCAAGATCGCGCGATGGACACAGCTCTTCTTCCGCATGTGCAGTCTCTTGGGCGCTATTGGACTCCTACTCTGTGGCATCTTTATCCGCGGTGCGCAGGACACCGAGGGATGGATCATGAGAATTCCGGTATGTCGAAAGATCAAGCCGGTTGAGAAGGACAAGACTGATCCAGTATAGCCCGGTGTCGATATTGTGGTATGCCTGTATGCCATCTACCACCTTATCCGTAGCCCGATATCACGACCTGCAGCCAGCTCCGCTAGCTACCACTTCTTCGCGCTGGTTACCGATGCTGGTTTCATCCCGTTTTACGTCTACACTCTGCTCCTATCGCGCAGGAACGCCGATATGGAAGCTGGCACTGATGGACGCTGGAGGACATTATTCCCTACAGACGAAGAGACGAACAAGATCCTGCTCACGACGTGGCTTACCGCAACAACTGCTGCAGGCATTCATCTGATCTCAGTGGTCATTGATATGTATCTCGTCGTCGTTTTCAGAAAGATCACCAAGCTTCCGCCTGATATGAACCCGCTTGAGGACAACCTGACTCGTAGGAAGTCGAAGCACAAGTACAAGGATTCGTCGCTTTCAGCAGCCGCCCCTTTCCTTGACGACGAGAAACGGTTTAGCGGCCAAAGTACTACTTCTATCGACAGAAACTCTCAGTCCGACCCTCTGCTGTCGCAGGACGTTCCAAGTCCCACCAAGACACAGATGTCGTTCATGCATACTCGCAACAACTCAGAAACGACCTACTCACCGCACACGCCTCAGTCAGCTCAACAGTCCAAAGAACGCTTCTCGATGTATTCCCAACCTCAGACTGCTCGCCAGTCTCGCACAAGCCTGGCTCACCGTGACGACCTATACCGTCGAGACGACAATGTCGATAACGAGACCTTGGCTCAACGCAAGTCTTTCCTTGCCCAGCAAGCGAACATGCAGCGACGTGAAAGAAACAACTCCTATGTCACATCTTCATCGAAGCAAGACTTCTACACGCCCCCTACTACTGCTCGAGACGAGAAGTCCGCTGCTACCGGCGACATTGCCTTAGAGAAGAGTAGCCGTGAGCAGCTGCGAAACGATAACTGGTTTGTGCATCCTGATGACAATGACGAGCACGACAACAACACTCGTTATCTAGCACCAAAGCAGTCGACTTTTGGTCAGAAGAAGGGCTATACGACCTTATCATCTTACGATGTTTCAGACGTTGAGGACGAGATCGGACAGCCTATGATACCTCAGCCTCTTCGCATGAACCCACCGACACCTCAACCCACTCCTCCTCCAACTCGTAAGTTCGAAGCCGAGAAGAACACGCCCCCTCCTTCGGGCCTCCAGCGCACCCAGACAACGACCTCTATTTCCACAGAAGCCACCTTTAACCGGTCCCACTCACGTGGCGCTGCACCAAAGTCGCGCTACTATGGTGATCTGAAGGCCGCGACACACGGTATCCGAAGCGGCGAATCACCCTCCAATTCTCCTGCCACCTCACCAAAGAAGGGCTCGTTCAAGAGCCAACCCAACCATCTCCCGAGTGCAACTGCACAGTACACGGTCAACTCTTCGGCGGCCAAGAGCACTATTGTGCAGAACTCTCCCTTCAGCTTGGACAAGAAGTCGTACACGAGCGTGCGTAAAACCGGCGAGTTTAACCATACACCAGTGAAGGCCGTTTCACCGCGTGTTGTTAGCAGGTCTGGAATCGACTACGTCAATCCGTATGAGTTTGACGACTCTGACCTTGGTACGCCGGGCCGGAGACGTGATGTTAGCGGAAAGATCGCAGAAGAAGGCCGTGGAGGAGCTTGGAACGACCACGGACTGACGCATCGCAAGGCCAGCGGTGTCGGCTACGCTTTCTAGTATGCATGTACCTTTGTTCTCAACAGGCGTTATTGGGGGGTTTCTGTACGAATTGAAGGGATCGCAAAGCTTTGGTATACCTCTGATGGTACAATTGAGTTGAACATGAAGGACGTTTGTACATGATGTCGGTGATTATATAGCGTCGTAGCGAACAAGACCTGACGAACGAACACACTTGTTACGTGAGCACAAGCACCATGTCAACAATTGGCAATGTGATGTGCCAATCTGACACAGCACTCGTGGACGAGGTCAGAACCGTTCAGCAGCTAACAAGAATGCACGGTACCAGTGGCTGAGCCTCTCCAGAGACCACATGAGCATGCAGGCTGCTGCGTTGGTGGGCGATGCTTACCAGCTGCGTGTGCCTGGAAACGCGTGTGTGGGGCCGTTGTCAATGGACTGTGTTTGTAATTCACGCGCAATCGAGCTGAAGGGACAATGCGGCATGGACAGCTCTTTCGATTAACGCCGTGTCATGCAGCAGCCTGCAGGAGCGGCGCATCACACTGATCACGAAAACTCTTACGAACCGTCGCGGCGGCTGCATTGCATGAGCTTAGCCAGGCGCATGGTCAAATCACTTGCCCGCGCGTGCACCCGCGCCGGGAGCTCGCCACCCGCTAAGCACGCGCGTTCTGGGGCACCCGTGATCGCGCGGCATCCTTCAGGCATACTCGAGGTTGAAGAGCCATCTCTCTGCCCTTTACCTGTACGCGACGCGCCGCTGGACTGCCCCTGACTGCTTTGCGCGCTCTCGTCTTCTCTGTCTCTGTCTCGTCCGGTTGTTTGGAGCTCCACCTTTCTAGGGTGACGCGAACGGCTGTCTTTAATATCGAGCACGCGCGCAAGCCTCCGAGAACACGTCCGTGGACTAACTCCCTCAATCAACCACACCGCTATCAGAGTTCCTGCTCCTTGTCTGCGAGCGTTGCCCAGCTACTGTACTGCATTGGTTTAATTTCTTGGCCTCGAATCGGTCAAGTCGTTCACAACACACGTTTGGACCTTTACCCCGCCGCCACGATGCGTAAGTCGCGTCTCTAGCACGATCCGCGGTGAGCGTCCACTTACGACATGCATCACAGAGACCGACCTCGTCCAGCCCATACGTATCCCTACGCCGCGTGGATTGGATGTTCCAGAATCTCAAGATTCTATAATATCGACCATCTCTAGCACATTTTCTGCTCCTGCACTGCCGTCCACCTCGAGTAACCTGTCCTCGGATTACGATGGAGCCTCACCGTCTGAGCCCAATGGCCCAGCAAGTCAAGGCAAAACTGCACAAGAGCCAACGACAGCCTCACCAAGTCGCACCCATGATCAAGCTGCCAGAACGAGTGTTCCGCAGATTGCAACAGCCGCTGCAAACACCCCGCAAGCCGGTTACACCACAGCAGCTTCCATGCCGCTGATCTCCCCCACCACCCAAGGTTTCAAGAGGAGTGCAGATGGATCAGTCAAGGGTGATAGGTCGACAACAAGTCCCAAAGAGAGGGTCTTTGCACACAAGCGGAACAAGAGCATGGACACACATTCGAGCACTCGAATCGGGGAAGTGCGTGAACGTCTTCCAGTCATACACCATATGCAGCTAACGCGTATGCAGCTGTCCGCACAACTGAAAACTCGTCTCTCGTATGCCATGGTCAAGGTACAAAATGGTTGGGAGAAGCAGTCACTCGATGAGTTGGAAGAAAACCACTCGCAACGGGGATCGCCCAGTTCTGCACCTGGGGGCTCTCGAGTAACGTTCGAATCCCCATCTACCGCGGATTATCGACGAAGACCAAGCGCAATATCTGAAACCTCCGACCAAATGATGATGTCCCCAACGTTGGATTCAGCGCGGTCACATGCCCCTGACCCAGGTCAGTAGTGTCTTCTCCCTGTGAGGTCGTAGTATTGACGTCTTTTAGCATATTGGCGATGCACGAACAAGCCAGCGATGAACGCTACTGCTAACTTGATATCTATTACAGGAGGGAATGTTGGGCTTGGACTCGCCCCAGCTCCGGACTTCGAGTCTGGGAGAAGGCGCAGATCAAGCACCATACAACTACCGCCATCGTTCCTCGGTTCAGCACAGAAAAAGCACAACAGTGACCTCGGCGCTGGCCCACGAGCACCAACAACCCCTCGAGCTGGCATTCTTCGCATGCCTAGTCAGCAAGCAGAAAAGGACGCTGTAGACACCCTACTATTCATGAGCAGTCCAAAGAACTCACAGCACTTCCCACACACCAGCCAGCCTGGACACAGCTCGATGCGCGAAGGAGCACCCCAACGACGCGTCATGTTCGAAGCATATCCACCTCAAGACAGACGCATGGTCTACCAGCCACCCATGCCCACTTCCAGCCACTACTCCGCCGGCCCATACGCTCCGCAGCCGGCGCGGTAACAGCAAAGCACAACTCTTACAGACACTGTTCTAACACCCGGATTCCTGGGGTTTGGCGAGGCGAATGCGTAGCATTGGCGGCGTTGTGATGCAGAGATACCCATTTGCTTTGTTGCATCAAAGGCACATTCCTATCTCAACATAACCGGGAAAAGCTTTGGAGACGACGATATCTGTTGTGATTTTCATGTTCCTGTTTTGGTAGTATGTTGGCCTTTTGAGCCTTGCATTGTTGGTGCCAGCATCACGCTATAGAGAGTGTGTGCAGGTGGCTGTTGTCCGAGCGAGCATTTGTACAAGTCACAACGACTTCTAACGACGTAATGAAATCATATCAAGACAGTCTGCTGCAAAAACCATTGGGACCTGAGCTTTGGATGACAGCCTGTTATTGACCGTGTCAAACATAAAATATTCTTGTCCTGTCGAGCCGCTTATCTTTGTGCAAAAGAAACCATACTCGTTCACAAAGCAACCGGCTTTCGTAAAACTACAGGGGTGTGCCATATGCGCGATTTGCACTCGATGTAACTGAACGAGAGACTCCAAGTCGTCGTTACAGGTAGGTGTAAATCTGATGCAACTACAGTGTGGTAGAATCGAATGCTGGTCTGACTTTGCTCTGCGATTGAACAAGACCAGTTGACTAGGCGGCACTATTGTGTCTCTCACGCACCCATATGCTACTCGCACAAGGTGTCTCGATGTGTACCAGCTCCGTGGCGCAAGCGCAAGCCCACGGTACGACTCAAAGCCCTAAGCGACGTCACAGCAAAAGCACTGCGATTGAGCTCACGTGACATCCTCGAGATGGTGGTATTGCTTCATGATATTCTCTGTCGTCTGCGAAGGATCCTAGGGACAGTTCTGTGCAAGAAGGAAAGGTAGAATCGTATTCACTCTACAAGCCCCAATCCCATCATCATGTTCCTTAGCCGAGTGATAAGCACAGATAAGACTCCATGTGCAAAAGCGAACAGCTCTTTCGTTGGACTGTCCGTCGCATGCATTCGTCGCATTCGTTCCACCGACCCCGACTCGCCAGACGCCGTTGTGCGAATGATTTACTTGAGCTTCTTCTTGGGGCGGAGCTGGTTGGTGTGACCGCACTTCTTCTTGCGCTGTGGGATGTTAGTTGCCGTCCGCGTGATGTCACTTCGGTGTGACCAGATCATGGGGACGTACGCAGTTGACAGCCCTCGGCGGCAGACGAGCGTAGCACTTGCGGCAGATCATCTTGTCGCAGTTGTACTTGGAGGCAAGGGCCTTGAGCGAGGGCTCGATGATACCACCACGGAGACGGAGGACCAGGTGGAGAGTCGACTCCTTCTGGATGTTGTAGTCGGAAAGGGTGCGACCGTCCTCAAGCTGCTTGCCGGCGAAGATCAAGCGCTGCTGGTCCGGGGGAATGCCCTCCTTGTCCTGGATCTTGGACTTGACATTGTCTGTCCAAAGTCAGCCGCCTGTTCCATCCATCTTCCTTCACATCCACCAGCGGTCCCAGCGATGTTCCGAACGTTGCGCAGTAGGTGTGCGGTGGTGGCGTTGTCACAAGGTGTGCGTACCGATGGTGTCAGAGGACTCCACCTCAAGGGTGATAGTCTTGCCCGTCACTACGATTCATTAGTATCGTACAGGCGATGCGTGCTGCAGGTGGGCGACATACGGGTCTTCACGAAAATCTGCATAGTGAAATGCTGCTGCTGTCGTGAATCCGGTAGGTCGAGTCGTTGGTGATGATTTTTGAGAAGGTGCCTCTAGGGCTTGTGCTGAGCTGCAAGCGAGTCGCGCTATACCTTAACAGGAGATCGCCACTTTTGTCCTTGAACATCGCAACCGATCCGGTAACAGCAACTCGTCCTTCCTTAATCAAAGTCACTGCGCTGTTCTTTTTTTTTCACTGCATAGCATCTGAGGCACATGCGGGAAAAGCCTCTATCTGATTTTCTGGAGTCGAGAAACTTAGTTGCATGACCTAACACATTGTCTTGAACGTTCCTTTGGTGGAAGCCGCGACCCTCAAGTTTTACGATCTTCCTAGCTGTCGATATCGTCGTCGCAGCCACTGTTCTATTTCTCTGTTGTGACGTCTCTCGCTATCGCTCATATCGCTAATGAGTGCTCACGCATCACTAGGTGGTCTTCTGCCCGACCCAGCATCATGCTTCAACGGAAACATACGAGTGCACATGTGATTGAACTAGTTCTAGCTTCTGTGAGAACCAGCTCTACATTCGAATGGTATATTCAATCGTCGAATCACAACTAGCGAGACCCTTACGCATGCATGTTGCCTTGAATTGGTATGCTGTAAACTACAAGACTCATCAGCTGCTAGCTGGTCGCTGCTTGTCTGTCTCCTGCTTTCTCCGCCACTTCTCGATTCTCGCTTCTGTGAAAAAAACTGCCATCGTCAACATATCCACCGATAGCCCTGCCAGTTTTGCTACCTCCTCGTAGAAGGCCTTGGCATGTTCAGGTAGATCCTTCTCTTTCTTGTAGGAGTAATACAATTGGCCAGGCTTCAAAGCGCCAATACTGTCGTCTTCATCATCTACTGTTGCCCTTACCTCCATAGAGCCATGTACAGCCTCAACCATTGCCATTTTGTCATTTCTGGGCAACTTGTCTAAGGACTGGTGGGCAGGAGCTGCTGATCCGCTCTCTATAGGAAACATGCCATACATTGCATTCCGGAAGTCGTCTGTATCCTTCGTTCGCTGGATCTCTGCATCATCAAGGAAGGTATCAGCGTAAAAGTCGAGATACTGATCAAGGCGATCTGACGAGAGATCGAGTATATCCTTCTCCTCAAGGTTAGTCAGATCTTCGACTGTAAAGCGTTGGCCTGCGCCTTTCTGTCCGTTTTTAATAGCCTCAAGCTGCTCGTGCCAGTGTCTCCAATTCATCACTGCTGCTGTGGGCTCAGTGGCTGAACGTGGGTGACGCTGTTCGTCGTCGAAGGGGTACAGCAGCTTGACGCACACAACAAGGCAGCCAACAAGTTGTGCTTCTGGCAGATGTCTGATACCAAGCCTTTTCCTTCCATCTTGCTGCAATATGAAGTCGTAGCCAAGCAAGTTACTGAGTCTGATAGTGACATCGTACACTTCGAGTGGTAGTCCTAGCTCTTTGAGGTATCGAAAAAGTAACAGTCGGTGATTTAGTGGTGCCCACGCAATCTTATGGTCTTTTGTGAAGCTTATTTGTAGATCGGTGACCGCTGCGTAAAACCTCTTGTACCTCAGAAGCGCGTTTGGATTTAAAACGGCATGGTATGAAGGTGGTAAATGGTCCCGCATCGTTAGGGGCAAGCATTTAATCGCTCCTCTGTATACTAATTTGTCTTCCGTGACCCAGTGATAGATATCGCCGGGTGTGATGGGCAGTCGCAGTGTCAGAATTCCCAGATAGCACAATGCTAGACAGTCGAGGAGATTGGGAACGCCATCGAGCTTTCTTTCTCGTCCTTGGGGCGTTCTGAGCGTTGTTGTGGCGCCGTCTGTCTCGCTCTCGTCGGTTTCCAGGGTACTGAACACCTGTGATTGAGGTTGTGAGTCGATGTGACTGTCGCTCGCGATTCTCTCGCCAAACTGAGCGATTCGGAGAGCCCAGAGATCAAGGACAATGAACTCCAGCTCCGCTGGCAGCCCTTGGTCTTTCATCAAATACCAAACTTGGTGTCGCAAGATGAGTTGAAGGCACTTTAGGTACAAGTCAAGAGCATGCCGGCCACTGAAGTCTGAACGATATTGTCAGCACTTGCGCGGTATTGGGAGCGCCCTTTTCAAGCATACGTTTGACTATCTTTACTTGGTCATCGACGTCCTTCTTCTTGCGTGTCCTCGTGGTTGTTGCAAGGGTGAAGTCATCATCGTCGTCCGCAGCGCGAATTAAGCCCTGCCCGGCGTCAGCGCAATACCATCGTGCTTGTCGATTTCTGACCCACAAATTGTTGATGCCCGTTCTGGCAATAACGATAGCCGTCTTCGCCTTCTTCGTACCACCGCGACCGACAATTCTCTACGCCACAAACAGGACCTTTCTCCAGACGAGATTCCATGAATTGGGAGTGTATCGTAATCAATAGCTGGTGTTGCCTCGCTCACTACAGAAGTACCGGAATGAGCTTGGGTGCGACGACTGGTATTGGATATGGTACAACCTAGCCAATTGCAGTAAGCGGCTATGCCGCTTGGGCATCGGCCGCAGCGCAGTGTTCAGTCGTTGCTATGCGACAAGTAGTCTCGCGCAGGGCTTTCGCCTGGTAAGCAATTTGGAGCACTACCTTGAGGCAGCGAGTTATGGAGGGATTGTGGTTATGAGTGTATGTTTGATGCAGGCCCAAGGCCGCACAAAACCTAGGTTCAAGTTCGCCCACTAGCGCGAAATGGTAAATCCCACATTCACAAAGTTCGCCAATTGAAAAGAAGACAATTTGCCGTAACATCATCACCTTTTTGTTCATTTGTCGTAAGGGATATATCTAGGAAAGGGAAACAGATTCGTAAATAGTTTCCCACACATGGCAATGCAAGACCCCAAAATCCGTCCGAAGAACCACAAGCATTGGGAACCATCAGCGCAGATTAATCGCACTGAGGAACACCAAAGTGACTGCAGAAGCTGCAGATTTGCTCAAGACTGTGGCGAATCTCGCGCAATCTGACTTCCGGCCGGAGTTCATCAAAACTCCGCGACTTGCCCTCTGCTGACAGTCGATGTATTCAACGCTGCGAATTTATTTGGGAGCCTCCTTAGCATCGATGGCGGACTCCTCACCCATAGCAGTGAGGACGATAACGCCTGTTTTTGGTTAGTGACATCTTGGAGATCGCTGTGCGTATGTTTGACTTACTGGTGTCCTTGCCCTCCTCGGAGAAAAGCTTGTTGATCTTGTCACCAACCTCGCCGTCGGGAAGCTTGACATCGTCCTTGGTGGAACCGTCGTCGGACATGAGGGAAAGGAAACCATCCTCAGAGACGTCGACCTGACATATCATGTGAGTCTTGGCGTACCCACACAAAAACATGCGGTGGTACTTACGAGGAGGTACTCCTGGCGACGAACGTTGGGGACGTTCATGTTGTGGGTGGAGGGGCAGAGTTCTTCAAGCTTCTTGGAGGTGAAGATGTCGATGGCGACCAAATGGACCTTGGCGTGACCGTGCTTGCCGGTCTTGGAGGTGGTCATTTCGACAATCTTGCAAGGGCGGTTCTTGATGACGACGAAACCGTTCTTCCTCAGAGCAGAGCACTGCATGGGGTAGGTCTGGGAAGCACCGGCATCGGCGCTGTCGAAGGTGTGCTCATGCTACACATTGACAGTCAGCATCGTGGTGGGAGAGCGCATTGTGGCGGCGTGATGCCTGCGCGCAGAGAGCAGTGGCCAGCCGAAAAGGTGGGGTAAGGCCGTGTGCAAAAGCCGTGAGGAACGTACCTGCGCGTCGTCGGCCATGGTGATGAATGAGAGTAGTTTGCGACGGGTGAGGAAGAAGCTGCTGTTTTGTCGAGGGTCTGGGGGTGGTGGGGTGGGAAAGGCGGACTTTATGGATGGAAGAGAAGTCTGCACTGTCTGGATTTTGACCAAGCTGGATTGCCCCTCGCGACTCGGATGGCCAAGCCGCTAACGGTTGACCCACCCCTGTCCGGACCGATGGCCGCCGAGCTCCATAGTGGACAGCTGCACTTGTCGACAGCTCCTTAACCTTCAACTTCCACAATGTGCTCTTGAAGAGGATCGTGGCATCATGTGGGGCTTGGATAGGCTTTCTCAATACTCGACGCCTACGGGTACCCCTCCCCCACGACGCGACTCGTACTCTCCTGCTCCTCGAAGGGGGTATCCAGGGCCAGGCCCTTTGCCCATACGACCTGGTCTGCAGCCACGAACGTCGTCACTCTCCCTCGTGTCACCAGGAGCTTCGAATGTGAGCTTACCTTCAACGGCACGTGGACCAAATGGCGCGCCATTGCGTCGTCGGCCAACAGGAGGCGTTCCTCCTAACGTCCCAGACCCAGTGCAGGTGTTGGCGTCGATAATGGGAGGACCGTCGAGGAGGCCAGTCTATGGAAATGGCAATGGTGAACCCATACAACAAAAGCCAGACGAGGTGGATGCGGACATTGATTTTGGAGGGCTGAGCCTTCGCAATTTTGCAGAGGCCGGCCTCCCTGAGCAGCGGCAGAACAGCAATACGTCTGTACATACATATAGCGCACAATCAGTCGAAGAATGTACGTTTCTGTCTTCTGTCCCGGTGTCTTGCGCTCATCGTGTCTGCAGACGACAAGGAAAAAGATAAGTTCGAGGACTTGCACAAATCAATCATAGCGTGTGACGAGGTGCTGAAGTCCGTGGAAACGTACCTCACGAATTTTCAGGCAGATCTAGAGGCAGTTTCAGCCGAGATAGAGTCTTTGCAGAATCGCTCGATAGCACTCAACACTAAGCTTGAGAACCGAAAGACAGTCGAGAAACTGCTAGGCCCTGCAGTCGAAGATATCAGCATATCTCCAGCAGTTGTGCGCAAGATCGCTGAAGGTCCGGTAGATGAAGGCTTCGTACGTGCTTTGGGGGAAATTGAGAAACGTTCGAAGATCATCAACGCCAGAGCAAAAGACCAGCCAGATTTAGGAGCTCTATCTGACATCAAACCATTGCTCGAGAACCTCACAAATCGTGCTGTCGAACGGATTCGAGACTACATCGTCGCTCAAATCAAGGCTATCCGCTCGCCTTCAATTAACGCACAGATCATACAGCAACAGGCTTTCCTGAAGTACAAGGACCTGTATGCCTTTCTTGCGAGACATCAACCAGAGCTAGCTCAACAGATAGGACAGGCATACATCTTCACGATGCGCTGGTACTATCTGAACCACTTTACGCGATATCGTACAGCCTTGGAGAAACTGAAAATTCATGCCTTGGACAGATACGACGTCCTCGGCGAAGATCCTAACACCAAGCGTGGTGGCACACTTCTTGGCCAATCGCGCAATGCGCCACCCACGTATGATGCGTTCTCACTTGGGCGACGTCGAGATGCGTTGAAGAGCTCTTCGACCAGCGCTCTTACCGCTCACATTGCGGAAGAAGAGAAATCGGCGCACTACCTTGAAGTTCCTTTCCGGAGTTTCAACCTCGCGTTGATCGACAATGCATCGTTCGAATATTCCTTTCTTTCGACCTATTTCGCGCCATCCCAGAACTTCCATGCGATATCGCGAACGTTCGCAGCAATCTTCGAACCCACACTAGCGATGAGTCAGGCTTTGACCAAGCAGCTTGTAGAAACAACGACAGACACCTTGGGCATACTGCTCTGTGTACGACTAAATCAACATCTCGCGTTCGAGCTGCAGAGAAGGAAAGTGCCCACTTTGGATGGTTACATAAACGCTACAAACATGCTTTTATGGCCACGGTTCCAACAAATTCTCGACATGCACTGCATCTCACTGCAAAAGCTTACGACATCCTTACCCAACCGCCCCAGTACCGGCGCAGCACTGCTAGGTGGAAGTTCAGCCAACGCAAATACCACGGCACCAACTCCCCTTACACAAAAGTTTGCCAACTTGCTGCAGGGGATCCTTGCGCTCTCGTCAGAAGCTGGCGATGATGAGCCCGTAAGTGTCTCCGTGGGCAGACTGAGGAGCGAGTATGAAGCGTACCTCAATAAGTTCAGCAAAGCTGTGAATGACGTGCGAAAGAAGGAGAGGTTCCTATGCAACAACTACAGCCTTGTATGTACTATACTGGCCGATGTAGAAGGGAGGCTTGGAGAAGAGACTAGAACGTATTTCGAAAATCAGCGAGACGCTCATGACAAGTGATCGCTCAGATCACTACACGAGAGATTCAGTCAGCATATATTGAGTCTTTGTTGATACCTTGTCCTCTCAATTGGATTGAACTACCCCAGGATACACCTTGCGCCACGATCCTGTTTCTGCTGCACTCGCCTACTTCAACGAGGTACCTTTCTCGCTTGATACTAGCGGGCGCCAACCCTTGTCCATGCACAGCCTCCCTTATGCCGTTGAGCCCAAAGGTCGCAGTCCACTTCTCATCAAGCATGTCCAACCTTCACAACTCAGTCGTCAGAAGCCGCGCGCCAAGTCACAGGCCAAGTGCCAGTCCGGCACCCCAATACGCAGTTGCGGGGCGGTTTTGTGTACCATGCCTGGAGGTGCTTTCAGAGCTGGGAGCGAGTGGTAACCGTCCTCGGGTACACAGACTGTCGAGCCAGGACGGCTGCAAACTTTGCAGATTGTTTCTTAGATCGTGAGTAACACGCTTCGGGATATATAGTCTTGTTCATTGAGCACACCCCAGAAAGAAGACAAGTCGAAACGACGCCTCAAAGACCACTCCAGAGCTATTCGTTGTTGTCTGGTCCTCATTTGGCGGTACTGGTATCGAGTTCAGAGTGCAGAGAGGCCGCACGCATGTTGGACGCGGAACCCCAACGGGGTGGCTGATCTCCAACCGGGTTCATGCAAACATCGACCACCACCTGCACTCACGTGTCCTGCAGAAGGACAAGGTAGAGTGGGAAATCGTCAAAGACTGGATCAGGCACTGCCGCGGAGATCACGTCCGTAGCTGTGGTCTCAAGCAATCGCTGGCTATTGCGGGATTCCAAGTTATTGATTGCGCCTCACGTAGAGTAGTGCAACTACCGGATAATGTTCAGTTCGCGGCGTTGAGTTATTGCTGGGGACGTTCGAAAGAATCGCTCGCTTTCGCTCACCAATTACCAGAACGTACATCGCGAGTTGTCGAAGATGCAATCATAGCCACTCGAAAATTAGGCCTCCACTTCCTCTGGGTGGATCGGCATTGCATTGATCAGTCCGACCCAGTAACGAAGCATGCTCTCATCCAGAACATGGATCAGATCTACCATAATGCGGCAATCACTATCATCGATGCCACTGGGACCGATCCCCGGCACGGACTCCCTGGTGTTTCCTCAGCAGAGCGACGATCTCAGGAAATCAT
Source organism: Phoma sp. RAV-16-625 (assembly GCA_004335185.1). NCBI lineage: Eukaryota > Fungi > Ascomycota > Dothideomycetes > Pleosporales > Didymellaceae > Phoma > Phoma sp. RAV-16-625. The sequence goes on along the minus strand of SAUA01000067.1, from coordinate 117,415 downwards.
CAGTTTCAAGGGACAGAAACTGATCTCCATTCCAAACATGCAGCATGTGGTATCTTCATGCGAGGCTGGACATACCAAGAAGGACTTCTTTCGCGCCGACGCCTTGTATTCACAGATACACAGGTTTATTTCCAATGCTTTGAACAGCATTACTGCGAAAGCCTTAATGTACCTCTAGAAGATATCAGTCGAACATACCAACGCGAAGTCAAACCCTTGATGCAGCACACCCAAGCATTTCCATCTCAAGGTGCCGGGACGCTTCATCATCATCTCTATGAGCGCATCCAGGAGTACCTCTTGAGGCGATTATCGCACGACTCGGACGTCCTTCACGCTTTCACAGGCATCCTCCATCACTTTCTCCGGATGAAGAAGCCTGTATACCACATTTGGGGTATTCCTTTTAGGAGCAACATTACAGCTGCCAAGGAGTCCGTTCAGGACAATTTCTTGGCCGCCTTGCTCTGGCTGCCAAGTTTCGACTGGAAAGGTACCAAGCTCACTCGAAGAGCCGAGTTTCCATCTTGGAGCTGGGCAGGTTGGAAGGGCATTTGCGGGGTGAAATCAGGGCAAGAAGTTGCAAAGACATGCAATGTCGTCAAGAACGTGGAGATTGGCGTGGAAACAGATGAAGGTCAACAACTCACTGTGGCTGATTATGTTGCAAGCATACAAGATGAGGGCCACAACACATACCGTTTCAGGCGCAGCTTGAATTTGGTGGGCTGGATAACACACGTTCGACTGATTCGATATGAGCAGCTGAGCCGAAGTGACAGCGATCTCAGTGATCGCGGTTCTACTTCAGTAGTCGATTTGTTGGATGAGACCGCACGGCATAAGTTATGTCAAGCGACTATCATGACACACCACTCGGACGGGAGACCCGCCCCAACCCCCGAACAATTGTTCGACGAGCTCTGGCCGGTCCTGCTTTACTTTGGTCACTCGGGTGTGATGCACGGTATCATTCTCAGGCAGATTGCGGACGCAACATATGAAAAGCTGGGAGTTCTGCCGTACCTCAAAGTGGATCCTGAAACAGGCTCTTCATCACAGGGCTTGGATCACTGCTACCTCATCAAACGAGATTACGGGCCACCACATAAGCCGCTGAAGCTACATTGTGAAAGAAAGAGTATAAGTCTCGTATAATATAATTTTCGGCCTCAAAGGCTCATCGAAAGGAAGTCATCTTTAGACCACTCAGTCAAGACTTCTGTTCTCGCACTATTTCTTGAACATGATCAGCTCTTACAGGACATCAGACGCTGAAAGCATTCAACAACGTTCACCACTCGTTGAACTTCAAGTCGAAACCAAGTCTCGCCGCAAAATCGCTAGCCCAGCTCACTCCAGGTTCATTGACTCGGTCAGTGCAGCTGCTATACACAGAAAACTCGAAGCTTGGTCGTCGGCCAGTCCTGGAACGAAATGGTAGAAAGTAGACAAAGTTTTTGATCATAGGGAAAAACACAAACGGCACTGACTCCTTGTTCCGAACGCAACGTCACTCGATTGCCTGTACAGACATGTCAGCGACCAAAAACACGTCTAAGTCTGGATTACTTTTCTTCAATCCCACCAGTGTTCTGGATCCCCTCCATTAGTACGGTCTTCAAAATGTCGAAGAACTCAAGCGTCTTGGTGAGATGACTTGTTGTGTCAACATCGACTTTCGAGTATCCGGTCTTGATGAGTGCTGTGGGACCTTTGCCATCCTGGATCGCTCTATCGATAAAAGGTCGGCTTTCTGATCTCACTAGCTTGCAAGTAAGAAGGAGTCCGATGGGGAGCAATGTTTGAGTGAGTTCTAAGAACCCGCTCGAATTGTAGATGGGAAGCTTTTTGCGGATTCTGTAGGAAGGCAGACGCTCATAGGCCATGAGACGCAGCTCTTTCGGTAGATCGAGGAAGCGAAATGCGATTTCCGTGCTCATGGTTGGTGCTGTCGAGTTACTGGATGGGCACTTGTGCCTCTGCCGAGGAAGGGGTGGTGTTATAGAAAACAACACAACAAGTTTGGCGCGAAAAAACGACACTCTTTATTGTGCCAAGGCGCCACGTGTGGATTGTATCTTGCGACTCAAAAGTCTGGTTCTTTGTCATCGCCCACTGCACTGACAGTAACATACTATCTTGCACTACCTTTATTTTGCCTGACCAGCCCTGACTTGCTAACCATTCACTTTGTGCCACTGAATGATATCCAACGTAAATTCATCATCACGGCTTTTTCCAATAGCGATCAAGACGTATTGATCTTACCACCTGGCTCCAAACTTTTGTCTCCTCAGAAAGTGCTGGCCGACCATCCAAGAAGCTGAAAGTCGAGTTGAAGCGTCCACAGTCCGACTTGTGGTCTTTCGATAGCTTTATTTGATCGCGAGATGGAGGTTGGGGCCAGTTCGTGCAAGGTGCAGCAGGAATTTTCAAGTCGAAAGATCAACGCATACAGAATAACGCAGCTCCCCATCAACATCCAACCACTAATGACGAGTCCATCGGTGCGAACGACCAACGAAGATTGCACAGAACGCGATGATGTCGGGTCAGGTTATATTAGGCAGCACTACACGCTATTGATGCGCCACCAAATCCCAGTTCAACTGATAATACAGCGGCCAAAGAACTAATTATACATCTGCATCTGGGACAGCATTTGCCCGAGCCCAATCCTTGATGTGATCGAAGTTCCTGCACACATGCTCGCTCTCATAGTCGGGCCAATAGCCGCCCATACCCTGTTTGCCGGGCTCGCTTGTCGGATGGAAGGTAAATACATTCACATCGCTCAAGCACATGAGATTGATCCTCAGAATTTCAATGCAATGGTCCAGGTGCTCGCGCACCTTCTCAGGCGCATCGTTGGTGTCGGACCACGAGATGGATTTGTAGTGATTGGGATATGTGCTCGTACGCAGGAGGTTGAGGCAGTGCAGCTGGTGAAAGACTTCTACGCCGACGCGGTAGCCGGTCTCGCCGGTTTTGGGGTCGGTGACTTGCATTGCGTCGTCTGGTTTGTTTAGCTTCGGGAAGTCGGACTTGGAGACCATCTGGTCAGGGACTGCAGTTTGTTAGTTGTGCACACTTAAAGGACGACAACCAAAGGGCATACGGTATGCGATATCCATCCATGCTTTATCGACCTCTTCTGTCGTACCGACGTATTTGGAAGAGTTCAAGGGTTTGGGCAAAGAGTATTTTACGTGTGAGTATTCGACTTCGTGCATGGCTGGTGAGAAGATGTCGAATTGATCCATGAGTTTTGCTGCCGAGTGCCCAGAGCTGTCCTTCTGGCTCATCACGGCGCAGATCAGGCTTAGCATCGAGAGTGTGAATATGAAGAGATTAAACAGTGTAAGATACACATAGTTTCGCCGCCGTGTAGTATCGGATTCTTTGAGATACGATGAGTTGAGGAAGGCGGCATTCTCGTAGTCGTCGTTTGAGGAGGTGGCTAGCGTTTGCTTCTCCATAGCTATAACAGATGCGCTGATGATTGGTACTCGGTAGTGTCGAAAGGTCTGTCTCGGAAAATATGTTGTTATTACTGTAAGTCGACCGGCGAGGGAATCAGAAGAAAGGTTGCGTTCAACACTGGAAACGGTGAAAGAAGCCTGAAAGATGGAAGGCAAAAGTTTTCTGCGCGCCTGGCGTATCGAGAAGGAACAATGCAAGTATCGCAAACACGGAAGAAGAACCTCGCTGGGCCGTGTGATGCGGCATATTGACACAAGGCATCTGCGGTACCTTACGAAGGCAACAATAGGCGTCTGCGACAACGCCAACCCTTGATAAGCAGTTGACAAGCCTTCTGCGACACTTCTAAGGGAGCGCGTACCACACTTTTGTTGGTTGTCGTGGTGTTTGGGTTTCGTGATCCGCGCTAAGCCAAGACTTGGAGGACAAAGTCCTTCACCATTGTTTCAGCTTGGCGATCGAACAAAACTGGGGCTGTTCCTGCATCTTGATACAGTCTGTGTGTGATGGAATCTACTTGCGTGTGGAAAGAGAGTGCGGGCGTTACTACGCGCCCAATCTGCTTGTCAGTGTGTGGTGGTCCGCATTTCTGCTGCATTGAGAACGCAGGTTGCAAGACCGGTGGGTATAATGGCCAATCGTATTGGTGCTCAGATCACACCATGTCTCGTGTGGTAGTATCGGTTCGAGCTCCTCGATGGCGATTTGGATGTGACGACTTTTTCGTGCGGGAATAGAACGGAAATCCTGCAACGCTGTTTGAGGCTGCCACCAGATGTTGACATTTCCGGAACAACCGAGTATTGGCAGGGCTTGTCAACCATTGCTGTGTCGAGAGTGGAGATGCAAATCAGCATGCCGCATGTTGCACCTTCCCTTCCTAAGAGCAAATGCGCGGATGCATCGTCAGGAACGCGGGTCGCGTAGCAGGGATAGTAGCTTCCTTCATGTTCCGTAGTCAATGCGAGGATGTCTCAGGAACTCAGGTTTCGTGCGGTTTGCGCAAGCATCGAAGCGAGTTGCAGTCCGGGGACTGGTCACCCCATATAAGGTGAGCGTGTTCCAGAGGATATGCTGGCAAGCGTTGAACGTGCTCATTCCTTCTCAGACCTTCTCAACCTGTTTCATCTCTTCTCATCTGCTGGCAGAACATTACATTCTTTCAAGGATTTACGACATAGAATTCCAGCTTACTCAACATGAAGTTTACCGCACTTACTCTTTTGGCACTTGGTGCCTCAGCCACCGCCTACGTTGTCAACGACAAGAAGGTCGTAGCTGACAATGCCGTCGAGGCTCGTGTGGCAGTAAGTCAACACAAACATTCCGTACCAAAATTACCTGCTAAAACCTCGAAGGGAAGCGGTCCAGTCCGTGCATCTGCTCTGGTAGCCGCTATGCAAGCTCGTGACCCTGAGCCTCACCACAAGGGCAAGGGGCGCAAGGGGAATAACAAGCGCGATGATGAGATTGAGGCTCGCCAGGAGGCGTTCGACCAGGCCGCTGATGACGCTCACTGGGCCGACCTCCACGCCCGTGAGCCCCACCACAAGGGCAAGGGCCGTAAGGGCAATAACCGCCGTGAGCCCGAGCCTGTTGTTGAGATCGAAGCCCGTCACCACAAGGGCAAAGGTCGTAAGGGCAACAACAAGCGTGAAGTTGAGATCGAGGCCCGCCACCACAAGGGCAAGGGTGGAAAGGCCGCCAAGGCCGCCAAGGCAAACAACAAGCGCGAGGACGAGAACGAGGCCGATGAGGATGAAGCCGATGAGGTGACCAAGCGTGAGCCCCACCACAAGGGCAAGGGAGGCAAGGCTGGCAAGGCCGCCAAGGCAAACAACAAGCGCGAGCCTGAGCCTGTTGTTGAGATCGAGGCCCGTCACCACAAGGGCAAGGGTGGAAAGGCTGGCAAGGCCGCCAAGGCAAACAACAAGCGCGAGGTTGAGGTTGAAGCTCGCCAGGAGTTCGACCAAGCTGCTGACGACGCTCACTGGGCCGATCTTCACACCCGTGAGCCTCACCACAAGGGCAAGGGCGGCAAGGCTGGCAAGGCCGCCAAGGGTGCCAACTAAATACCTTTAATTGCTCTTAATGTCTTGATTGTACTGGTGTGATCAGGGCGGGGCTGGCGGAGTCGAGTCTGAGAAGGGGAGTAAGGGATGTAGAGTCGCAGTCGTGCTAGGAGGTATACCTATAAATTGTTATTGTCTTTGGCAGAAGTTTTTAATGAATCAACGATGCTCTTAAGTCGATGTCGCGCTAAACAACTAAAGTGATCAATTGATTTGGATCGCAACATGAAAAAAAATCGGTATTTAGATACCATTGATTATTCCAGTTGTTGCACGGCTGTGACATTTGGGTAAGTACTGGTGATAGAGATATTGAATGGTTGACCCTCATAACTCGCCTGGCATATAAGTCTGTGCTCTGTAGACGCTCAGCACCACACACCTTCATTGTCACTTCTCGCTATGACCTTGCTGCCACAAGAGCTCATCGATGCGATCATCGAACAACTTGCCGTTGACGAGTTCCCCAACAGCGCGCGCTTCCCGGTACTCGACGGTGTCGCGACAAGCCATACTAAACGCTCGGCTGGTTCGACACTGTTTCCGATACTCAAAGGTCTTGACGGACCTTTTCATCGTGGCGATGGAAGAGACACCGTTCCTGTAGCATGGCAGCCAAATGCCAAGGCTTCTCGAGTTGGCCAGATCAAGATACGCAGGCCGCATGAGGACCCTGTTTCTCGGTGGAATAAACCTCAAACCAGAGCAGCCAAACCTGTTTGCTTGTGCAGCGGATCAGAGCGTGCAATCTGGTCGAACAGTAACAGCGCTGGTCCCGCAGGACCTCATAATCACATTGCGACGATTCAGTCGTGTCAAACACCTTAGATACTATCCAATATCGCCCAGGTGTTTTCAACAGGCTTGGCCGAGCGGCGATTCTAAACCTGACATTGATTCAAGGGTGCGATATGGGTATTCGCAAGACGACGAACATGTCAGCTCGTGGCTGCAGAGGCAACGTGAGCCCATTCGGAAATACGATGACGTTATGAGCGACTGTGCGAAAGCTGGCCTGGTTTTGGAAAGTATAACGTTTCCACCGTTTGGAAACAGAGCATCTTGTTGTGGTGTTCAGATCACCGCCGCCAGTTTCCCTCGAGCGCTGAAGTGTCTGTCTATCTCGCTGAATGATCAATATCACGAAGTTGCCATTTTCGAGTCCTTGCTTAGCGCCTTGACAAATCTTGCGTTCCTCGATGTGGCCATATCGAGGTGTCCAGAAAGGCTAGGGCCATGGAATTCTTTCGCGAACTGTCGACGGCTGACAAACATAAATACACCGACTGTCGGTGACCAGCTTCTCCGGCTGGAGGAATTTCGTCTGATGTCAGACAATCAGAACTGCTTCAGTGAGCACGACTTGCTCTCAAGCTTGGACTTGTTTCCCGACTTGCGAAAGCTTGGGCTTGCGCATGTCATGATTAAGTCTCAGACGAACAATGCCATGTCATGGAACAGCTTTGTCAGGCGGATAATCTCAAGAGGCTTGCAACAATTGCGGCTGTTGGACCCTCGGGACCTTTGGGCAGACGGGTACATGTGCCGAGCTGGACATTACTTTATGCGGAAGTACTGGGGCGATGACAGCTTCAGTGCTGCGGCGCAAGAGGTTCGGCTGGTCGACCTCGAGGCGCTGTGGTTACAGGATCTGGAGCCTCTTAAGAGGCGAGACTTCGAATTACCCTGGTTTTGCTGTATTCGAGTAGCTCTCAGCTTAGGACTCTACAAACCAATACGAGATGCAGCTGTAGAGTCAAAATACAGGACATCTCATTCTGGGTATCTCGTTAGTCCTAGTGTTGTACTGACGTCCTCATCGCTTCCTGGTCCGCTTCGGCGCAGGCTTCGCTTTTGTTCGGTTGGTCCTTCGTGTAGTAGGAGCACTGTCTTCCTCCTCTGACTCGGAACTAGATTCATCGTCGTCATCTTCCTCGTTCTCTTCTTCTTCAGAGTCTGATACAGCGGACTGGGCCTTTGTGGTTTTGGCAGCAGTGGCTCCCGCTTTTGCTCCCTTCCCAGTCTTGACAGTTGACCTACTAGCCCTTGTGCTCTTCTTTGGCGGCGGCGTCGCGTCTGCCACGCTTTCTGCCTTGTGAGAATGCACGCCGTCCGGTAGATCCTTGAGCAGGCCCAGGCCTGGCATATACAGCGCTTTCTCATCTTCGACAGGCATCATAGGCGGAGATGAGGTCTCGGATGACTCAGCGTCGCGGAAGCGTGACTGCCACATCATGACGCCGAATTCGTCCTCGGGCAGCTCAAAGTCAGGAATGATCTCGGACTCTTCGCGGCTCGTCGAGTCGGGGTCTTCTGAGAAAGCAAACTCGTTTTCGCGTGCATCGAGTGTCTCGAGGTCGTAGAGCTGTTCCAGCTTCTTCCAGATGCCGGGTATGCGCGTGTGTGGAGCCTTTTCAGTTGCGAAGCCGTGGGATGTCATGTCGTTGTGTATGGAGATCATACGAAAGTGCTTGTGCAGGCCTGTGACATCAATCGACGTGCTCTTGACATGACCAAAATAGGACTGGTTGCTCACCGGTCGGCTTCCACTTCATCATGCTCTTCAGCAGTTGGATCTCCTGCTCGTCTTCCCATGGGTCATTGAGGAGCTCGTCCTGAGAGGGCGCCAGTGTGGTCGAGGCCTGGGGCGTTCCGGGCTGGCCGTCCCCGAGCGGCGTAGAAGCCGCACTGGCCTTTGCTTTCTTTCGCGGCGGCATGGTGAAGTGGAGACGCGTGAGTGGAGTGAAGGTGTGTTGGGGAACGTGGAGGTGGAGGGTGACGCGCTGCAGGTACGATGGAGCTAGCGGTGCAGGGATGCTATAGGGCTGCCGGTGGTTTGTCGTCACGCCCTGCCCCACCCTCGCGCCCACGCGCCCTCGCTCTCACCCCACCGGCCCGTGGACCATGGACCATGGACGACGACGGCGATGCGGCGTACAATCCCTTCTCCAGCAGTCACGTGTGGAGCCACACGGCGTGCGCTGAACACGTGGGCACCTACGAATCGTCGCTCTTCGCTCCCCTGGAGCTAGACAGTATGTTTGCGCGCATCAAATATGCACAAACGCGTCGCAGCCACTGACTGCCTCCAGTCACCTCGATCAAGTTCGACCACCCATATGCCCCCAAACACGACCTCGATCGCGAGCTTCGACTGCCCGACTTGGACACGTTCGATTTCGGCCCACTCCCAGAGCTCGATAGCCTCGACGAATCCAGCATCTCCATCGAGACCCCAGTCCTCGAACCAGACGAGGATGTCTGGGAGGTTGCGCTCGAACTAGGACCTGCGAACAAGCATGTCTTGTTCTACACATGGGAAAGCTTTGAGCATGGCCAGCACATCGAAAGTCGCACGCCCTACATCACCGAATGCGGTCCCGAGGTGTATGATGCTGCACTTGCTCACGACGATGGCAAGGCACCCGCTGGAAGGGTGATCAAGGGACACGTTCTTCTCCAGTCGCTGTGGAATCTTGGCCTCGGCCGTTCATCCATCCTGTTCCACTTCAACCCCAAGCTAAAGAGCTTTGAGCCCACAATTGCCCATGGGCGCGCTTCAGGTACCAGTCTAGCTGCAGCACAGAGCTTCGTCGGCCGGTTTGTGCACATTGGAAACACCTTCCTGTACCTAAGGGCTTTTGTCGAACGTACATTCACTTCGGCCAACTCAATCCCAGCAAGAGTCGCCCTGGCTACATCGGTATCAAGCATCCTTGGGACGCTAGAGAGCCATCTGGGCAGCCGTTCAGGAAGCGTGGCATCCTTGCTTGAGCTGCAGCGACTGTTTACAAAACCTCGCGAGATCCTCACCCACGTGGCTCGTATGACAGACTCTGTCAAATATGCCAAGACGAACGAGCAGCTCGCATCTATTCTCCATCACCGGATTCTCGAAGTGGAGGAGAGCAACGGATATCTCAGACACATCTCGGGCAAAATCTTGAGCCATGTTGCTGCGCCTAGCCTGCAATTGGTGGGCGAGTGGATTGGCATTAAACAAGAGCAGGGACCTTTGCCTATTCACGAGAGGGGCAGCTTTGTAGCAGTAGAGGACGATACACCAGAACAGGGTCCCCTCGAGTACACCTACCGGTCGGAGATGATGCCAAGATTCATCACTCCAGAGGATGGCAATCTCATCTTCGACACAGGCAACAGTCTGCGATTCCTGAAGACACAACATCTGGACCATCCACTGTCGAATTTGGATAAATTTGACGTACAGGCACCGGAACTGGAATGGAGTTTCGCATGGCAAGACATTGAACAGATCGCAACGAAAGCTAAGAAGTACGAAGAAGCGCTTCGCTCGACGATTCTCGAGCTTAGTCAAGGCCAGACAGTACGGCCAGCTCCAACCGTCTCTACAAAGGCAGATGAGCCAGCAGACCAGCACGATTCAAGTCTTGAAATCTTCCTTGAGAAATCTATCAAAGAGATGAACGCGCAACCCAGACCTTTCAAAGGTAGTCTGCCGGACGAACTCAGCATCCTACTGAATCATGTACTAGCACACGACCAAGACGCCTCCTCCTCCAACACGTTCGCGCCACCAATGTCCATTACATCCGCACTGTCCTTCCGCCCACTCATCACCGCGCAAGCAAAACTTGTCAACGCAGCAACTCTTCGCTTGTTCTTTCGGTCTCATCAACTGCGGATCCACTTGTCCTTGCAACGACAATATCACCTCCTTGGCGACGGTGTCTTCTCGTCACTCCTAGCTTCTGCCCTCTTTGACCCCGAACGCGAAAGTGCCGAGCGTCACAAGGGCAAGATGCGCAGCGGTGTACATATGGGACTCCAGCTTGGCTCACGCACCGCGTGGCCTCCAGCAAGTTCTGAGCTACGGCTTGCTCTGCGTGGAGTTCTGAGTGAAAGCTATTACTCTTCTGCTCTCTACCTTTCCACTCTTACCACAAACCCAGCCCCTTCAGCGAGCAACACAATCTACGGCAGGGACACCGATTCTCTTCCCGGACAACTGAATTTTGCGATCCGAAACTTGACTGAAGCTGAACAAACCCTGGTCATGGATCCGTTTGCCCTTCCGGCTCTTGACTTTCTTCGCCTTCAATACGTTCCTCCTCCTCCTCTGCACTTGGTCATCACAGGCACATCCCTAGAGAAGTACGACACGATCTTCAAATCGCTCCTACGCTTATCGCGCACTCTCTTTGTCGTCTCCCATCTACCACGCCAGTACGAAAGTCCAACGGCGTGCAGATTTAGAAACGAAGCGCACCACTTCGTAACCACGTACACAAATTATGTCTTCCAAAGCGGGATCGCGGAGCACTGGAACGAGTTCGACGCTTTCGTATCCACACTGGAGAGGAAGCTCGGTGAAGAGGATAAGGCTGGAGAGTTAGGTACACGTGTCACGGAGGGCATTTCCACGCTAAGAGATGCGCACGAGAAGTGCTTGGATAGCATTATGTTTTCTTTGCTTCTCCGGCGCAGGCAACGCAAGGTGGTCGCACTAGTGGACGAGGTCTTCGAGTGCGTGCTGGCATTTGCAAAGTTGCAGAGAGATGAAGCTAATGCTGATGATGAAGACCGAGGAGGCACTGCCACAGTAGAGGAGCTGTATGCCAAGCTCAAAGGCAAGATCAGGGTGTTCCTGAGCGTTTGCAGAGGCCTGACAGGAAAGAAAGGATATGGACGGAAGGGCACGACGGAGGAGAATAGCATCGAGAGGCTGGTGCTTGCGATGGAGATGAATGAGTATTTTGCTGCTTCTTGATAGAAACCTCCTATGCAATCTTCGGTGCAGGGGTCTTATTCGATAGCCCACGTGGCTGGCCGAACCGGGCCGTTGCCGCTAGCTCTCCCTTCCCCACCTTGACATCGCCTTACTCACTCATCTCTTATAATCCCTACCAATTTCACACACGAATCCGTTTGGTTGGTTATGGCTCATAGCGATCAAGGCCGATCGTGAACTCGAGTCTTTGTCTAAAATGCTCGTGCAGTTTTTAGCCTCCAACTCATCGTCTGTGCACTTCTCTATGCCTATCTCTGTGCCTATCTGTTTGCCTATCTGTTTGCCTATCTATGTGCCTATAGGCTCAGCACGCGCCCAAGACCAAGCCCGATTAGGAGTGCTTCGACAACGACATTGCTCGATTTGTTTGGGGCCTGGACGGCGCGAGTGCGAGTGCCTGACAAGGCCTCAGGCCATGTAGGTCGCTATACTCAATCCAATGCTTGAGTTGTATACTGTGGTTGCTGGCTGGAAAATTCCGCGCTCATACAACATCTTGACTATTTCGATCACCCCCAATACTAGGCCTCGCTCTGGAGAACGAGTCTTTGGCAGGCCTTCCGAAGGTTGAAAGCTTCAGGCTCTTACTGGGTGTACACATTTACCGCAACGGCGCTTCGATGCTGATGCTTTGCGTGTCGGCCCGTCCTTGTATTCTTCTGAACTCCTCTCCCTTTTCTCCTCCGGCGCTAACCTGCCTATATTTTCGCCTTCGGTGTCCTACGCGAAGATGATCTATCCCCTCGATCTGGCTGCATTGAGCTTTCTCTACAGGCGTCATGTCACGTCGGCGATCGCGTTACTGCAAGGGGACAATGCGGCGCTCTTGACCGGTCTGCACAGTCCTTCTGCCAGCATGTCACAGTGATTTACTCAGGTTGGAAATGTGATGTGCGCGCCGCTACAGCACAGCCGTAGCGTATCACGGACCGCAAGATTACGCGTAAGCCTCCCGTTGCGCCATGGGCCGTTGACATTCTTCTACACTTCATGGCAAATCCTTGTTCTTGTAATTTAAACAAGCGGCGGTATCATGTTCTACGTAGGGCAACGCAATCTCCCGCAGCATCGGGACGCCACAACACCACGACCCTGGTATCGCTGCTGCCTTGGCCTATGGCGCCCTGACACCTCCAATATTGGGGGCCAGCGCGAATAGTCCGAGCGCACCTTGCACCGGATGTTGGGTCAGAAATCTTGTCCAATCAAGTGTAATTCCAAGACGTAGAGCATGATCTGAACGACATAGGATTCCCGTTGAGGCGTAAAAAGCTCGATAGCATGAGTGATGGTCTAAAGTCGCACCCCGCTCATTGACTCTGCAAAAGCCGCACCCTGCTCGTTATCCTCTCGTAGAGCCCTTGATGCATAACAGAAGTAAATCGCGAGGGTCCTGGTGGCCATTTCTTCGGAGTGTTTTACGCTGTTCACGCTCCAACGCGTCACTGCTCACGACTAAGACTCATCAACATCTTGCACGTAGCGCTATGGTCATTGTGCTTGGAGGTGAGCAGGAATACTTTTGGGTGATGGTTTGAGAGATCGGTTCACTTGCAGTATGTCACCTCAGCAGCTTAGACTTCGAGCCTATTAAGCTTTGTACCAACACTGTCAACACGGCTGCAGGCTGGTCGCAATCAAAAGATTGCATCAGTATTCACACAACGCCTGTGTACCGAAGAGGACCACGTCTCCCAACTTATCAGTAGCAAGGCTATCCAACCCTGTCCAGGACATCAGGTTCGAGTCAGAGCCTTTTTGAATCCTTGACACAAACATGTCGAGCGGAAAGTCATTGCCCTTCCGAGGGCAGCTCGCTTGTTACTCTTTGCCATTCCAACTTCCGTCCGCTCCGTCCGCTCCGTCCGCTCCGTTGCTGTATGTTGGTCTGTGTTAGAACAGGCCCTACAAACGGTCAGGTAATTCACTGTCTGTGCTAGCATACTTCGGTTGGGGGAATGAAGGATCTGACCGTCCCGAGAATCAGAAGTGCCTAATCGTCGCCGCGCTTTAACGAGGATACCAGGCATCTGGCTCAAAGGTTAGGCCATGAGAGTCCAAGCCACGCTTATGTGGGTAGCTAGCAACTAGTGTACAGTTGCCGCATCCGCGAGTAACCTGATTCATATGTGGCTGTGAAGGAACGTACCCCTACCTCAACGAGACACCAATGGCTACTGTCGTCTGACACCTTATTTTCCTCCTCGATTTGAGCAGCTGCCACCATGCGCAACATGCCATCTTGACCCATGTGGTTAGGACATGATGGCTCTTCGCTTAATCGCTCGCTGCAGGCGTTGATGACACACGCTTTGGCATACGCTCTGGCATACGCTTCGACACACGCTTCGGTTCACGCTTTGGCTCATGCTTCGGCTCACGCTTCTGCGGCCACTGCGGCCACTCGCGCAAGAAGCGACAGCTCACGTCTCGGCATTACTTGCAGTGTAAGGCCGTTGCTGAACTGGCTGTCGAGGTGCAATTGTTAGCCGTATAAAGCTCTCCCAGCATGCTCTATCAGAACTACTCCAACAGCACTTCACAAGCACCATCACAGTACGCTTCAACCTACCTCATCCAACCAAGACTCTTACAGCCATTTTCCCCTACCTCCACCCGTCTAGTCAAGTCTCAGACCTTCCACCTAAGCCTGACTAACCATCCCCGCCACTCTACGGCCATGGAATCTTCGACTCCCAATAGTAGCTGGTTGCAGATTTGGAACACTGCTATCAACTCCGTTCTGGGTGTGCTTCAGTCCATTGAAGTTATCTTTCGGCTGTACAGAACTGTGGTTCCGGGGCGCACAGAGACGAACCAGTGAGTATTGTATCGTTTTCGCATTGCATATCGATCCGCTTATCAGGGAGTAGGCGTGAGGAGTCTTAGGTCGATGGAGCTCTTTTTCTGGAAAGGGGAAAAGGATGTGAATGGTTGTTTTTATTCTAGACATGTGTTTGTCATGTATTCTTGACATTGTTTACAGTAAATCAAATCATCGGTGACTGCCAACTTGACCAGACGTCTGTGTGTTTAACCAAGCAAGTATCAGAGCTCAGAATGCTCATTCACACTTCCTACTTGGCCGCCGACAATGTAGTTCTCCAGCCTCGCGAACAGGACATATGCGTGCAGAACCAATACCATCCATCCATCTTCACATTGACTGAAACATCACTTGCTTACCGATATTTTCCAGTCGGTGTAGTATAGAAGGCAACGCAATCGAATCCCCAACTATCGTGCATATTTCACCGTCACCTTACGCTGTATCGTCGCTGTTCATAACATTAGGCCTGATCCACCTCCCTGCTGCCCTTCTACCTTATCCTTGTCCTCTCAAGTGCAAATACCACTAACAAACACACATAAGTTCTTCTGCTATGTCTGGTCGCATGCTCAATTCATTTTCGTACGTGCGAGCAATGTGGTCCTTACCCAGTCAGCGAAGCGAAGCGTCCCCCCGGCGGTGCAGAACCGAAACGCCTGACCGCGTCCCGGCCTTCACCACCGATCCTTTCTCGCTTATTGATGTGACGAGCCGCTCAGAATGGGTTTGTTACTGGCATGTGTGAAGAGCGGAAGTCTGGAAGTTTCCTCGGATGTCTGCATCCGCGATGGCGGAAACGTTGTCATTTAAAACCCGAGTTTTTCAAAAAGCTAGTTTTCTTTCACGTCGACAGAGGTGGACAACCCATGTCAAGACTGCAGGGTCAGCTGCAAAAGTCGTGTACCTGGTCAGGAGACAGGAGGGCCTTCCCCCTGCGTCACTGCACTTACCTTCTGCGAGCGCACAGTGCGAATTCAACTTTAAGTTGTTTGAAGAGCCTCGATATGTCGATGATGGGCATGCATGCGTGCGTACCCAGGCCTGCTCGCCGCGCACTGATGACAGGGCTAGGGCTGTGCCACCACACCCAACACATCTTTGACCTAAACGGGATGACTTGAGCGCTGCCACGGGGCGTTCACGGTGCCACTAGGCAGCACCTTGGCGGAGCGAGTCCTCTGCATCCTGCACTGTACGGCGTTTCTACCCATTCTTTCTACATTCTTCTAGGCCGTCCAAGGCTGCAGATCGCGCCAGTGCTATCCCCGCTTTACGGACATGGTGCAGGGCCAGTCTAACTTGGGAAGAGAACAGGGGATAGACGTGCCAGGATCAGAAGCCCGTAGAAGCAAGACAAGAAGAGAAGGATAAGTGACTGCTCTCGTCTTCGTTCTGTTCCCGTGTAGATCAGCTTCTGCACCGCTTCGGAGAAACCTGAGTAAAGTCCACTGTCAGCTCCAGTATATTCCCGAACACAGTGCTATCCCATCAACCGTATCCAAAAACAATAATTGCTTGATGAACGACTTGGAGGACTTGAAGCCTTCAAGATGCGACTGAACTTTTTCTCGCAGCCAACATATCACCCCAAGCAACACGATACGGGACAGAGTGGGAAATACTCCCGACAAGATCAAGTCTCTAGATTTAGCCGCCACTACGTCTCTAGCAGGGATGAGTTTTGTCCGATCCCTGTCCTCTAGTTCTCACCAAATTCCTACCAAATCTCTACAAGCTTCCTCTCAGATTCCTGTCGGATTCCTGTCAGATTCCTACCAAATATCTACCAAATTCCTACCAAGTTCCTACAAGATTCCTGCTAGATTCCTACCAAACTTTAACAAATTTCTACTAACCCCCCCTCTGATTCCCCTCAAACCTCTCCCCAAAGCTCCCCACAGAACCCCCACAATTTCCCCCATCTCACCATCCTCCCATTCCACCATCCTCCCATTCCACCATCCTCCCATCCCACCAGCGCAAACATAACAAAACAACCAACCAACCACCCACACCATCCCCCACTAACGCACTTACTTATCTCCACCAAGACCACGATACAAACCTAACCTACAAGCCTAGAAACAGCCAACCACCCTCCCTCCCTTCATCAATGTATGTCTCAGTGTCAGTGTGAATGTAAATGTCAAAACCCCCCAACTATACATCCTGCCGCAACTCCACTCGCTCCAGCTAAGAAGTACCCGATATTACCGTTACCATCACCATCACCATTAACGTCACCATCACCATTAACGTCACCATCACCATCACACCATCATCACTATCCGCAACACCATTACACAACACCCCCTCTCCTCTTCCAATTAACTATCAAAAACACAACCTCCTGCACCAATAGGCGGCTGGAGCATCTTCTATTGTCAGGTCAAAAGATCCAAGTGTGCAATTGTGTGTTGAAGAGTGTCGTGATTCCACAACTACAGACTCGAGGAGAATGAAAACAGTGCGTCTTTTTCCTTATGCGGTTGATTGAATTACGTAGGTAGTAGTAGATGGGAGAAAGGTAGATGTAACGGTAGATGGTAACAACAACTCAATGTGCAACCATAATGGCTCAAAATGGCAGCAAAACGACAGAGGTCGAAAAACCGTGATAAAGGAGAGACTATAGCGTACAAGTGCATCGAGCCGGAAACGCTATCCCACCATGCATGTACGGGGCCCGAATGCCGCATGCCTCGATACAAACCCCAACTTTTGCTCCCAGCAACGACATGAGAATAGACAGAGTGAGAAAACGACCATAGTGCTGGACCGACTGACAAAAACTGACAGACTGTAAACGCAACAAAGCTTGGCAAGGACAAAGGCCCCAACACCAACAAGAACAAGGGCTAGGGGGTAATAATACACGCATTCGCGTGCCCAAGTGAACAAGCAACAACCCCCGAGGGAATCTTCAAAACGCCGGTGAACTCCAATGCTGCTGCGCTCTTGTAAATGGCTAGAGGCAATGATATCTCCAAATCCTGATGTCGTGGCCCAAGTGAGAAGGATGAACTCCGGGCATGGCACGATCGAAGCAGTGATCGTAAGGGGCTCGTATATTATGTAGTAGGAGGGCGCGGTATGCACAGCGGTCGACGTGTGGCGCTAGAAATGGGAGAAGGCTCGGTTGACGGCGCTATAATATACCGGAGTCTTTCAAGGCGTTCTGCAGTATTGTTTCCTTGACGGCGGCGAAGACGAGGCGGATGTTGGAGGTGTCGGTGGCTTGTGTGAGACTGTCGAGGTCAGTGACGGTGAGGTAGGGCCGGGTGGGCAGTACTCACTGAGGATACAAGTTGAGGTGGGCGCGGTTGACTTGGTTGAAGCGCCAGAGAAGGTACTTGGCGGCACGGTTGACATCATTGCCACCTGAGTAGTCGGGGAAGTAGTTGCCGAGCGGCGACCTGGCAAGCTTCGCCTTGAACAGGTCGACTTTGTTGAGGAAGAGGATGATGGATGTCCGCATAAACCATCGGCTGTTTACAACCGAGTCGAAGAGGACTAGACTTTCCATCATGCGGTTCTGGGTGCGCGAGTCAGTGGCTGGTCCAGCGAGTCAATTAGTGCCCGTACCTGTGAGCTCTCTTCCAACAACACCTGATCGTATTCGCTCAGTGCCACGCAGAAGATGATGGATGTGACGTTTTCGAAACAGTGTATCCATTTCTTGCGCTCGCTTCTTTGCCCTCCTACGTCGAACATGCTGTTTCATGTTAGCCGAAGTGCCTCAGTGTCCGGCCTAGTTGGTCCGCGTACTGTATGCTCAATTGACCCATTGTGAATCTTGTCTCGTAGATACCGGTGGTCTTGGTTCGTGCGCGCAGGACGTCGGACTCGATGGGTATGTAGTTGGGATCTGATATTCGCTCGACCTCGTCGAAGAAGCTGGCAGAGTCAGTGGGGCGGCGGAGAAAAGGGAGGGAGAGGTAACATACTAGGGAGCCGAGTCCATCAGATAGAATTCGCTCGAATGCTCGAGGACTTTGCCTATGCAGCCGTCGCGCCACAGGGAGGTGATGGCCTGGCCGACTCGGA
Source organism: Phoma sp. RAV-16-625 (assembly GCA_004335185.1). Taxonomy (NCBI): domain Eukaryota; kingdom Fungi; phylum Ascomycota; class Dothideomycetes; order Pleosporales; family Didymellaceae; genus Phoma; species Phoma sp. RAV-16-625. The sequence goes on along the minus strand of SAUA01000067.1, from coordinate 99,210 downwards.
CGTCGAGCGGCTTCTCTGGGTCTGGGTCGACGGTGTACTCGACGAGGTAGTTGCAGTACTCGTCGTTGCCAGGGATCTCTGGTTCGATTTCAAACTGTCGCATGGCGCCAATGAGAGCTTTTGCGCAGTCGATGACGTTCTTGTATATGGTCAGACGGTACATGGCAAGCTCTTCTTGCGTGTAGCCGTTCTGGTGGATGATTTTCATCTGCTTGACAATGGTCGACTTGCCGCTTTCGCCGGAGCCTGTGGGATACGTTAGCTTTGCAGGTAGAGGGCGGCGGGCGGCGGGCGGCGGGCAGTGGACGGTGGACAGGCGGCAGCGTACCCAGCAACAAAATCTTGCATTCTCGCCGTAGCCGGCGCGAGTCCTCCTCGAGCTTGCGGTCAATAGCCTGGCTGCGCTTCTTCTGCTCGCCATCCTCGGGGCTGGAGCTCATGCAGATGCCCATTGTGTGCGGTGGTCGCAGCGGCTTGCCGCCGCAGGGTGTTGGGGGAGGACGGTAGGGGACAATGGAGCAGCACTAGGCCCAGCGCGTCGTCGCAAGGGAGGCGGCTGCAGGCGCTGCGCGGGCGGCGAGACAACGTCTCAGGACTGAACTCGGCGTGGCAGAGCGGCGATGGCGGTCGGGGTCTTGGATGCTTCCGTCGGGGCGGTCCGGGCAAGAGCTGCCGAGCGTGCAGACGAGCGGGCGTGTGCGTGTGCGTGTGCGTGCAGGCGCGGCAGAGAGTGTCGTGGGCGGGAATGCGGGCAGAGGCGTGGCTATGGGCGTGGACGTGGACGTGGACAGGGACGGGCGGGCGGTGCGGTGTCGTGGAGTGGGTGCTATCGTAGGGTGCAGCTGTGCAGCGTGCAGGTCGCGCTGGGGAAGGACGGCGGCCAAGTGCGGGAAGGCGCGCCTTGCTCGTCAACCGGAATCAGGAAGATCAAGCGCGCAGGGCTGCGGGTCTGGACGTGGGCGCGCGGGAAGACAGGAGCGGCGGCGTAGGGGAGAGCTGGGCGCTGAGGACTGCGGAGATGGGCTCCACTGCGCGGGTCGTGCAGGCGTGTAGGCGTGCAGGCTGCGGTGCGGTGCGGTGCGGTGCCGTCGTCGAGGGGATGAGCAGAACGATGCAGCGCGGCTACAAGCTCCGTCGAGCTAAGCCCCAGGTCAATGCAATGGATGGCTACTGTTATGCTACTGTTATATTGCCAGCCGTGCATCGACAAGCAATCGGCGGGAGAGCGGCACGACCCAGCAGAAACGGGAACAGCAGTAGTGGTGGTGGTGGTGGTGGTAGTTGCAGCAGCAGCAGCAGCAGCAGCAACAAATTGAGTCGAGACGACGGGGCTTGGGTGGACAGACAGGGCCAGCAGAGAGCTGATGATGCGCTCAGGCGTCGCCGTGCAGCGCAGTCAATCAACGCTCGCCCGCCGTGGCTTGTCTGCTTACTCTCAGCCTCGATGCGCGATTGGCAGACTGACCCACGCTCTCACGTTTCGTGTTTGCACTCTGTAGACACAACACCCTGGCCCTCCTCATTAGGCGCGGCCACTGTGCCCCATGGCTGGGTGCACGGCTGGGATGAGCTATCTACAGGGCTAGGTACCGGTCCTGGACTCCTCTACTACTGGACCAGAGACTACGGTACTGGGCTATCTATGGCTCCTGCAGAACATCCCACATGGCCCTGGACTGTCACCACAGACCCTGCTCCACGCTGTTTGGCTGCCACGCCCTTTGTGTTGCAAGAGAAGCCGGCTACAAGCCGACGGTGCTCGATCAAATCATCAAACACGACATCATCTTCAAGGCCAGTCTGCACACGACCTGCAATTTAAGGAGCCACCACAAGATTTCGGCTGTTTTTGTAAAAGCTGCTGAACTGCAGAGCTAAAAACCTTCAGCACTACCATCACTACTCAGGAAGCTGTCGCCGAAGCATGGTGCCATTCTTATTCACGCCGCGACTTGAGCCTCTTGCACGTCCCTGGCCACGACCCCAGCTAGTGCCCGCCAGCATCTCAGATCGTCTTCCTTCTCAACGCTGCCAGCTACCCGTACCAGGGCGAGACGCTGCAAAGCCTCGACCTCCCTCGCCCATCTTATCAAGAGCTGCAGAGCTGCAGAGCGTTCACTCGTCCATCTCCGTGCATGGTCTCTGGAGCTTATTTAAAGGCCTGGCCTGGGCTGCATCTACTTTTAGTCTAATTAAAGGGCCACTACAGCTTCACCCAACGGGGCTCCCAAACGCTATGCCTCCAATCGTGTTCCAAGGCTGCCTTTGCGCGAGAACACTGTTTTTCTGCAGCGCCAATTCCTCCCTTATCTGTGCATGCCTAGTATCTCGAGACGATGCTTTTGGAGAGGGAGGTTCCCCACCATCACCCCTACCATGTATCTAGGAGAGGTACCCACTCGTTTTGGCGACTTCAACAACGAGGGTAGACTTCCCACCTATCGGAGTGTGCGGCGCAGGCCATCTGCGCGCCATTCAAACTTACATTTCGATGCCTGCGTGCTACCCACTCTTGCGCCATACATAGTACACACATACTATACATAACACATGCACAAAGCACCATACTGTGCAAAGCCTTTCAACCCCTCAGATCTGCCATTCGTCTTGCCACGTTGTTGCTCCCCCGGGCGGCGCAGCCCCCGCGACGCCGCACGGTGGTTGCTGCAACCTTGCTCGACACAAGCCTTGCAACGTGACGGCTCCTGCGACACATGACACGGTCTGACGGAGCTGTACATAAGAGCTAGGTACATGGAAATGATGCACCTGCTCGCTTGCTTTGCCTTTGAGCGAATGCGTGGTTCTTGACCGTCTGTGCTTCGGACTTACTGCCCGAGACCAATTGTTGCTGCTCGTGCTACCTTTAAAAACCGACTGCGTGCAAGGTGAGTGCTTTACAACGAGGAGTCGAAGGCAAACCGTTCTTTTGAGTTACAACACACTGCGATGTTCGCCCTTTTTGACAGCCAGACATATGCTGTTGCTGTTGCAGTGGTCATTTGACCTCCATATATTGGCCAATACTGTTTTCGCGGTCAAGAGTAGAGACGCTATCGTGCTCGAATCTGTCATTGTAGTCATTGCCATATTACTGGCTGACTGTTTGGCCGGCCCAATAATTCTTGCCAGTCGCTGGGCCAAGCCTAACATGGCGTCCAGCTCGGCAGGCCCGGCTACACGATCCCAATCCTTTGTTCGAGTCGAGGAACAGTGGATTTGTACTCGGCGTGGTTGCTGGTTTTTCTGAGATCTGCACATAGTCTACCTTGGACGAGCAAGACGCGTTCAAGAACAAGAAGTGGTTGTCTGCAAAAGGACCGTTGATGAGCGTGCAAAGCCGCGTCTGTTCAGATAAGAAACTGAAGGCACAAGCGAACAGCAGAACCAACCCACAAGGAAGGTGGGGTGTGAGAGAAGGAAGACAAAGCCGAATGGCTCGTCAGTGGTTATAGTAGAGATGAACCAGAGTCTCCCGCATCATCAATGCCGGTCGTGAGTTGGCAGTCCCAGAATGCATGAGCTGTCAGATTTCGCTGTCGCGGATTGGGTGTTGGCTTTCATGGAATTTTCTCAGATTGCGATGATGACGTCGCCACCGATACCTGTCGGTGCGCTGCTGCCAGGGCACAAGCCGCGATCGAGGGTCATGCACATTGCACACCGCAGCCCGCAGCGCAGCCCCTCGTTCCTCTGCCCTCCGTCCTCTGCAAGTGTTTACTTAAAGAACGTCTCTGCCCCTGACCCGGCAGTGATCAGCATCCCGCCCGTCTTTCACTCGTCGAGCCTCCATCCCGGCCGCTCTGTTTCTCCCTCCCGGGCGTGTTCCTTGCTACGCACGCTGTGAGCAGTGCAAAAAACACGACTTCCCTCTCTGCACCTGTCCTCCTCTCCTCTCTGTAGTTTGCAGACGCTTGTAGTTGTGTAGAAGCGTCGTTGTGCCGCGGACCTCTCACCGATCCCGTAGTCCCGTAGACGAACGCAGCCCTGTCTTGGTCTCGTCCGCGCTGCAAACCTGCTAAACGCCGCACGCCAACCACACCACACAACCACCCGCACCTCCCTTCGAAATCACTCCTACGCGCGCCTGTCGCAGAACACACACATCTGCAATCCATCATGGCTGAATTCGTGCGCGCCCAGATCTTCGGCACGACGTTCGAGATCACAAGCAGGTGCGGCCACTACCCCACATTGCCTCTTTGCGCACAACTGACAGCGTCAAGATACACTGATCTGCAGCCCGTCGGCATGGGAGCCTTTGGTCTCGTCTGGTACGTCAGCCAGTCGCCGGAAACTTCGATAGTGGACTCATGAAAGATGCAGCTCGGCCAAGGATCAGCTCACCAGCCAGGCCGTGGCGATCAAGAAGATCATGAAGCCCTTCAGCACTCCGGTCCTGTCGAAGCGCACTTACCGCGAGTTGAAGCTACTCAAGCACCTGAGGCACGAGAACGTATGGACAGCCCACAACAATTGCACAGCTGCCGGATCCTGACGGCACACCAGATTATCAGTTTGAGTGACATCTTCATCTCCCCACTGGAGGACATGTACGTCCCCCTCTCAGCCCCTGCCCTGGCACCTATTGACCCACTCAGTTACTTCGTCACCGAGTTGCTCGGAACCGATCTCCACCGTTTACTTACCTCCAGGCCGCTGGAGAAGCAGTTCATCCAATACTTTCTCTACCAGATCTTGGTAGGTGGTGAAACACACAACTCGGGAGACGCTCAACTGACTATAGACAGCGTGGCCTGAAATACGTTCACTCCGCCGGTGTTGTCCATCGTGACTTGAAGCCCAGCAACATCCTCGTAAACGAGAACTGCGATTTGAAAATCTGCGATTTCGGCTTGGCCCGTATACAAGATCCCCAGATGACCGGATACGTCTCCACCCGCTACTACCGTGCACCGGAGATTATGCTTACATGGCAAAAATACGACGTCGAGGTCGACATCTGGAGTGCAGGCTGCATCTTCGCAGAAATGCTCGAGGGCAAGCCTCTGTTCCCTGGAAAGGACCACGTGAACCAGTTCTCCATCATCACAGAGCTTCTTGGAACTCCCCCGGATGATGTTATCCAGACCATCTGCAGTGAAAACGTATGATGGACCGCACGCACCACTACCACAACACATGCTAACGGTCATCAGACACTGCGATTCGTCCAGTCCCTGCCCAAGCGCGAACGTCAGCCCTTGGCCAACAAGTTCAGGAATGCTGAAGCAGAGGGTACGCCTCCTTGCGCAATCTGTGACGAAATCTCGCTAACAGGATGCAGCTATCGACCTGCTCGAGAACATGCTGGTCTTTGACCCAAGAAAACGTGTACGAGCGGAAGAGGCCCTCGCTCACCCCTACCTTGCCCCCTACCACGACCCCACCGACGAGCCCAAGGCGGAGGAGAAGTTCGACTGGTCATTCAACGATGCTGACCTCCCGGTGGACACCTGGAAAATCATGATGTGAGTCTTCGTTGCGACACCATCGCTACACAGTCACTAACAGATGCAGGTACTCGGAGATTCTCGACTACCACAACGTTGACGCCACTGCACAGGAGGAGCAGAATAACAGCTAAGATACCCAAGAGAGTTGATCACAGCACCAACGCCGTGCTTGTACGGGCATGATCCATTGCTTCACTCGGATTTGGTATCGTGACCTGCCTTGCGCTGGCTGGTCTTATAGTCTTTTCTCTTTAATATTCTTCGTTTCATGGGCCACTGCAATTACAAGCGCGGTTGAAGGGAAAGTGACATGATGTTTCTTGGATTCTAGACTGGTACTCTAGGTGTGATGATGGAAGGGGAGCCGATTGATCATGGTGAAGTGGCGGGTAGCAGTAGACAGGCATTGTCTCTGGCTCAATGTTCTTCCTCCTCTTATGTTCGATCCTAAAGAATAGAAGCACAATTCACGACTTAAAGCACTTGGTCGCACCTGCAACACGACAAGACAAGAGAGATATCATTCTACCCATGTTTCTAGTCACATCCAATCGCAGCCCTAAAAGCCACTGCTTACACAAGAACCCTCGTATTGCGGGTGTAAGCCACCGATGCGCGGTGGAATGGCATGATCTACGGCCCGTTACGCCTCAAGTAGTTAGCTCCACAAGGCTGAAGATCCATCGTCACCGCCAACACCACCGCGTCCCGCACCTTTGAAGGACGCGAGCCTGGCGCATGGCTTCCCTAGTACGGTCCTATCGAACCACCCCATACCTCGAGCAACAGTGATATGGCGACAACAGCGCCCTCGGTCGCGCTTGCCCCGCTTGTCTGCATCATCGACTTCCATCACGCGAGGGGTCCAGAGGTTGAAGCTTGGATCGGCCTCGAGCATGGCGAGGATCCAGCTGTTGAGCATGATTGGCCACTGCTGCCTTTCATGGCTTTGAGTGATGGTGCGCATGCGTAAGTACCTATAGCACACACTTGTCCCCGAATTTGCAAGATTAAACCACTCGGCTTCATCTTCACATGCTTCCCTTGGTCACCTCGACAGCGAGCTAACAGCAATAAGGTCGATAGAAGACTATTCTTACTTTACTCTCCGGCGCTCGGCGACGCCCTCTCATCCTGCAACGAGTCTGTTCGGTATATCATGCACACGACAGCTGCCAGCGAGCGAACTCATCGATCGACCCGCCGACGTCACAAGGAGCACAGTACAGAAAGCTGTGGTGGTGGTAACAGACAGCCCACAGCATTTTGGTGCAATCAAGGCTCAGCTCGGTGTTGTCACGGCAGCGTGGTTTGCGCAGAGGTACATGATTGCATATTCGGACAGCCTTGTGCAGAAGGCGCTCTTGACATCCGTCGGCTGACCTCTGCTTAGAGACTTCACCGACATCGATATACTACAGAGGTTTCACGAGAGTCTGCCACGACTGTTGGAAAACCAAGAGGGCCAAGCCGAACACTACTTTGGCATATCGCTCCGCGAGTTCATACACGAGTTCAAATGGCAGACTCTTGTTTTATTCAAGTGCGCTTTACTTCAACCCAAGGTTCGCACAAACCAACGTTTCAGAAGGAACACCTTCAGAAAGGACACCGGCGAGGACAGTGCTGACACCTAACAGGTTCTCTTCTTCGGTTCTCATTGTGAACGATTGTGTATGATGCAATTTGCCCTGATTTCTTTGATACCCGGCCTCATGCGCCACCTCCAGGACTCTGCAGATCCCAAGTTCAATTCGAGCGAAGAGAAGATTGTTATGCCCACAAGTCTCAAGACGTCTGAGCGTTCATCCTGTAAGCCTTCCACACCTTCCAACACGCAGAGACTGACTGTAGAACAGTACTTGCTTATATGGGACTTCCTCTTCAGTTGTTCGGAACAGGTTCACTCTTTGGCCCTTACACACCGCTGCAACAGCTTGACATGCTCGCCGATGCAAATACAAAGTCCTACATTGTTGGCTCGACAAACTCGCTCTTGCTGCAACAGAAGGATCGCTACAGCGACATACTAATCAATCTCGACGATCACACTGTAAACATCACCTCAAGCTCGCTACGTCAAGCATCCATTCTCTCAACACCGGACAGAAGGTGGATAGACTTCTTGACTCAGACGGTGAACGACTCCTGGGACGAGTCAGATCCTGCTCGACCCAAGGATCATGGGTACACCGGCAGTGAAGAGTTCATCCGGATGCAGTTTGAAGAGTACCTACTCGCCATGCTCAGCTCGGTCAAGTACAAGCTCTACATGGAGAAGCATCCTAGTCATGAACCCCTCATGCCTGAGGTGCATGGCGATCCAGCTAGTGAGTTCTCGAATGATTGGGTCCATGCATGGATGCAGACGGAGAACTTTCGGATATGGAACAAGTTCACCGATTCACATCTTTTCGACATCGTTGACCCCAAGCATCCTTGCTCCGGAGGCCTATCCATTGAGGACGTTCAAAGAAGACTAGCAGCGTAAGTCACAGCTTTCCCTTTTCTCCTCTCGCAACTAAGCGTCCCAGTCTCTTCAACGACACCACATTTCAGGTCATCACTATGGGTATCTGTATGCTGATTCTAGCGTGGCGCATAGGCAAGTAGCAGAGCTACATCTCGACGAACGACTGGAGAAGTCGCGAGAAGTCATCGGAAAGAATGTCGCCGCAGGGCAAGCGAAGGTCTCGACAGCCTACAACAAGCTGTGGGCTGATATGGAGGCCATGCGAAAAGCTCAGAAGGAGCGGCAAGAAGAGCAAAGGGCTGCGGCCGAGCAGTTGCGGCTTGAACAGGAGAAAGAAGGCAAGCTCCCACCAGAGGCAGGAAAATGTAAGCCTCTGCACATGATGCATATACATGACCCGCACCTCTAACACACTACCAGGGAAATCACAAGCACCAGACCTCACCAACGCCCGCGCCAGCGCTGGCGCCTACTTCTCTTCCTGGGGCTCCTGGGCCAGCGAAAAGCGCAAAGGCTGGGGCAACAGAAACACATCCGCAACGCAAACGCCCGTCGCCTCGCCGCCCCCCAGCGCCGGTCCGCAGCCCGGTGATCTCAAGAGAGCCGAAGAGTTTAAACGAGATAAAGGCGCAAGTCTCGACGGCTCAACGCTGCACAGCTCGAGTGCAGGCTCGAGCCATAAGAGGATAGCAAGCTATGATGAGACCACGGATGGTGAGAAGAGGAATAGTGGGGGAGTGTTCTTTGATGCTGAGGTGGTGGAGGATGAGAGGAATGCTTGGCGGACGGGGTAGGTCTCGTATGTCGCTGATAGGGATTTATACATATATACATATACATGTATAGCAGGATGTGGATAGGACAAGGGCATATCCTCTTTTTCGCGTTGCATAGCGCTCGGCCTTGCTTTCTTCTATCGCTCACAAAGTCGATGAGAATAGACTACGATATCGCGATCTCAGGCACCACTTCCTCATAAACGTTCATCTCACACACAACGACCACCTCCCCGACAACCGCAAACCCAGCCCTCCAGAACCCCACCAACATGCACAACCGATACCTGATCTAATAACGGCGGAAACAATACGACAGAGATGCCGTACCTGCTATCTGCGCATCTCGCAACTCCATTACTACTGCTTAGTCACTCACACACTCACTCACTCGCCCCCACCCAGTTCTATCTCGCTCCACCCACCTCCCCACACCGCCACACAGCAACTAACACCGAGTCAAGCGCCCCATCCCAAGCCGAGATGTGCGTATCCTAGTCGATTGGGGTTGGGAAGAATAGTGAGGCCAGAGTGGGATTGATCGGTCGAATGTGGTGGAGTCTCATGAACAAATCTTTCGGGCGCGAGTGCTATGCGGAGACGGGACAGCTCGGGCGCGGACGTGGATGCGGATCTGCGGTATGATGGGCTCGAGAACGTGAACTGTGCTGGGTGAGTGGGGGTATGCTGGACGCGCTGATGTGGTGGGGGGGTTGAGTGGTAGTGGAGTGATTGTGGTGCTGGGTATTATGCTGTAGTGTGTAGCAGAAAGGTGAGTGTAATATGGAGCAAGAGAAGAGTTTGTGAGTATGATGTCGCATTGCAGTCAGATACTATGTATGTATGTGATGTGTTATACTGCGACCCCAGAAAGACAGAACCAAACGCCGCCCCCATCGACCGTGATAGAGAGGGTTTTATGCCGCGTGTGGCTTTTAGCTAAAGAGAAAAGGAAAGGTATCGTCAAGTCATAACGCCCGTGTCCACTTGTCTGGTCCGCGAGCAGGCTCTTCGTGTGCTCAGCGGCAGCCAGTCAAATTGATGCGTGGTTCCTCCCTCCTCGATCCCGCGGTTCGGTAGGCGTGAACCTCGTGCTGCGCACTTTAAGGCCGATATTGCGTGCGCACGTCTAGCGCCTGTTGGTCAGGAACCAGCTCTTCACGCCCCTCTCACCCATCTCGCGGTAGCTGCTCGGAGGGAGCGGCGTATGCTTGGTGTTAAGCGCCAGAGGAGCGAAAACCGCCTCGCTAACGCTTGGTGAGCGGGCATCCTTTGCGGGTAGAGAAGGTGGCGAGCCACCAACAGATTCGGTCGCGGTGCTGTCGCTGCTGACCGAGGAAACGGACTGGTGGCGCGGCATGCTGACGCTGCGGTTGGAAAGAAACCCGTGAGCAGGCTGCTCGGGCAGCTGAGCGATGGCACTGCTGGATAGCTCGCTGGCGCTGAGGGTGCTGGAAGGGATATCGCCAGAGCGCTTGATGGGCGTGTTGAGCGAGAGAAAGTTCTTGGGGAACGGGATGTGGTATGAGCCTGAAGTAGACATTGCGCCAGGTTGGTGGTGGTGATTGTTATGAGTGGGTGTTATTGTTGTGAAGTGGTAGAGTATTGGAAGTTGATTGCTTGAGTAGAAAAGCAAGGCGACCGGCGCTTTTATGTGTGTGTGGGGGTTGTAGATGGGTTGTTGTGATTGTAAGTGCCAAGAGTTCCGCTAGTCCCGTGAGTGCACAGGGAGAAATGTGGGCTAGTGCGTGTGGTGATGGGCTGTTGTGACTGGACGATCTTGTTGTGCTGATCTGGCAGGAGCAAATCTCCGGTGACTTTATACTATCTGTACCTGGTCGACTTGTGTAGCTAGTCCTGCATGAAGGGTCCAAGTTTCCTCAAACAGTGTGCAGCCTGGGGTTGCAGCGCGGAACGTCGCAGTTGCTTCCGCACTTGGTTCTTGGCTGTAGTGCTTTCGAGTACTGTCGATCCTAGTGGTCCGGGCCGCTGGACGTCGTCCGGTGTAGATGGAGGGGGATGTGCAGAAGGGGGAGCGCGGCAAAGCTTGGCAGAAATGTGCTTGATCGAATGCGCAAGCAGCTAGACGTACTTGTGTATCGACTAGTGTATGAACAGGTTCTTCAAGCTCTTAGCTGTGGGTTCTTGTGCAGTCTGAGGCACTGCTTGATTCGGTCCTTCTTGGCAGAGATGTACGAGAGGCACGAATTGCGCTGTTCGTGTTTTAGAGTAGCAGAGGCTCAAAGTCGACGGCAAGTTCCAGAAGGGTTTGGGATAGATGCTTGTGGTTTCAATGTTTTGAATCTCTTGGTGGAAGATCAACCGCTTGGCGGGGGGTTTGACGCGGCAGAGTGGAGACTTTGTGATACACGATAGGGAGTTGACAGGAACCAAGAGGGGATCTAGAGCTGGAGCAGAAACGGGAGAGGCGCGCTTTTGACAATGATTCAGGTTTCGGCCTAAGGAAGTGGTGAGGATGCACGACAGGGTTTGGGAAGAAAATTCCGATGCAGCACCAATAACTCAGGCGAAAGACTCGTCCGGCTTACATATAGAAGATTGAGATAAAATGGATAACGAATCTTAGGGTCCCCACCTTGTTGGCAGCTTTGTGATCACGCAGTCAGTCGGCACGCACTAGAGCGTCGAAAGCGGGCCGAAGTTAGTAAAACTACCACGTTCGTCCAGCAAGGCATCTCGGTGGTCGTGGGATGTTTCGACGTAGGCGTCCCAAGCGCCGCAAGTCGCGCGACCTCTGCTGCGATAGGCTCCAACACGGTGCTAATCATGATGATCATGAGGCCGCATAAGCCTCAGTGCTTGCGAATCCCACGAAAACAGGTCTTTGTGAGCAACTTTCTGCTTTGGCCGCACTTTCTAGCGAGCTAGCCCACGGTGAAGGCGCGTGCGTCAGTCATTGCGGGGGTTTAGTGTTGGCCGTAGGCGCTGATCCGCTCATGATTCGGTACGAATGTGTGCTTGTAAAAGAGTAAGCCGAAGATAGCCTGATGCATAAGTAGATGAAATTCACCATCGTGCCATGGGGTGATGGAAGAGGCATGGACGGACGGAGAGCAGAGATTGCGCGAGGTTCGGCGAAAAATGCGAGCCTCGGCAGCAATTGCTCTCGCATCGAGCAGACGATTGTGTAGTTAGAACAACGCTCCACTGCATCTGGAAGACGAGGCGACGACAGTCACATTTCAACTATCAAGCCGTGAGGTACATGCATTGTTCCAGCAGGACACGAATGACACCGTGCTTGCTGCCTTCTCGCCCTGACTTTTACGGCCAGTTTCGTACACATGAGCCTCCGGATTGGCGACAACAACACGAGTGCTTGGCTGTAAATCAGACTCGCCTTGTCTCAACCCCAGCCCGCATTCGTTTGAGTCGCCGTCCATAGCGGCGTTCGATTGACGATCACAGTGCGCAATGCGAGATTCATGCGTCTCAGGCAAATGGTCGGCTGGGATGGGGTGCTGGTCAACTTCAAAAGTACCAATTGCGGAAGCTGAAAGCACCGCATGGAGCTCCTCGCTTCTCTACAAGCTGATAATGCGAGAAAGCTTGACTTGGTGATTCGTGAGCTATCAGCTCTGGCACCGCTAGTGAATAGGGCTATCAGTGTTCAGAGCTGGACTGTTGCATAGGTAGCATCCGCCAGAACTGCCACATGTAAGAAGCATGCCACTAAAGAAGCTTAGATGCGTGGCAATACTCGCTGATCAGAGGCCACTGTATATTTCTACCTGGTCACAGGACTTGCGGCAGGCTAATATTGCACGCAACTATAGCCTGGAAATGCATGGCAAGCACGGGGAAGGTGCATGTATGCAGTGGCTCTGTTGTTGGGGGCGTTGGCAGTGGTGTTCAGCTGCAAGAGAAGGGAGCCATGTGGGTCGGCCAGTTTTAGTTCATTTTGTGTCCGGTGAGCACCCGTTGAATGAACACCTCGATGTTCAATCACGCATCCCCGTACCATCTACAGTCAAGTCGGCAGACTTGCAGTTCTTATCTGCTACTCGATTGCATCTGAAGGCACGAAGTTGACTCCATCGCTCTTTCCTACATGCTTCACCACGTGCTCCCTTAGCGTAGTAGCCAACTCACGCTTGTTTAGACATCAGTAATTGTCCTCGCCCATAACACTTTCTTGGAACTTCAAGACAACTACTTCCGCGTCTCTCTCAAGTACGCCGCGCACTCCAAATCAACCGCGTGTTTGCTGCGGCAGAACTGCTTGCGGCACTTTGTAAAGTCTTCTTCTAAGATATGAGACCATGCATCAACACGCCGAAGCACAGCAGTGTTGGCCAGGCCAGCAATTTTTAATCTACGACACTTTTTTCGCTGCCTATTACAATAGCTAAGCAGTCCTGCTGCAGCCAGCGGTGACGCTGATGTACAGTTGTTTGCGCCTATCGTGGTGTGGTGCAGTGTTACACACAGAAGTCACTTCCAACCGTAACGCCATGCGTAGCTTCAAGAATACAGCCACGACCAGTGCTCCGACACTTCTCAATTGCGGTCATTCCTACGACTATGCCACGTTCTTGAAACCTCGTCTTGCTCTACACAGCCTCTCCTCGCTTTCTCTACACCATCTGCAACCCAGGTGAAGGCCACAGCGACCGAGGGCTCCCAGCGCAATGTCTGCCTCATCTCAGCATGTGCCCACCGGCTTTCATTTCATCTTCACTTCATCGGGTCTGCGCCTAACTGGCTTTTCGCTGCTGCGCGCCAAGCTCGCACACTCTTTTACACTTGTTCACAAACCGCCGTCACCTTTTGTCTACACCACACTCTTTTTTGACGAGGCTCGCGTTGGAATCACATCAATACAACTACGACCGCTGTCACAGGGTCAGCTACTCGGCTAATCAATCCCTTTTCTGGTTTCGTTGGCTCCAGAGACAAAAATCCGAGATGCTGGACATCATAGCAGACGAGTCATGGGTAAGACGTTCCTTAATCCCCCCTCCGCCGAAGACCTCGCCAGTCTGCGGCATTGACTCTTTGCCGATGATTCGTATGCTCAAGAGTAAGATTTTACTGACACTACGGCATACAGCTGCTGCCCCGCCTTCCAGATGATATCGTGACCGAAATCGCAGTCGTTATCGACGATCCCAAAGACTTGGGCCACTTTCGTCGTGTCAACAAGCGCTTCAACACAGCCACAAAGTATGTTCTGGGCAAGCGGATCACCAACGACTACACAATCTACCCAAGATTTGCCAGCATGAAAGCTCTGCTCACGGCAGTCCGAGACAAAGGAATGGTGAAGTACATACGCAACATCACACTACTGGCAGAGGGTCTGAAACAACATGAGTACGGCTACCTCTGGGCTTGGGAGGACCTGCAGATCTGGGCCGACCTCACCCTCACTGAGAGCGACATCAAGACGATCCACAAAATCAACGCCGCTCACGCCGACGACGACGTCAAGAACGGCGACTTCATCATAACAGGCCATTATCGCTTGATGCTCACCACGCTACTACATCATCTTCCAAACCTTGCGACTATCACTATTCGTAAGCTTCAGCCTGGCGAGCAGATTCCCGGCTGGTCTGGTACCAAGCTTTTCAAGGAACTCTCGTTCTACCACGATAGTCTTGATACGCGCAAGATCCTCTACGGCGATTGGCATTATGATGTTACCCATCGCCGCATCACTTATTATAGAGATGAGTATGGTGATCTCATCTGCGAGCCAGATGCTGGTCCGCAGGCCTCCTTCGTCGACGACTTGAAGGCTGCTATGAGTGCCAGTGGTACTCAGGCGAGGCTGGTTTGGCGTCCTGTCGTCTGATATGAGATTCTGAGGCTCTCAGGTGCGTGTCTATGAGCTCAGGTAAATTTATTGCCAGACACAATTTTAGACGCAGCGTCAATTGCAAGGCATTCACAGAGTTGCATCGACTTGGAAATCAGCCTGGATCTTCGTCAGAGGTATTTTTAGCCGTCTCTTCTACTTGACCATCTGCTGACCTCAAAGTTGACATCTGCCCCGCTGCCTCTGATTGTTCGGTGGTTCGAGAGAAGTTGCCCGTGCATGGGTTGTATTTTCAGACGGTTGCAGGCACTTGCCTTCTTGACGGCCATTCCCTTGAACCGTAGTAATACATGATAAAACTCACAGCTTCTTTTGTATGTTTGAGCGATCATAACGCAGTGAGATACTATGTTCCTCAGCCCTCAAGAGATGGCCGATACTTTTGACATCAGTGCTACTGATATGTAGCTCATCAGTGAATGCTACTCTATAGTTCCTACTGTTCCGAAGAAGAGTGCATGGCGGCGCTGAGCAAACAACTCGAGTCCAAATCGGAAGTGGGGCGGCCTAACCAAAAAGATACAAACCACGTCATACCTCGAGCATCGTCTTGAGCAAAAGTCAGAGAGCTCGACACTCACATTATCAAACGCCCTTGTCAACGCCATGGTTGCTGAGGATACCAGAAGCGATGCCTCCTTTCCGTGGCACCTCGGTGTCTACGACGCCCATTGCCACCCAACGGACATCATGTCCAACGTCCCAAAGATCCAAAACATGAAAGCGCGTTGCCTCACTGTAATGGCAACACGGGCAGAAGACCAGGACCTTGTGATCTCAACAGCGTCCAAACACGGAATCAAATCTGCGAGCCAAGAGGATTGGTCTAGAGAGGAGTGCATTGTCCCTTGTTTCGGATGGCATCCGTGGTTTGCCCATCAGATGTACATCACAGACGACAAGAGCAAGGAGGAAAACGAGACGAATCTAACAGGTGATGCAAAAATCGCACACTACCAGAAAGTCCTTCAACCCTCTCGGCAAAATCTAAGCGAAGAGGACATCCGCATTTTCAGCGCCCTGCCAGATCCAACACCATTCTCCGTCTTCCTGTTCCAGACCCGTAGACACCTCGAAGCGCACCCCTACGCGCTCGTCGGAGAAGTAGGCCTAGACCGAAGTTTCCGGATTCCAGAAGCTTGGGTGCCCGATCTATGGGTGACGCGCAACTCTACCTTGACACCTGGAGGGAGAGAAGGCCGACGTCTGACGCCGTTCCGATGCCAGCCCGCGCACCAGAAGGAGATCCTCAAGAGGCAGTTGCAGCTAGCAGCCGAGCTGAAGAGGGCGGTTAGTGTGCACGGTGTGCAGGCGCACGGTTTAGTGTACGAGGCACTCCACGAGTTGTGGAAGGGGCACGAAAAGGAAGTGCTCAGCAAACGGGAGAAGAAGAAGCGTGGGAAAGACGATCCAAGTGTGGAGATTGAGAACAGCAAACCCACAAAGGAAGAGAGTAGTGCTCCGAAACCGTACCCGCCGAGGATATGTCTGCACTCGTATTCGGGGAGTGCGAGCAACTTCAAGCAGTATCTCAACCCGGCGATTCCGATTCGTATCTTCGCTAGCTTCAGCACGGCCATCAACCTGGGCGATGCGCTAGAGGACGAGACGCCGGCGGAGTTTGAAGAGATGATCAAGACAGTGCCGGATGAGATGCTGCTTGTTGAGAGTGACCTGCATACGGCGGGCGAGGAGATGGATCGGAGGCTGGAGGATATCATCCGGAGAATATGCAAGATCAAGGAGTGGGGCTTGGAGGAAGGTGTTGAGAGGTTGGGGAGGAACTGGCGGGCTTTTGTGTTTGGAGATGAGTGAGATATTCGGTCACGCTACGAAATATCTACGAGTTCAGATAGCCCTTCAACGGGTCAAGAATCCACTGATCCCTCGCAGCGACCAGATCATCCGCATATTTGAACAGCACCGTTCCAACGATCAACACCGCACCTGGCAGCACGACCATCAGCACCAAGGCTCTCGCCATGGAAAACCACGTCTGTTCCAACCCAGCACGCATCGCCGTCTCCTCCCTCAACTTCGGATACTGGACCTCGGGTCTTTCCTCACCCAAAAACCCACACAGCTCATCCCACCCACTCTCATCCTCAGCATCAATCTCCAACAACCTCTCCCTTCCCACAAGCTCCCTCACCCTCTGATTGTGTCTTTCATACGCCCTCCTCGTCTCAAGCCCACCATACACATTCCCGTTATGCACTCCAAACAGCGCATGTAGAAGTCTAATCAGCGGCGCCATCCTACTCAAGCCCGTGAGTCTGCACAGCTCAAACAGCCGCCAGGTAAACAGCACCCAGATACTCTCCTGCATACTCCTCTCCCACTCGTGGTAGGCGCGCATCGTCAGGATGACTTTCGCGCGCGGATACGCCGCGATGAGCTGCTCGGCGAACATGCAGCCCGGTAGGTCGGCGATGGCGTCGTAGTCGGTCAGGATGTCGTTTATGGGTAGAGGGAGGCCGGGGGCGTGCTGCGTTGAATTTACCGCTTCTTGCCAGACGGCGATGTGCGTTGGGTCTGTGACGAGCGAGCGCATTGTGTACGGGTTGTAGCCTAGGGTGCGGAGGGCGCTGATTAGGGAGGACGTGTTGGTGCGTGGTAGCCCGAGGACGAGGACACGCATGGGCAGTTTGCGCGGTGATGCGTCGTTAGGGATGGAGGGTTCGGTCATTTTATTGTTCATGAGATGCGCGCTTGAAGTTTTGATTTGGAGTTGAAGTAGATGGAGATAGAGTCTGAGACTGAGTATTATACTTGATGCTTATAGGCGTCGTGGATTAGGCTAATGTGTCGGGTGTCAAGTATCGAGAGGGGAGATGATGAAACAGTGTTAATGGTTATACTGGTGATGAAGGCGTGTACAACTCTTTTGAAATGACGCCTTTGTATGGTGTTCGATTCATCGAGTGGAGGGATATCAGACATGACATATACTGCAGAAGTCGGTGTAGAGACCACCTAGCCTCGACCGGGTAAATACATGCAGATCATCTAAAGCCGTTGGCAGGGCTTGCCAAGCAGGCACATGCAAGAGCACTGATCCGTCGTACCATATTCGTAATGTTGTTGACGTGAGAAATGTATTAAACTGAGGTGAGGTTCCCGTTGTCTACTTGGACACTTTTGCCGAGGACTGGTTCTTCAGCTCGCTCTCCCAACTTTGTATAAAGCTACTAGTGAGCGAATACATCTCCGCCGTGTACGGGGATTCAGGATCCTCCATGTGTTTGAGCTTGTACCCCTTGTTAGCAAATATCGTGGCTGGCTGCCACTCTTCGATCCTGGCGTGGCTGATGGCCGCAATCCGATAGGCTTTGGCGTAGTAGTCAGCAAGGCCTTCTTCTTCGACGAGTCCGGCAAGCTGCGAGCTTGCTTGGGCATTCTTCCGCGCTTGACGTCGAGCTGACTTTGACTTGGGCACATCGAGCGTCAGCTGTGGCTCGAAGTCCATAAACGCTTTGCTGATCTCGACGCGTCGTTGGTCGCTGACTTGCTTGAGAGCTTTCTCTGCTGCGCATGCTTCGCAGGTACACTTGAAGCCGTAGCGGTCGAGGCGCTTTTGTCGCTCCTCGTGGGTCGAAAGAAGGCCAATGTACGAGACGAAGAACTCTTCGCCTTTCTTGATCTTCCTACTGGCATACACCACCCTCTTGTTTAGCTTCTTGCTCCAGTAGTAGCTGGTGTTCGGTCGGCACGAGTGGTTGATTCTTGCGATCTTGGGAAAGAGCCCGATCTGGTCGTCTGTGTTGTATGCGTTCGTCCTGAAGATGATGCCGAGCTTGTCCATCGTTGCTTCTTCTACTGCGGTCGCATGGTACGTTAGAGACATGACTTCCGCCTGTTCATCCGGCGATAGACGTTCAAACTCTCTCCTAACGAACTCCGTTACAAGAGCCATTGGGTAGCCTGTTCCTTTGACGTAGTCTGGAGGGTCGATCTTCAGAATTGGCGTTTCCCGTATAACAATATCGCCAACGTCGAGATCGTGGAGCGCAAAGACACCCAGGCCTTTGCCATTGCTAGGTTCGACAACGTAGACGTCAGGAGGTCCTCGGCAGGTGTGTTCGGTCGCCTGCCATGATGGAATGCCAGATGTGTATGGTGTGGATGGTATGGGAAGCTTGCATGTGGCCTGTGCAATGGCGCTCACCAGGAACGACGAAAGTATGGAAGACCGGCACAAGAACATGATGGCGAAGATAGCAATTAGGAATGAAATTGAAGTTTACTTCGACCTACCACGCGACTTTTGTACGTTCTCTCCAGCTCATACCTGCCGTTGCGTGAAACGCGTTTCAAGCTGTTCATGTCGCAGCATCTCCCAACGCGCAGCATGGTGCCTCAGATGCGAGGCGAGATTAAACTGAACGCCCGGCATTTCCTGCTAGCACTTCAAGCATCAATGGTGGCTACGATACGCAGTTGATTCCACGCACGCGTGACGGTGGTTAAAGCACTGCGGAAATGCGCCGCAAGTGCCGAAGCCGCGATCGGACTGCCGAAGCCGTTCCTATTCCCGAAGTCGCGTCCCGTACCAACCACGCGCCATCCACCCCAGTCTTCCCCGCGTTGGGTGGGGCAGCACGTAGATGTCTACGAGTATGAGGAGGTGCAACGCCCATCTCAGACCGTTCACTCGCTGTAGATACACACTGGTGAAGCCTCCCTAAGTCTCTACAAGCAATCTCCTGAACTCAACGTTTAGGAGCTACTAAGATGGTGTAAGTTCCCAGAAGAATTGAAGTTTCCATCGTTGATTGACGGCTCCACAGATACACAGCGTCATTTGCTTTCTTCGAGGCATTGTGGGAAGCTGGCGTACGAAATGTCTTTGTCAACCTGGGCTCAGACCATCCGTCCATCATCGAGGCCATTGTCAAAGGCCAGAATGAGAAGAAGGACCAGTTCCCCAAGATAGTGACATGTCCGAACGAGGTGCGCCTCTTTTTGCAATTGTCAGCCACATATACCTAACTCATGCAGATGGTTGCTCTGTCCATGGCAGACGGCTACGCTCGATTCACCGGCGAACCGCAATGTGTGATTGTGCACGTCGATGTGGGAACCCAGGGTCTCGGAGCAGCCGTCCACAATGCCTCTTGCGGCCGAGCACCAGTGCTCATCTTCGCTGGCCTGTCGCCGTACACGATTGAGGGCGAGATGCGTGGAAGCAGGACAGAGTACATCCACTGGATCCAGGATGTACCTGACCAGAAGCAGATTGTAGCCCAGTACTGTCGATACACGGGCGAGATCAAGACGGGCAAGAATGTCAAGCAGATGGTCAACCGAGCGCTGTCTTTCGCCATGAGCGATCCCAAGGGCCCTGTTTACCTGTGCGGAGCTCGAGAGCCTATGGAGGAGGACCTGACTCCCTACCAGCTCCAGCTCGACTACTGGCGTCCTGTCGAACCCTCGGCGCTTCCCCCTAGTGGAGTTCAGAAGATTGCAGAAGCGTTGGTGAACGCGCAGGAACCGCTCGTCATCGCGGGCTACACAGGTCGTAATCACGCTGCCGTGCAAGAGCTGGTCAACCTGGCCGACAACATCAAGGGGCTGAGAGTCCTCGACACAGGCGGCAGTGACATGTGCTTCCCCGCGAACCACCCAGCCTGGCTCGGACTGCGGTACGGCAACGACCCAAGCATCCAGACGGCAGACGTAATTCTCGTCATGGACTGCGACGTACCCTGGATCAACACGCAGTGCCACCCCAACGCCACAGCCAAGATCTTCCACGTCGACGTCGACCCGCTGAAGCAGCAGATGCCCGTCTTCTACCTCAACGCCATCCACCGCTACCGTGCAGACTCGTACACGTCGCTGGCCCAGCTAAACGACCACCTGGAGGCCAAGTTCAAGGACAAGCTCTCCAGCGAGCTCTTTACATCGCGCTGGTCCAGCCTACAAGCCTCACATAAGAAGAAACTCGAAACCATCGCCAGCGAAGCAAAAGTAGACTCCCAAAACCACTTCGGCACCTCATACCTCTGCGCGCAACTGAAAGCCCTCTGTCCCAACGACACAATCTGGGCCATAGAAGCCGTGACACAAACCGGCCTGGTCGCAGACCAAATCCAAGCCACGCTCCCCGGCAGTTGGTTAAACTGCGGCGGCGGCGGCCTAGGCTGGTCGGGCGGTGGCGCGCTGGGCATAAAACTCGCGACCGACACCATGGGGACCGCACAGTTCGTCTGCCAGATCGTCGGCGACGGAACCTACCTCTTCTCCATCCCAGGATCGGTCTACTGGATCTCACAACGCTACCGCATCCCCATCCTGACCATTGTGCTGAACAACAAGGGGTGGAATGCCCCACGGCGCAGCTTACTCCTCGTGCACCCTGACGGCGAGGGGAGTCGTGCGACGAACGAGGAGCTGAATATCAGTTTCGCCCCGACACCGGACTACTCGGGCATTGCGCGCGCGGCGTCCGGTGGGGAGATCTGGGCGGGGCATGCGAGTACGGCCGAGGAACTGGGGAGGTTATTGCCACAGGCGATTGAGAGCGTGCTTGCGGGGACGTCGGCGGTATTGGATGCGCATCTCGAGGGGCCGGAGGGCAAGTATGGGGGTGGTAAGGGGAGGCTGGGGTAGGGTGGCTATGAGTGAACGCCATAGTAGAGATTTTTTTTTGCTTGTGCTAGTGAGTTTGGTTGTGCTTAGGAGCACACGTACAAATTCCTCTGGGATATACATCTCTTTACCTACACCAACAGACCTGCCCAACCAAGACATTACCTGACTCCGCCTCACCATGCCCCCACAAACCCAAATGCATCAACAATCACCCAGAGGATGAGTGCACGAGTAGATTTTTCCTTAATACCACACAGGTTAGAGCCAGCTGTAAACGAGCTACATACTCGACACCTCCCAGAGCGACGTTTGCTCATACCAAAACCTCGCCGTGATAACCGACATGCATGTAGACCAAGACCAATCCACACACTCTGCTTACCCCCCAGCAGCTGAAGCTGGAGCTGCATTCGCGTATTGAGAGCCCAGTAGCAGTGTCCAAACGACCCGCCTTCCAAGGCAGAAGCAGAATAGAGAGTTGTATAAAATTAGATAGACTTTCCTTGACCTTTATTCCACCGTAAAAAGAAGTATTACGAAGGCTAAAGCCAGTTTACTCGTTGTTCCTAGAGCTAGAGAGGTGTTTATAAATAGAGCCAGGGCTAGTAAAGTAGTGTCCAAACATCTTGTCTTCCTAGCAGTAGGTTATAGCAGAAGACCGTTATCGGGTTTAGATAGACTTTTCTTAATCTTCATTCCATCCCACTCTAAAAACAAATCCACCCCAACGAAGAGTAAGCCACAACCCATCGATCCAAGAACTAGACCTGCACAGTAAACAACGCGAGGCCGGTGAGGTAGTATTTAAACCTCTTATCTCTCGACTTCATAAGCTGAGAAACGAAGTGAAGTAGAGAGTTTGTTGTCTAGTTAGTAGAGGTAAAGTTCCGGTTGGTGGGGTGGTTGGTAGAGTGTTTCCTTCTTATTTTTCTTCTTTTTTCGATCTTGGGTGGTTCTTTAGGTCTGCAATACTACCCTTAGTGCTATACTAGAATAGGTAGAAAGAGTAGAGTATAGGTAGAGTGTTGTATTAGCTATATAGACTTAGTATATATATATAATATAGTTTATAGCCTCTAGTCTCTAATCTAGCGTATAGATGTAAATATCGTTAGAATAACATCCTTCCTTCTTATAGTAAACTACACTCTCTAGTACCACGTACCTAACTTTTAACTCAAGAGTCTAGATAACGATGTAACGAATAACTAGATATCTAGACAGCTAGCTGCGAAGATAGGTGCGTAATCTCACCAAGCACTAAGTAGATAGATGGTATTTAATAGGTATTTATCGCTCGCTATCTATTCACCAATTCGTCTCGTCTTGTCTTGTCTAAAAACAAAGAAATAAAAATAAACGCTATGTAATCCGACACACACAGCCTATCACCTCATCTCACCCCCTCCCCTTCTCCGACTTGCGTGTATCCGCCATCTCAGCCAACATGACCTCATTAAACTGCTCCCAGCCATCAAGATACACATGATGGCCGGCCTTGTTGATGATGACCACTTTCGCGCTCGCCTGATCTCGCTCGCGTTCCTCGCGGCTCTTACCGGAGAGGAGGCGCTCGCGCTCGTCTTGGATGCGCTGCGCGGCGGCGTGGCCGCCTTTGACGTCCATCCAATCGTTTTCGCCGTACATGAAGATGATGGGGAGGCCGGATTCTCTCTGCGGGGGGGAAGATGAGGATGTGGAGGAAGATGAGGGGTTCGGTGGTTCGTCGCCGTCGACGGAGGGAGTGGCGTGCGGGGCGATCCACTGCCGGCCGACGCCGTGGATGCGGCGGATGAGGGGTGAGCGGGCGAAGGCGCCGGGGGCTAGGAGGTAGCCCAGCGCGTACTCGGAGCTGCCGCGCTGGCGGAATAGCGCGTAGCTGTAGTCGTGCAGGGCCTGTGCTTCTTCCTCTGGGAGCTGCGAGAAGCGCCGGCTTGTCCAGCCTGAGACCAGACGGGGGCCGAGGGGGCCACTCCAGCGGACGAAGGAGAAGGGGGAGAGGACGTTGGCTTCCCACAGGTACGTCAGCCAGCCGGGCATGCGTCTGCGGGGTGGTTGGTTGGGCTTTTCCTGGTTCTTCTTGGCCTGGTTGAGGAAGTTGTTGTTGTCTGCTGTCGAGGGCTGGACGCCGTTGCGTGTGTCCGAGGCGTCCTGGGTGAATTCATTGACCATGGTGGAGTCGTTGGGGTCGGGCATGTCTTCATTGACGGCGAAGGGGTCCTCGGGAATACCTACGGGGCTCGCGAGGATCAGCTTGTTCAGGTGACCCGGGTACTTGAGGGCGTAGGCAACGGCGAGGTAGCCGCCCAGGCTGTGGCCGAGCAGGGTGAAGCGTTCAAGGCCGCGCTTAATGCGCCACTCCTCGAGGGCGTCGACGAAGAAGGATTCGGCCTCTGCAATCTTGGCGTCCTTGTCCTTTGCGTGGATCTTGAAGGGCGAGCGGCTGCTGCGGCCCATGCCCAGCAGGTCGAGGGCGTAGACCTTCCAGCCCTCTGCGCGCGACAGGGCCTCGAAGTTGCGGTAGAAGAAGCCCAGCCCGGCGCCGTAGCCGTGGAGCATGACCAGGTTCTCGTCAACGTGCTCGCCGAGACGCTCGACGCTGAACTCGTTGAGGGCGCGCCCCTTGCCGCTCAGCTCGACCATCTGCGAGTTCCATCTGCGCGGGCCGTAGGGGTCGGTGGTGGCGTCGGTGGTGGTGTGGTCCTCGGCGTGCTGGGGCGGGGCTGCGCTGAGGTCGGCCGACGAGGACGAGCCGGTCTGTGTATGTGTGGGGGGGCTCTGCAGGTGGGGGATGAAAGAGAGGACGCGGTGTTCCGTCGCCATGGGGGAGAGGCCGGCCCACTGTCACGCGTTAGTTAGCCTTCCTACATTCTTCTTCTTCTTCTTCTTCACAGAGACACCCACCCATTGCGAGAAGCCCTCGGATGCACTCAGCGGAAACCACTTTGCGATCCTCCCCGGCTCAGCATCCTGCCGCTGCGACGCCAGCGGGCTCTGCTGCGTCTTGCCCCTCAGCTCCCCGTCGGCGTTGTTGTCGTCGTCGTGTGCAGCCATGGTGCTGGCACTCTTATCGCCAATCTTAAGCGGCGTGGACAAGCTCAAGCTGATATAGCTAGCACCTCCAAAGCCGACCGTCTTGTGCAGGGCGCCTCGGGCAGCGGGTCTCGAGCGTAGATAGAGCCGCAGCATGCGTAGCTGGGCGAAGAGCGAGGGTGTGTGGGAAATGGTGGCGGTGAATAGCACAACAAACACCTCAGGACGCGTCCCTGAGGCGCTGCTGCGACGCTCGATTTGTTTTATGCGAATGTGCTGACGTAGCGATTCTGGCGGACGAGCACGCGGCGAATCGCTCGATACCGACGCTCACGCCCGGCCTTAGGCGTTAAGAGGCGAAATGTCGGACCAGTCTTGTTGCCGTCGCCGATGCAGAGATGGCTGCCTAGATATGTCGAGAATCTCTACAGTGTCTTGTAGCTTGGTCGTCAATCAAGGAGTAGGTAAGAGGACAAGGCATACACGTCGTGTTGTGTTGAAGTGGACTACTACCGTCCTCACCACCGCCCTACCTGCCCACCCTCAACACTCCCCTCCTCTATTGGTCCCTCCTACCCCTCCACCACCCTTCCGCACTCTCCGTGCCCTCGAGACCCCACTTGTTCACCGACGCGCAGTCACCGTCAACTTTGCGTGGCGCCTCACAGGACCGCCTTCTTGGTGTGCGCCTGCTAGCGCCGCTGATTGGTTGGGCTGGCTTGAGGTGCAGACCGCCACAGTTGCCTGCTGGCCGACAAATAAATTCGGGACGGCAGGTGCTGTGATTTCAGTATGATTGATTGTATGTTATTGTGTATGTTATTGTGTGACATGTCTGTGAATACGCCATGTACTGTCGTGGTATAGCAAGGCACGACAAGGTAAGGAGAACAGCGTCTGCATTGCAATCACAAAAAACCGTATGTACATGGGAATAACCGCAATTAAAAAATCAAGTCATTGTGCTGTTGTATTACAGTTACAATTATCGCTCATGTGGAGACAACGCAGAGCCTCACAACCTGCAGCATACGGTAGATCTACGCCACTTGAAACCCTAACCGCCTCACCCCTCCACCCGCGTCGCACTTACGCCCATCAAACTCCTCAGATGCCCCAGGCCTGCATTGGCCGAATCAAGAAAATCTCTTCTCAGATTGGCGAGAGAATAGCAATGCATCGTGCCCTTTGTATCGCCGCAACCGGCATGCCAACATGTGGTTTCCCCATGCCCAAAGCGTGCTCCAAGCGAGACTGGACCGGGCCCGGGGTTCCATACCCAACCCCAGCATCCCAAAGCAACGGATGCGGGATCTTCAGGGACGCATTCCTCAGCATCGCGGCTCCAGGGGCGGGCTCCGTCGACTTTCAACACCAACGCTATCATCGTGAACAAAAGAGCTTGGTCTTGGCCCTTTTCCGGACTCGGCCAGCGTATAGCAGAAGTGGCTTGGCGAGCGTCTGTCTGGTGTTGGGAATGCATCAATGTGCATCTTTTGCGATTGCAGGACGTCTCGATCGTGAATGAGGCGTGGCAGATTATCAATATTCATTCTAAGAGTCGCCTGCGCGTACTGTGCTGCTCCATTTGACAATGCAGACGTGACTGATTGTGACAAGTCGTCGAGGTGCAGCGTCCGCAAAGTTGAAGTGAAAGTGTCGAACGCGTCAACAATAGACTCCGTTCAGACAAATGGCTTCGGCTCCTGCACAACAGGAATTGTGCTGTTACTGCTCCACTGGCTCTGCAGGCTCTCCCTAGGGTGGTGCTTCTTCAGCGTTCCTCTGCTGTCTCTGGGTCTCTCGGTCGAGGATCCGCTCTCGGCTCTGTACGTCGTGGTCGGCCTCTGGGGAAGTGTGTAGTTCGTCTTTTCGTTCAAAGCCTCGTTGTTAGAGACAGTGCTCTCGACCATCTCAGGCTCCGTGGCAGTCCTCTTGCGGCGCCTGCAGCAGCAGTTGCGTCCGTTGCCGTAGAAGAAGAGAAGCCAGATGCACACCCAGATGAGTGCGATCACGGGGACGACGCCCACGCAGACGAGCACAGCAATGGCGGTGCCGGAAATCCCTCCAGAAGAAGACCCCGCAAGGAAGCGAGGGGCAAGATGGGCGATGGCAGGCATGGTGGTAGTAAACGTTGAATTATGTGGTGAAAGAGGCAGTAGCGACAGCGATATAATAGTGAATGGTCGGCGGCTGCAGCGATCCAAGTGGGTATAACAAGGACAGCTGAAACACAAGCGACTGGAAGGATCGGGTTGAAAGCGGGTCTTGGAACAGCGAATCCGTGAACAAAGGCGGTCTGTGAATTTACAAGAGCATGGATGCGGGCCACGAGCGAAGCGCGCAGTGGGCTTTGTATCCGGTGCGTCCGCTTTGGGACGTCATGAGCGTCGAAAGCAGGTGACGCACAAAGCCCACCGAGACATGTTGGAAGCCGCCAGCGCTTGGAAGTAGCTGGCGTCGTAAGACCCTTGGCTCCACATCTACCGCATTATTCATGCATGCTTCTGCAGACTTTGCCTCGTCGTTGCGGTGCTGCACGCCGTGAGCCTGAGGCTGTATGCGTTTGAAGAATCCGCATAGCCTCAGTAGAGACACTCCGTAGGCGCAGTCAGTTGGAATTGCCCACGTTACACGGTGCTGGTTCTGACGAGCGCGGAAGACTCGGTCTGATGAGGGCGGGATTACGCAAATAGATCTAGATCCAAGACCTACAAGCGCGTGGTCGAAGCCGTCAATCCGAAAGTCTGGAGAATCGCAAGGGCGATTGGACTCCATGTCATCATCTGGTTGTGGTCTAGAAGAATGTAGTTAGCCCAGAGCGGTTAGTTGCCGAGCCGGATACCGCTGGGATGAGGTCATTCTTGAGCCCTCTATGAGGCGGTGTCGATGCCTCTCAAGCACATCACACGCTCTTTGTATCTGTTGAAGGGCGCGACTTCAATACAGGCCAAGCATTGTGAAAGGAGACAACAGACAAAGCTGAGGCTGTCGGCGGGTTTCTTCGTTAGCCCGGGCGTGATCGCCAGGGCATCGACGATCTCCAAATGCGATTTCCAAATGCCATCTCCAAGAGCAAGCGCGCCACGAGTACGCCGGCGCCTTGGATCTCTTTGTAACGGGCGGGGTTGGCTTACCTCCGTGCTTGGCTACAAGCTTCTCGATGCGCGCATCACCAGTCTCCCAGATTTCCTGTCTGCCAGCCTCGCCCAGATCAACCGTCTCGTGTTTCGGGGCGCTCCAGGCATCGTCATCCACGTTGGCTCCCGTTGCGGCTCTGAGTGTGGACTCAAACAGCGCTTCAGTCTGATCCCAGGGCATCGTGCCGTCGTCCTCAGCATGCACGAAGACGAGGCGAAGCCTCGAATACTTGCCTGCGAAGCATCGTTAGTCTCAATCCGGATGATTACACTATTGGAACCGCGTAATGCGTATACGCAGCACGACTTACGGGTAAGCGCAGCTAATCGAACGTCAGTCCGCCAAGTGTCCCGCATCCTGCCACTGAACCAGGCTTGAACGGCTGGGATCATCTTGACGGGCGCAAGCACGGGTACGACGCCAGCGATGGAGTACGACGCGAACGCGTTGCCTGCGTTCGTGAATGCAGCACACAGTATGATACCGGCAAACTCGACGCCCATATCAGCATACTGCACTGCCACAGCCGTAGATACCGCTGTTCCGAGCGAATGACCCAGAAGCACAATGCGGCTTGGTGGGATTTTTGCGACATTCAGAGCCCAGTCGACAACAGCTTCTGCGTCGTTTCTGAGGCCTGTCTCCGAGGGAACACCGCTAGACTTTCCGAAACCACGGTAGTCGAATGCCAGTACGAAGACCTTTTCACACGCGCCGGAAGAGTAGGACCTGTATTCCTCTGTCCGTCTCTGCTGTCCCAGCGTTGCCGCATTGCCGTGAAAGTAGATCAGCAGGCGTGCCTCCGGGTCGTCTCGCAACAATCGGAATGCGAGTTTCTCAGTGATGTCTTCAACACCAGACTGCTCGTGAACAAAGTCATTCACATGTCTGGCATACACACCCAGCGGTGCGACAAGCCACGTGAAGAGTCTGTGTCCGTCCTTGGTCGCGATCCGGAAGGGCGTGACCTGGCTTTCTGCGGCGCATGAGTATCTCGCCTGATAGCACTTTGTTGATGCTCTTGCACGCACTCAAAAATCCAGCTCTTTCAGGCTCATCAAGCCATCTGCCGGGAAACATGGTGACCCAATGTAAATACAGCATCTCTGGGTGTTGTTTTAGCTTCTGCACGTGATCGACCCTCGGCCGCTCAACTCACGCCTCTGAATCCATGGCAGACAACACAGAAGTGTTGCAGGTAGCCATATGCAGCTGATGAAGGAAAGTGAAACGGCGATGCCGCTGCCGATACCCATGTCGATGGTCGTGCTGGTACAGCGAAAGAGAGCAAAGCTCGATAAGATCGCAGACGCGATTGCTGCTTTGAGCGAGGCTGCCGCCTGGCTTGGCTTTCGACAAGCTTCTTCCGGCTACATCGTCCACGCAGCTCGTATACAACGTCGCAGCGTGGGGACAATTGAGCGACAGACTGACCATAAGGAAAGCTCGACAGCTGAAAGATGACAAGGAGAAGCCCGACAACTCTGGGATGGCCAGTACAGTTTCACTGCTCAAGACGTGTCAATTTCATCTATTGTCAGACTGTTCCTGTCTGTCAACCTACATGATCCCACCCATCAATAAGCTCGCCACATGACAGTACGAATGCACCGCAAGAATGTGGAGATGACTGGACACCTGCAGCTTACTGCAGCAAGTTCACCACCGTCAGCGCAAGCGACACCAAAATAGTTGGAGTAAGCGAGGCTGCTGCCTGTTCTTACATTCACGCCCCGCTTATCATACCGTCTGAACCACCATCAGCAGTCCTGGACAAAAAAAAAGCAACCCTCACTACAAAACAGCTACACCACACTATGTCCCCCGCAAAAGAATACCCCGGCTCATGCCACTGCGGCTTCGTGCAATACAAGATCCGGCTGCAATTCCCCCCCGTGCTCGACCCGCGCGCAAAGTCCATCCGGCTGTACAAATGCAATTGCTCGACGTGCCAGAGGATGGGGTTTTTCCACTGCCGGCCTATTTCGCCCGCCGACGATTTCACCCTCATCTCGCCTACTAACGTCGAGGAGCTGGGCGACTATAGAGTGTACAGCAAGACGAACGGGTGGTACTTCTGCAAGCAATGCGGGGTGCGTGTTTTTGGGGTCGGCGGGGTGTGGGAGACGGTGCACCCCGAGGTTGAGGGAGAGGCGGATGAGGAGGTGGCACCTGTGCTCAAGACGAAGGCTACGACAAAGACGAGGTTGGTGGAGGGTAAGGAGGTGACGGAGCCGTATCACTATGTTAGTGTGAATGCGGTGACGCTGGAGCCGAGTGAAGATATCGATCTGAGGATGTGGCATGAGAAGGGGTGGGTTGTTTACGTTGATTCGAGGAATCGCTCCGGAGGCCCGCGGCCAGCGAAGCCGTATGAGGGCGGGATGTATTGAGGTGAGGTGTAAATACCTCCTATACGCGTCTTGGTTGCTGACGGCGTGGTAGTCTATATATGAAGTTCGTGATAGACACGCAGTGATAGATATCAACATGGAAGTCAAGACAGAACAACGTCAACTACTCTCTTCTTCACCTCTACAAATCATAATTCGTCGCCAAGCTAAACCGCTCTATAAACCTCGACTGATTTCCCTGCCGAGGCGGCGGCATCTGATAGATCCCAGACTTCGGTGCCTGCTCCTTTTCCTCGCGCACTACACTCACCTCCTCGACTTCATTTCCAGCCCGCTGCAAGCCCGAGTCCCGGTTTCTCGGATCCTGTGTTGTGCCAGCCAGGCTGGTGAAAGCCTGCTCCTCTGCCTCTTGCAGCGAGCGCTCCGTCTCCCCCGACCCAGCACTCCATCTCCGCCCAACGAGATGACACCCGGAGTCCCTGCTCCGGACATCCCACAAATGAACAGGCCGTGGGTGCTGCAGCTTAGCATCAACCAGGAAATACTCTTCCGTACCGCCCTCTTTCCCCACCTCACCACTCCGAACTTCCTTCCCATCACCATCCCCACCCCCCTCCTCCAAATCCCACGCCCGCATACGCCGCTGTACCATGTCCGGCGTAACGCGCCTCAGCTCTCCTCTCCGCCACTTCTCCACCTCCGACGCGCAGGCGCGGCAGCTTGGACACGCGCCGCGGGTGCAGCGCTGGAGGAGGAAGTAGGAGAGTGCGAAGAGGAGGATGAGGGCGCAGAGGATGGCTGCGGTGAGGGTTAGGAGGGCTATGGGTGGGGTGGAGGTATCGTGGAAGGCTGGGAACTGGGGTGGAAGGGATTGGAGAGAGGGGGATGAGGAGGGGATGCTAGGGGAGTGGGTTGCTGGTGTTATTGTTGATGTGGCTGTTGCTGATGTTAGTATACTCCCAACCGCCGTCCCAGTCAAACTCGCCAGCGACGCAGCAACGTGTGTATAAACCTCCGTCCGCACAGGCACGATAGCCACCCGCGACGGCTCAACGAGGGTCTGAAAGAACCGAGGATCCATGTTCTGTTCTGTTCTGTTCTCACCACAAGACCCGTCAAGCTCCAGCTTCTCTCTTTCTTGTTCCAGGTCAAACCCGCGAGGTGCGATTCCCAGTTGTTGAAACCGAGACGAGATGAAAGGGACGCTAAATAGCAATAGCGAATCGAAGATGTATTCACGAGGTGGGATGGTGAAAATGATCAGACCTGCGTCAATGCAGCACTGTGTGAGTTCACAATGCGGTACGATACTAGAACCCGGTATCTTGGCCACGGGACTGGTATGTGGGATGATGTGCATAATGCGGAGGCATCGAGGGGGGAGAGAGGGGTAGAGGTTGGTAGAAGTAGAGGTTGGAAGCATGCTGCGAAGACAGAGAGAGAAGGGCGTTGGGTTGAGAGGCACTGTCAAACTGAGTATTATGAGTCTGAAGTTTCGACGCACTCAGAGGTGCAATGGCTCCATTTCCTCCGCAACGAAAATACACAACAACAATACATACAAGCGTAAAATCGTCTATTCGTCAAAACACTCCTGGTATCAATCGTCAAGCCACCCCTTACCCCAAACCACACAATACATCTACGCGCTCACAGCCTCCTTCCCACTCCCGCTCCCGCTCTCGCGACTCCCCTTGCGCCTAACCTGCGGGCGGGGTTTACTTTCATTCGTCGCCTCGTAGCCGCCGTCGTCGAGCTCGCTGAGGCTCGAGGCGTTGCTGAGCATGCTTGTCCGCGTACCGGGTCTGCCGCCGCTACCGCTGTTGCTTGGTAGAATTGGCCGCACTGGGGGTTGCCGCGCCGAGGCTGCGTTGCCCTGTGTGAGGGGTTTGCTGCGCGCGTTGGAGGCTGAGCGCGTGCTGCCTGCTGTGCTGCTGCTCCAGCGCCGCTCGCGGTTTTCATGCGGGCGGAAGCGGTCGTCTTCTGGGCCGGGGGTGGTGCTGCGCGAGGAGCTGCGCGAGTGGCTTCCTTCTCTTCCTTGCTGCAGTGTGCTGGTGCGGCGGCGGCGCGAGTTGCTCGCGCTGAGGCTGTGAGAGTGTGAGTGTGCGTGTCCGCTCTTTTCCACATCTGAAGAGCGGCTGGGGAAGCCTCGCGCGCGCTTCCAGCCTCGCCAGCCTGTCCACCACAGGAGCCCGCCATCCTCGCGCGCTATCTCGCGTTGGCGGGCGCGCACGCGCTTCCTGAGCTCGTGGCGGCGCTCGTTCTCGCGCTCCCAGTACTCGGTGCGGTACATTTCCCAGTTCTGGCGGAAGTCGGGGGTAAAAGGTTTCGGGAGGAGCAGCAGCTTGATGTAATCGCCGCCCGGGGCAATGTCTTCCTCGGCGTACTCTTTCCCGTCCTCGACGATGCGGTGGCGCGGACGGCCAGTGTCGAGGGCATGGCTCTTCTCCTGCACGACGTTGATGAAGTGGTACGAGCTGCCGCCCTGCTCGCCGCCCCACAGGCCGCCAGAGAAGGGGACGATGAAGCGGCCCCATTCTACCAGCTCGTGCCACCAGGGACCGCGAATGACGACGATCTTGGCATTCACGCCACGAAGGCCGCGGTTGGCAACAGCGATCCAGCGCCGTGGCCAGCGCACACCGCGCTCCCACTGGCCCGTAGCCCAAAAGAGCAGGGCGGTGACGACGCCAGTGATGAAGCCGACCTTCTGCAGCATGTCGAGCAGCCAGTACTGAGAGCCGCCTATCCCCTTGCCGTCCTCGCGCGGGCGCAGCCAGAGCAGGTAGAAGAAGAAGGCGATCCACAGGGCCAGCAGGGTCAGGACGAACGTGTTCTGCCGCCGCCGCGCGCGCAGGGTGAGGTACTGGCTGCGCAGGCTGGCTTCGAGGATGAGGAGGTTGAGGTAGATCTGCGGCGGCGAGCTCGGCAGCAGGGACATGGGGTCGCTGAGGTTGAGGGCGGGCGGACGCGGCGTCTTGAGGTCGACGACATGGTGGGGGAGAGGGTGCTGGAGGGCGGCCGTGTGCGGTGGAGGGTTGGCGTAGGCGGAGGCTGCTACGGCTTCGACAGAGGTGTTGGACGCCGGTGCGCCCTTTACAATCTGGTCGAGCGTCGACATGGCGTGGGGCTCCGCAGAGCTTCGATGCGTGGACTCGTCGTCGTCGTCGTCGTCGTCGTCGTTGTGGTGTTATAGCTCCCCAACCGCCGGCATGTGAAAGTCATACAACCACCGCGCGTGCAATGCAGTGCTCCCTTCGTACCCCTTTACAAATCGCCGCAAGAAAACTCCTCTTCTACGCCTGCCAAAGCACAACCACGGGTCGCGTGAGGGGTCGAAGTCGAAACGAGCAGGTTGCGGTGCGGTGCGGTGCGGGCAAGCCTCCGGGGCCGGGCAGCATCTGATGACATGACATGAAGCGCGGTACGGCGCGGCCTCGCTTAACGAGGCGGTGAACTGCTGGCACCCAGCTCGACGACTCGACCCTCCCCACCCCGTCTGCGCGGCTGCATGCACTAATTGCGAAGAGGCTGCTGTTTGGCTCACCGTCTGTTGCGCGTGGGAATGGCTTGCAGTAGTTTGATTTGATGCGAGGAGAGGGGGTGTTGTGTTTCTACATCACGTTCTTACACTCCATGGCGTGCAACACGCGTCTTGACATCGTCGAGGCGTCGAAAACTACGAAGCACTGCTCTTGGATTGAAACGTCACCGATAATACACCCATACCAGCATCAGGTGCGGGTACTGCCGAAATGTGATGGCTGTCCCTGCAGTAGCTCCATCGATCTTGAGAACGTCAGGGGGGGTGGGGAAAGGACCGAGTATCACCATCTCATGTCTGCAACACAATTCTCCTATCATCACGACATTCTGCACTGGAAGAATGTAGTTAGCAACTTAAATTCTGGCTAACGATGCACACGTATGCATTCAGACCACCACTACATCGGGAGTACCATCAGCTGACCCATCAAGCCTGCACCTGACAGCTCTTCTGCGCCTTGACCTTAGCATCACTCTCACTCGTCACAGTAAGCTTAACCGTCGCCTTATCAACAGCCCCATACCCGCTTCTCACAGCAACCTTGACCTCGGTGCTCTCCCCAAACTTGGCGTGCGCAAGAGCATTCGGCACCCCGACTTCCCACCC
Organism: Phoma sp. RAV-16-625; assembly: GCA_004335185.1. Taxonomy (NCBI): domain Eukaryota; kingdom Fungi; phylum Ascomycota; class Dothideomycetes; order Pleosporales; family Didymellaceae; genus Phoma; species Phoma sp. RAV-16-625. Next base: position 65,382 of record SAUA01000067.1, on the reverse strand, counting down.
CTTGCCCTCGACCTTGGCCTCCAGTCTGAAGATGTCGGATCCAAGGTATGCGGACAGATCTTGAGGGTGGACGCTGGTGGCGTTTGTGCCAGCTTTGCCGGTGTTGTCGAGCTGGAACGTGCAGTACAGGCCTTCGGAGGATGAGTTGCCAGATACAGTGCCCTGGCGGAGCTTAACGTCGTGCTTGGCGGTCGAGGTGCCGTTTGTGGAACGGACGCCGACGGTGTAGTGCAGGATGCCGGAAGCATCGCGGTTGATATCGAGAACGTAGAAGTGCAGACCGTTCGCCTCGTCGACGTGCTCGTACTCGCTGCCAGAGTTGGTGCCGGCGTGGAACAGCGCGTCCACCAGTTGGCGGTAGTCGCCGATGCTCCAGTACCTGGCAGTGCCGTTGGGCAGGTAGAAGTCGACCACACGCGCATCCTGAGGATTGGCGTCGATGACCCACTGGAAGGGCTGGCCGCGGTCGCTGTTCTTGGTCTTGCTGATCATGACGCCTGAGTCGGGGCAGAAGGAGTCGGCGCCCATGCGGTCCACGACTTCGAGGTTGTAGTTGTTGTAGCCACGGCCGTCGCAGAGGGCGTCAGTAGAAATGTTACAGGCCGGTGCAAGGTCGCCTTGACTACCAAAGGTGATGTTGAAGCCCATGAGGCCGGAGCCAGGGTCGACTGAGCGCGCCGTGATCTCAGCGATGACAGGGCCTGAGGTAGCAAGACCAGAGCGAGAGACCTGCAGGATTGGTGTATTGTCGATCAGGCCGATCTGGTGCTTGTCACGCATCGTGTGTAGAGAACCCATGGACGCGCCCTGAACAGGAGGAATCTGCCAGCGTGTGTGGGGACCACCAGGACCGTTGAAGGAGCCGCGGTCAAGCATGCTGAACGGTCCAGTGTATGCGCGGCGGGGAGGGACGCTGTAGGGGTTGTTGTAGTTGTCGCCAATACCGAGAAGATGGGACAGCTCGTGGGCAAACGTGGCCATACCACTTGATTCACCCTGCGTGGACGAGCCGCCTCCAGCGTTGGGCCAGATAGTGGAGGCTGCAGCCCATGAGGTCCATTCGACGTAGCGGGTGTTGGCATAGTTAGGAAGCGAGCTGTTCGCTGGTGGGCCAAACTCCTCAGGAACATCTTCCTTTGTCAAGAACTTCATCTCTCCAAACTCTTGCCACGTCGAAGATTCATCTTGGCCAGCAGACAAGATGAAGGCCAATTCGTAGGCATCAGCTGTAGCGTTACCGACGTCTCTACGCCACGCGCCGAGAGCGTCTGTTCGAAGGTCGACCGAGCATGGCGGGCCTTCTGGGCAAGCGTTCTCATTGAAACCGCCTTCCTCATCATCTACACCGTACTGGTAACTCTTCGCCGGCATACGGTAAGGGCCGAAAACTGTCAAGTCGACACCGTACTTTCCGAACGAGTCACCCATCCAATACTCGTGCAGAGTGTGACCCTCATTGAGGTCGTTGGGCGTGTTCAGCAAGTCGTGGTAGAATTTGGGAACGTCCTCTCGGGCTAAGCCAGCACCGAGCGGCTGAGGGTTGCCAAAGATATCAGAGTTGGGAGCCAGTGTAACGACGAACGGCGAGTCTGAAGTGAGAGTATCAGTTGGTGCAATACGAGATCTTGCTCGAGCCATCACTGACCAGGGTAGTCGACGGTGACCATAGCGATGTTGAAGTTTCGGTCCCTTCCCTTGCGCGCAGGATCGCTCCAGGATGTGCTTGGTGGTGCAACAAAGTCATCCCAAGTCATGTTGTCAGGATTCACCCAATTCTGAGGATCAATTGGCGCGAACGGAGTCGATGGTGCCCTCGTCTTCAGGACCTGCGCTGGGAATGCCGACGCTGCGTCGAGCATTGCTGTTGCGAGCACGACCATGTGGGTCGACGAACGACCTTTGGGTGCCATCTTTGCAAATGTCCAAGGTGTTCAAACTCTATGGACAGTGGACTTGTTCTCCCACCAGTTCAAGGGGTGATCAAGTTAGCCAACTAAAAGACTGTCGCGACAGCGGCGACACGGATTAAAAAGGAGAAAACCTACGCCGTGCCTGCATAGCCTGTTTACCGGGCTACAAGCTCCTCGTTTTCCCATCATACGTAACGACGGCAAAGATGCTGTCCAAGACATGGGGAACCGCTTATACAGATGCCTGTTGCGGCATAGCGTAATGCTTGAAGACAGGCCTCATTGCTTGGCTTATGCTTGGCTTATCGTTGCACCTGCTTTTTGCAGCAAGATGTTCGGGCCATGACCGAGGATGGTGATCTTGGCATTTCGGACATCATAGATACATTGATAGAGCATCCTCGTCGAGGAAGCCGAGGGTGGCTGGGTGGAGTGATACTGGTGATGTTGTGCCGCATGTAGAAGCCCTAGGCGTTGCGGAGGAAGGCTTCATCGGGCTCTCAAGGAGCGGATTAGCAATGCTGTTTCTACTTCGTACCATTACAGGATGTCTCTCGTATTAGCCTCAAGGGATCAAAATCCAGGTGCGAGTACAACGGAAGTGGCGAAGGCTGTGGAAATGTACGCAGTACGTTCGAGTGCGCTAGTGACGTGCGGGGTTCAATTGCTCTCGACTCAATACCACTCTTCTCCCACCGACTCAACAACAGTGGTGTGTACATCGACGCAGGTATAGTCTGGGTATGACTACGTCTCTACGTTATAGGTCGGATTCACAGACTTTTACATAACTCGTTCTTTTAATTTCTGTAACCCCCTCCATCTTTGCTTGTCCGGTTGTTACAAGCCTAGATCGTGTATTACGCCATATTGTAGAAATTCAGACACAAGCGTTTCTTTTGCTTTTTCATGATTGTAGTAAACTTGTAAGTATCTGGTAGACTACATGTCGTCTTGGCCATCGAAAACGTATGCTAGAAGAGCACTCAAGACCTGCAGGTTTTACTTGTAGAGCATGAGTTGAGAGCCGTGAAAATAGATTGTTCATTTTTCTTTTTGAATCTCGTGCACTTTGTACAGTATCGTTTCATGGCTGCATATTGGCAGGCTGTTGAGGACGACCATGGTTGTCACACCCGATACCGTAACATGCAAAATTATCACAAAACATTTAAACCTACGTAGAGTTTTCTGCTTAATATGCCACCTCAACCTGGTTCGCCCACAAATATATCTGACTCCCTGAAGACTGACTGCCCTGGCTTGTGCAGCTTTTCATGGGGACAAACTCCGACACACAACATTCCTTCGCCCATCTAAAAATTCCGCATTCAACGCCCAATCTACAGGACTGCCGGCCGTTATGTCGCAAGCTACAGATGTCGAGTATGGGGAGCCGTCGATGTTTCTTACTGAATGTGAGATATTTCGATTTCGTGCCATCACCACACTCCTCCAAGCTACAAACGCCATTGAAGACGACATGCAAACTGACCATGTCGGCACCACAATGGATCATAAAACCAAGCTTAGAAGTGGTCCTAACGCTGCGGTGTACTGAGCGCTTGCTGCTTCCACCTATCTGCTGCCTCGCCATCACGAAATTGTAGTTGTTACAGCTGCAGCAGATTTGACCTTCTTAAGAGCTATCGAGACTGAAAGTATGAGGGATGACGAAGAGGACCTTCCGAGAATGAACATGTTTTCACTAATACATCAATCACCGAAGAAGACAAAGAGAGCGGTCAGTCGAAACCCGATCAATGCCAACCACTGCAATTTGAAAGCCATTCCAACGCTGTCGATATTGGACAATCTCCAGGGCGGTTCCTACTAAACGACGTCAAGAGAGGAAGATCACCGGGGAAAGAACGATCTCGTACCAATCTCACTCTCGGTGAACACAAGAAGACCAAGCCCAGACTCGAAGATGAAGAAGACGAGGGGGATGAGTGAAATGGAATAGAAGATGCAGGTCAGGGGGAGACGACAGCAAACGAGGGAAGGAAGGAAGATAGGGAGTTGGAGGTGGATGTGGAGGGGGTAGTAGAGCGACGTGAGCGTGATATTGTGCAGTACCTTATTGGAAACACGTTCGATTGCATGAATACCGTTGCTGGAGACCATGAGTCGCGGTGAGGGGGGTGACATGTATTTGCACTCCGAAGTAGCAAACTGCAAAGGAGGTGGCTATGACTGTGTAGGGTTGCTACGAAGTACTGTTTGGCTCGGCAGTTCACCAGTTCAAAGATAAATTCAAATACATCGCGGGGTTCAGGGTGATAATTCAGCCAGCACGTGCGAAAGAGATAAAAAAGGAAATAAAAAAATTGAATATTTCAATCGAATCCACGTAAGCTAACTGCGAGCTCAACGTCTTCTTAGCATGAAGGGCAAAGGCATGTACACATCATCGTCGCCTTCATAGTCATCGTAGTGTCCTTGATGAGTACCGTAAGGTCTCCGAAACCCGTGGCCACCATGCTGTCCACCGAAAGCAGATCGTGGAGGATATGTCGACGAGCGATACGAATTGCCCGCATACCACGGGGGGTATTCGTCATCATCAGAGTCATAATCGTCGTCGAAGAACGGCGGTGGGTTGAAAAACCTTGGCCCGCGAGAAGGTCGGCCGCCAAATCCGAATCTAGGTCCACCCGGTCCCATGCCGAAAAGAGGTGGGCCTCGTGCTCGGCCATGGCGTTCTGATCTGAGTAGCCTGAGGAAGTCGTACCTTTCGATGTCTCTGTTTAGTCTGTCGCGGTTTTGACGGCGGTTCTCGTTCCCACTCGCGTACGGATCCTCCTCTTGTTCATGGCGACAGCGATGCATGGGATGTGGATCGCCGAAAGCTTCTCGATCGAGTCAAAGTGGGTAGGAGGATCGGCGTGCGGCTACTTTCTGGCAGCGATGCTGTTAAGAGCGGTAAGTAATCGGTGAGACAGGCGAGGGAGCTGGTGACCAAGCATGTAGCAACCAGTGAAACTCTTGATGAGAAGCGAACGAGCACAGCGACGATGTAAAATATAAATCCGGTGTCGAACCAAACTTGAGGTAACTTCTGACATTGGACTGCTTGCACGGCGTGTTATATAGCAGCAATCTAGCCTTGTGTTGCCTGCAAATGTTGCTATCGGTTGGGATACCACATGACTGTCTGACTGGAGCGAGCCTTCGTAGGTGTAACGATTGTAACCTGTTGTAACGACACAGTACTGATTCTAACCCATTCGACAGGGGAGCGGGCTTGGTCAAATTATGATAGCAAATCACTGGCAATGCCTCATGGCGTACATGAACAACGTCGCCGATGATGAAAGCAAACAAAGCTTAGCTTGTCAGCAGTACAAGCAAACAAATCTGCGCTGATGCTGTAGGTTGAGTTTCTGGAACGACCAACAAAAGTCCACAGGGTCTCTGAGACAAGGCCAATGATAGCGATGACCAGACGAGGTCATGTCACGTGGTCGCCGCGCTTAGTCTACAACGCCACAAGCATTGATCAATCTTGTGACGATAAATACGAACCTACAGCTTGCAAGAAAACACGAACGATGAACGGACTGCAAAACCCATGACAAGCCCTCCGGAAGAAGAAAGTCGTGCAAAGTCTCGCTTGTCAAGCGGTAAAGAATGCGTAGGATCGATGCAAGGTGTCGTGAAGCATCGATGTAGGAGCGACATGTAAGGAGCCGCACGTCCAAGCATCGTTGTCTGGGTCGACAAGTGCAAGCGAGCTGTCAGGGTCGCCAATGCACACACGCACACATCCAAACACGCAACTAAATGCCGTCGTGACATAGGAGTGAGAAGAACAGCGGCGCAGGATTCGTGGAAACGGTTGGATATTTCTGGGTGTCGCGTCAGACGCGGCGTACAGACGCGTTGGCGTTGCGGAGGTTGGGGCGTCATAGTCAAAATTTAGTGTGAGCAAATGCACGTGATTTGTTTTTTCGGCTGTTTCGCTGCAGGCACAGGTATCCTCTCGTCTGTCGCCATCCTACGACTAACGCTCTCATTCGCCTGTACCACTACCCTCGAGTGCCACTCTCCTCGCCCGCTCAGCCAAATCAGCTTGCAGCTTGACATCATCCTCGACTTTTTCGCAACTGCCCCCAATCAGTTTGCCGCTCTCCACCACCACAAAACCCAAGGCCTCGATACTCACCATCGTACCTTCTGCAACACTCCACTACCACAATGGCACCTGCTTCTTTCGCTTCAGCAGCTGCAGCAAGTAACGCTGGCTCTGCACGCACAGATCCAAGCGGCGAGTGGTAAGTGCATCCCTGCGTGCTAATTTGTTTCATCACAACCGCACAGTGTGTCGTAGCTATGCAGCTCTACAGCTCTACGACACTGTCTCAAGTCGCGACAAATATTTATTACCACCCTACAGTCGCCGACTGCCGCACTCGCTGCCACCATGGGCCACCTTGCGCCCAGTAAACTGCATACTGATATTGCTCCCAGGGCTCGACGCACGAATGGTGCTACGCAAACCTTCCGCCGACCGTCACATGCGACCACGCCCTCTGGATCTGCACTTCCCCCCGCCGCTCGAGATGCGCCCGCTACCCAGACCTCGACAAGCTCTGGAGTCTACGTACCGCCACATGCGCAACCAGGGCGCAACGGAGGCGCCATCGAGGGACGTTACTCTCGAGACCAATTAGTGCAGCTCTTCAGATCCCAGCAGGACTCAGACGATATCAAAGAAGGACTTTCGCATCTGTACATGGGCTCTTGGGAACCTCACGCCACAAATGGTGCCTCGGGCGCTTCGTGGGGGCGCAAGGACGACCATGGAAGGGAGGCTCAGAGCGGGGTCGACCAATGCTGGGACAAGGATGGTAGCATACAGCCTCTGCATCAAACAGAACTTACAGAGGACGAAAGAGAAGTGCGCCCTGTCCTCCCCATGTGCCTTGACATATCTCCATGCTAACCATTAACTTAGGTGTTTCTGTCTTCTGTCAACTCACCACTGAAACCCCCCACCCAGAACGCGAACAAGGACGGTAACCCCAAGGAGCCTCTGTCTCTTCGCAAGACCTCCGTCTCGCAAGGTCCTGGCACGCCGTATGGTCTGTCGTCGCCAACCACTCGACCTGGCAATCGTCGCCGCGACACTGGCGAGGCGTATCCGTTCCCTGCCTCGCCTGCAACCTCTCGATTCGCGCGCGAGGAGTCTAACACAGTGAGCCCCCCACCTTCCTTGATACGTCGCAGAACGGACTACAAAGAGCCAGCAGCAGGGGCTATTGGCGAGGAAGGCGAGAAGGAAAAGGCTGCTGCGGAGAGTGCTGGACCTTTCGGAAGCCTGAAACGCACAACGACTGCACCTTTCAGTCCAGGTGGAACCTCGCCATGGGCCGCTTCGCAGGGAGGTGGATTCTCAGGTCCCATGGGCGCATTCGGCAGCTTTGGTGTTCCGCAATCTGAGAAGAAGTCCGGACTGGGAAGTGTGCGGGGTGAAAGCAGGTTCAAGGGACTGATGGGCAAACCCAGCGCTGAAGAACTCGAGAAGGTTCCCAAAGAGAAGGCATCCATCGGGAATCTTGGGAAACTAAGCGAAGCAGAGCCGTCCAAGCCAAGCGCATCTTGGATGGAGGCCCGTTCCAACCGACCCATGAGCAGCGACACCGATCCCTACCTAGAGGAAGATCATCCTACGGGTTCAGCAGCGCTACGAGGCGAGGATGTCAGCCCGCCCAGGCATGCTCTGGGTGGCTTTGGCACCCCACACCGACCTGACGGGCGGGATGACAGTGGGCTTGCCTCCTTTGGCATGACCACGGACAACACTGGTTTCCGCGACATGTTTGGCAACTTCAGTCAACAGACACCTCATCGCGGAGGAGAAAGAGGCAACGATCCCATGAGCCCCACGGACACCAACCCTTACAGAAGCCCTGACCATGCCCGTGAAGGACAAGAAGAAGACTCAGACGGATCGGATGTTCCAAACGCTCATTATCCAGGCATGGGTAGCTTCCAGGTGGATACGAGCATGTCGGGCCTACACAATGCTTTTGGCGGTCTGGGAGGTCTTGGAAGAACACCCGGGGCCTTCGAGGGTGCTGGGGACCGAAGCCAGACATCTAGTGTTGGACCCGGGCGCGGATTTCCTACGCTGCCGGGGCTTGGAGGTCTTCCTGGCTTGGGAGGCTCTTCGGCTTGGGCCGCGGGTCCTCAGGGCCTAGGTACGCCCAGTCGTGAACGACCGTTCGGATTTGATAGTGCTTTCGGAAACGTAGGAGAAGTCCAATCTCCCTCGCTTGCCGGACTCGGTAACAGCTCCTTGTTCGGAGGTGCGTCAGGTCTTGGCCATGGCTCGATTGGCCGCGCCAGCAAGCTGGGGTCGCTTTTCCCAGCCTCGATGCAGGAGCAAATGCGGTCAAATGAGCAGCATGTTGACGATGGCTCCTCGCACGGCGACCGACAGCAAAGCATGACTGGGGCCTTTGGCCGATTTGGCGCGCAAGGTCCTGGCGGCGGCGTCCCCAATCGTGATACCGACAGCCCCTTCCGAGCAAACCGCAACCTGTTTGACGACTTCTCAGGGGCTTCTGGTGATGACCACGGAGGCTTTGGACAAACATCTGGTCCGCAGTCTAACCTTGCAACCACCTCGTTGTCTATGGCTGCTCTCAACCAGACCAGGACAGCACAGCCTTCTACCCCGGGTGTCGGAAGTCCAGCTTCTAGCCAGCCCCCTCAACCTCAGCAGCGCACCATGGTTATGCCTGACCGTATGAGGTGGATCTATCGCGATCCATCAGGCAACACGCAAGGTCCCTTTTCTGGCTTGGAGATGCACGATTGGTACAAGGCTGGATTCTTCTCTCCTGAGCTCTTAGTCAAAAAACAGGAAGAACCAGACTATGAGCCTCTCGCCCAGCTTATTCGCCGTATCGGCAACTCTCGCGAGCCATTCTTGGTTCCCCAGATTGGCATTCCCCATGGACCAGCTACAGCACAGCCTGGCAACACTTGGGCTGGTGGCGCTGGCACCGCGCCCGGCGCTCAGCCGCCATTCGCCAACAGCTTCCCTAGCTTCGGTACTACGTTGACCGCAGAACAACAGAATGCTCTCGAGCGCAGGAAGCAAGAGGAGCAGTACCTTATGGCCAGGCAAAAGGAGCACTTGGCAGCGCAACAATCAGTCAATTTGAGGTCAGCTCAGCTGGGAGGCATCATGCCAAACCAGCTTCAACACCATTCCAGTGCACACAGTCTGCACAGCCAACCGAGTTACGGAAGTATCACTTCACCTGGAGGCTATCAGCCATCACCCACTCAGGGACCTGGCCCCGGCGCGTCAGTCTCGGGTCTAATGGAGAATGCCTTCAGGCCTGGGATGGTTCCTGGCCTGGGTCCTATTGGCCCTGGCATGGACATGATGGGCAGTCTAAGGGATGATGAAGTCTCTGGCCTTGTAGATCGTCTGACCCTTGGCCGTGGAGGACAGCCTGCTTTCGGTACCGCACCTGGATCTTTCGCCCCACAGCACCCGGAATCTGCTTCGCATGCTCAGCAAGTCGTTGCCATGCTCAGCGATAGAGCTCGTCTGCAGCGTGAGCAAGCTGAGCATGACGCCCTTCAGAGACTCGGCTCGAACGACCAGCAAGCTGCCCAGGCTTCTGCCGATCGTCTCCAACAGTTCAATGACTTGCGGGTGCAGACAGATCTTGACCAGTCTAGGGTTGCGCCTCCACCTGAGGGTGTGATTGGGAAGCCTCCTGCTCCAGCCACCCAAGCACAGGAACATGAGGCCGACCTCGCATCTCCTGAACATCATGATGGTTACGCTGAAGCACAGGAGCCCAGCACTGAGGCGCCATCCACTACTCAAGAGACACTCTCTTTGACAGAGCAAGTTCAGAAGGCACAGTCTGCTAAACATTCTCCTCAGCCGCAATCAGCCTGGAAGCAAGTCGAGCCCGCCATCTACCCATTCCCACCTGCCCCTTCGCAGTCCCCTCTTCCCGCACCTGCTGCGCAGAGGAAGGCTATCGTTCCTGGAGATTTGCACGCGGATTCTCGTGCTGCCACACCTGCAGTTGACACACCAAGCGCTTCCGTTGCGCCATGGGCCAAAGAGCCTACCGAGGCTTCAAGGGGCCCTTCTCTAAGGGAGATCCAGGAAGCAGAGGCAAAGAAGGCTGCCGAGCGCGAAGCTCTTGCTGCTGCTGCCCGTCGGGAGGCCTTTGAGAAGGAGCTTTTGGCGCAGGCACAGTCGCCTGTCGTGCAACCTGGTCTACCCTCTAGCTCAACATGGGCGAGCGGCACCGGTGCCTCTCCAGCCACTCCAGCTCCCGCTGGTGGTGCCTCAGTGTGGGCGAAGCCTACCACTGGCAAGGCCCCTGCTCAACCCACACCCGCTTCCAAGAAGACGCTTCAGCAGATCCAGAAAGAGGAGGAGGCCCGCAAAAACCGTGCAGCGGCTCAAGCCGCCGTCACAGCCAGTGCCCTCGGTGCTGTTGCTGCTACTGCTGCTGCTGCTGCTGCTGCTCCAGCCGCCTCTGCTGGAAAGCGCTATGCTGATCTGGCCAGCAAGCAGACTCCAGTCCTTCCCGCTGCAGCTCTAGCTGCCGGTGCCAGTCCTTGGACCACTGTAGGAGCAAGCGGCAAGGTCAAAACTCCAGGCGGCACTGCCAGTCCTGCGCCCGCCGCCGTTCGCTCGACTAGCTCTACTGTTGTGCCTTCTGTCCTCAAGAAGCCTACAGTCACACGCACCACCACCACTCTTGGTGGTGTTTCAGGCAAGGTCAACGCCGAAGAGGAATTCCGCAAGTGGGCTGTGAATGAGCTTCGCTTCGACCTCAACAAGGGCATCAATGGTAAGCAATTGATACACCTTGATCGACGACGTACTAACTTTCTTGTAGCCGAGGACTTTGTGTCATCTCTCTTGAGTTTCCCCGCCGATGCTGAGCTCATCACCGAGTCCGTCCACTCTGCTAGTTACACCCTCGACTCCCGCCACTTTGCCGAGGAATTCCTTCGCCGCCGCAAGCTCGCTGATAAGGGCATCATTGACGACCGCAACACCTCCAGCCCCGCCGAGAACAAGTCCGCGGGCAGTGGCTGGTCTGAGGTCGCTAAGAAGGGTGGCGCAAGCACCCAGCAGCAACAGCAACAGCAGCCCGCCCTCGACTCTGGCGCTTTCAAGGTTGTCCCTTCTAAGAAGAAGAGCAAGAGGTAGATGTGCGTGCTGTTGAGTTGGCGAACTCACGATGTGCCGTCTCCGCGCGCAGCTTGACCTTCACCGTTGTACGCACCTTTGCGCCAGGTGTGGAAGAGATTGTAGGGCTCGCTAGTGGTCACTACCTGTAGTAGCTACACGGCGCTCTCTAGCATAGTGCGAATCAAGATGTTGTCGTCAAGTTTGCCTTGGATCTTGTGAAAAGTCCTCCATTGTCCAATTCTCACCACGTGATGTACCGATCGGTTAAAAACTTCAATTGTGTTATCATGACAATAGAGGATGTGATGACGCCACTTGCAGCAGAAGGTTGTCATTACATATACGTCGTGATGGTCTCCAGATATCCCCAAACGCCCCCAAAGAAAAGGTATCTCAACAAAACAAAAGTTCAATACGCATCGACCCAGCCCATCTAGGACCCTTGCTTACATGGTTCGCCAGAAGTAGTTTGTGTAAAAGTGTCGCGAGAACTTGGGGTCGATGTTGACGACGTGCACGTCGCCCTTTGCTGCGTTGCGAATCACGGCTTTGTTGTACTGGCCCGTCGTTGCGTCGGCTTCGACGTCGATGCCGAGGGTGCGGTAAAGTTTTAGTTTTAGTCTGGTGGGTGGGTGGGTCAGCCTGCTGTGCTCTGCACTTCCTGGGGAAAGGAGTGTTGTGTATCTTTTTTGCTTTTGCAAAGATGGATGCGTGGTGGCAGAACTTACATTGTAGCATCCTCGCTCTCTGGCTTTTCCCTCTCTCCGCCCTCAACGCCCTCCGCTTCTAGATCCTGCGCAACGCTCGCTAGCCGTTCGCGCTCCTGCTGCAGTCTCTCGCCTTCAATCTCGAGGTCCGATGCCTGCTTCGCGATCTTGAACTTCTCTGTGTCTAGTCTCAGGATCTCTGCGGCGTGGTTTGTGGGGTTGTGCTGCGAGAGCGTGTGGTTGTGGTTTGCGCTGAGCGTTTGGTGGGTGCGGGATAGTTGGGACAGCGAGCCTTGCAGCGAGGAAAGGTGCTGGGAGCGGAACTGGGAGAGGGTGCTGAGGGAATCGGATATGCGGAGTAGAGAGGCGGTGTCGTTTGCGATCTTGAAGTGCGAGGTGCATTGCGAGATGAGCTGGTGCGAGTTAGTCTCGAGTGTGAGTGGGCGTTTGAAGGACAGGGCGTACGGCGGCGGGGTCTTCGTCGAGGAGCATTTTGATGGTAGGGTGCAGGTCGCGTGAGTGTTTTTGTTGAGTTCGAGTATCTGGCGAGGTTTGCGATCGGCAGGGTTTCTGACTGTAGATGTGTGTTCTGGTGGTGAAGATGATGGTGTTTCGGTTTGTTGTTGTGGTGGCTGGCCTGTGCGCGCATGGCAACGCGACCGCGGCTGCAGCTTCCGCCACACACGAGCGGAGCCACGAGGCGTACGTCACAGACCGTTTTCACAAGACATTCCTGGCTGTTCACCTGTGCACTACCGCTGGTCTCCACAAGCCATCTAGTACACTTCTATAACCCTAATCACAAAACATCGCCATGTCGCCGTCGCTTCCATGTGAGTTACGTCCCTACTTGACAGCAGTTTGAGCGGGTGAGCTGACCGCAATAGATGCTGCCGACGTTGAGTCGCCGCTGAAGCCCGACGAACTCCAGGTCCTGCGCGCGCAATACGAAAAGGAAGGCGAATATGTCGGCCTGCAGACGAAATTCAACTACGCATGGGTAATGACACCACGCCCTCACCCCCGCATCAACCGTTAACCAGACCCCAGGGCCTGATCAAATCGAACGACCGCCCCGACCAGCAAGAAGGCGTGCGCCTGCTGTCGGAAATCTTCCGTGGTTCGCGTGAACGCCGTCGCGAATGTCTGTATTACCTCGCGCTGGGAAACTACAAATTAGGCAACTACGCGGAGGCAAGAAGATATAACGAGTTGCTGCTGGAGCTCGAGCCGGCGAATCTGCAGGCAGGGAGCTTGAAGGGGCTTATCGATGAGAAGGTTGCGAAGGAGGGTCTGGTGGGAGCTGCGATTGTTGGCGGTATCGCTGTCGCTGCAGGGTTGGTGGGCACTCTCCTGCTGAAGTCTGGAAGGAGGAGGTGAACGCGCTGAGGACGACTGAGTTTGCAAATCTAATTGTTGTGGAATCTCTTTGGTGCACAGGCGTTGGCGGGTTTGGATATCACACTTGTTATGCTGTCACGAGGTTGGCTAAGGTTGTACGAACATGGAGCTATATCTGTTAGAAAAGCATACACACAACTTTTCTGTGGAGCTCTAGGCTTGCTGTTCACTTAGGTTCTGGTCATGACGGTTGTAGTTGTACCAAAGTGCTGTGGCAGTTTGACCGAAGCACATGGAATGTTAGAGAAGTCGTGAGAGGTCGTGGACCAGTGGTCGAGCAAACGAACAGTCAGAACCAAGCAACCAGACCGTTGATCACCTTCAAAAGCCTTAGCACGGCCATTTTAGTTCAGCCCACGTTTCCTCTGTTATTTTGCTATTTCGAGTGTCTTTTGTTGTAGTCCTTCGTTGTAGTCGTTCGTCAGCTTGCACTGATTTGCTGGACCCTGCGCCAACGATCTTCGAGACGTTAACGACCGACGTCACTGGATCTGATCAAGCATTCGACCAGGGATTAGATTTCGCCGCCAGCATCGCGACTTCTCCACGGTGCCTGCACAATCTCATACCTAGAAGCATATACTATTCCTCTACCTACTCTACGCCATTCATCTTGCATCGATCTGCGTCTGGCTCTAACAGGCCGGCCGTTTACTTTGAGCGGACCACCGAGCTATCGCGCACGCATAGCTCACGTCCTCCTGATATCTCCTCGTGAGCCCGTGTCTCGCAGCCATGATCTGCATTTCGCTGACATGTCTGCAGCTGCAAACCATCTTCATCGACGAGTCCTCGCCGCTTTTCTGCAGACATGGACCCGTCAGCAAATCAAAGCGCGCCTCCGCCGGCGGGGAGTCAGAGGCCCGGTCACCGCGATATGATGTTTTGCCACGAGTGCGCCGACGAATGGTACAGAGACGAGCGCGGTCTCACCTGTCCGGAATGCGGTTCAGATTTCACAGAGATTGTGAGTTGACCGCGAAACTTTACACCCAGCCCTGCAACCAAGGCTGAACATAACCGATATGCGCTTACACCCCCAGATTGAGGATGACAATGATCCACGAGACAGCAACATGTTTGGCCACGATGGCGATCAAGACGACGACTCTATGCCTGATCTCGAGCAAGCGCCACCGCCTTTCTTCAACCCCCACCAGAATCCATTCGCGAACGACGATCCGGACGAAGCAGATATTAGCAACTTCAACTTGGTGCGGGTTGGACCTGGTAGATTCAATGTCCAAGCTACCATAACACGGTCGGTATCGCCGCAAGGCCTTGCGGCTGTCAACGCACCTGGCTCCATTGGTGGCTTCATGTCAATGCTCAACGGGTTAACACGAGCAGCTGTACAAGGACAACCAGCAGGCCAAGGTCAACCCCAAGGGCAGGCCGAAGGCTTGTTCTCAGGCGCTGGCCAAGCGGCATACCAAGAGGCACAAGGGCAAGATCAGTCTGGTAACCATGCAGGTCGGTTTACATATCATGGCGGGGCGCGTCTGGCACCACGAGGCGATGGCTCTGGTATGCACGTCGAGCCTGTCGACGACATCTCAAAGTAAGTCAGATTGTAAAGGGTCATGCGCGCTATGTACTAACAACCAACAGTGTCATGACTGGGCTGATGGCAGCACTCGGCGCTCAAAACATGCCACAGGGCGGCGATGGCTCCGGCCGCGGCGGACCGGGCGGGGGAAATGTACCAGCACCATTCTTGAATCTCTTCCAATCGCTAGGACTTATTCCTGGAGGAGGTCAGATGGGCGACTTCGTGTACTCTCAAGAAGGCCTCGATCGTATAGTTTCACAACTTATGGAGCAGACAGCCACCAACAACGCCCCTCCACCTGCTACGCAGGCCGATATCGATGCGCTGCCAAGAAAGAAGGTCTCCGAAGATATGCTTGGGCCTGAGCACACCGCCGAATGCAGCATCTGCATGGACGAAGTCCTGATTGGCGAGGAAGTGACGGAACTGCCCTGCAAACATTGGTTTCACCACCCGTGTGTCTCTGCATGGCTGACAGAGCACGATACTTGTCCACACTGTCGGAAAAGCATTGCCACTCATCCGCAAAGTGGAGCAGGTGCCCAAGCTCCTGCGTCAGGGGCGCAAGCTTCCGCTGGAGCTCAGCCATCAGGTTCGCGACAGATGCCGGGTGCGTTTGATAGCGTGTCTGGTGCGGGCACTTCGCAAGACCCATATGTCGTTCCCTCGGATACTGGATCTGCGGACAACCAAACTACCGGTACCTCGACAGCTACTGACGCAGCTTCAGGCGGACTCGGCGATCGGATACGCAGGGGTTGGTTTGGTCCTCAGTCTTGAGACTTCACACTTGCTGCGTTTCTGAGCTGATGTCTTCGCACTGCAGGCCGGAATCGACTACGAGAACGGCACGAACATCATCGCGAGCGACATCGCCAACGTCGTGAAGCACGACACCAACAAATTCTCTCCAGACTTGCAGGTTCTTTTCCAGCTTCTTCTCCAGAAATTATCCTCATGTACGATCGATCTCACCCCCTGTTTCGAAGCTTGACGCGGTCGTCTAATAGCAGCGACTGGCCAGGGTCTGCGTATTGATATTCTGCTTCTCCATCTGGCGCATATGGTCGACTTCGGCGTGTGGAACTCTTCTTCACTATATGGACATACTCCTTTTCTACTCTCTCGTCCCTAAGAACATTGGATACAGCATGACTACGGCGTTGCAATTGGGCATGCGTTGGGCAGTCTTCTATAGAACATCATGAATCGATTAATGAGATTCATATCAACGTCCCAGGTTGCGCTCGTCAAAAGTCGTGGTATTTCTGGGAGAGTGACGTCGTGGTCTAGCACCAGAACCCCACAACGGCCTTCACCGCTGTCAGAGCACGGTCGTGGATCGGCTAGTAATTCGCCGACGAAATTCGTGTCTTCACATGTTAAGAGGGGTCACCGGGACAACGAGAAGTTTTTGTTGGACTGTCGAGGGCACAGACGCGATCAGCCAAAGACGCGGTGTGAGGGACGCTTGGGCTGCCGGTAGCGGCCGATTAAAAGAACTGTGACAGCGCATCGCCCAAATGCCGCGAGCCCTGCATGTCAACCACAGCGATCCAACGCACTGATTCATGCGCCTCGTCCAAAGACGTTGGGCTCGAGTAACAATTGCTCTGCCATCCTGGCTATAGTGTCTCAGGTTGCTCGAGGCAACCTCTCACAGCATGCTGTTTGGCCAAGGAGTCCTTGTCTTGAGACAGACAGTGTTCCTGCAGCACCAGTGGACGGCCTGCGTCCTGTCGCCGCAGAGGTTGGCATCGATGCTAGGAGTAAGCACGACACGACGCCACAGCGATTGGCGCGCATGTAGGTGTTGTGCGGTATCCGTGCTCAAGCTTGAGCTCCAGCAGATGTGCATGTCGTGTCAACGCGCTGTCACGATGACACCGCCGCAATCAGTGTGCCCCTCCAGAGATGGCCAAAGTCAAGACAATCGTCCTCCAGCACCAGATATAGTGTCTGGTTCGCCTTGTCCATACTAATCGTGCTCGTCGTACTTTCCTCGGTGATAGTCGTCTGCTCCTCACGCGACGTCTGGTGGCACTACGTGCAGCACTGTGATTGGATACCCAGGCCGATGGTCTTCCGGCAGGGTTGTTGCCTCGACATGAAATGAAGCTTGGTATGGAGAGCTATCGACGACACCCCCAACGAAGCAGCCTTGGGCGTAGACAACAGGCTCAACACCACGGCTGCGCATGGCCGACGAGGATGCTTGGTCGTCGACAGTCTCCAGGCGCCAACATGGGTGTTGCGATGGCCGCCAGCAGTCTCCGAACCTGGTCGAGGCGGTAAGATCAAGTGGAGCCGCGCCCCGAGCTCGACCCATGCTTCGCCTCGGACGACGCTCACAATGGGTTCCTGTGTGTTGTGCTTGCATTGAGCGGCGTGTTGCCTTTGCCCCATGTGAGGTGTGCAACGTGCAGAGCGTCTACTCAGCGCATCCTGACTGGCCTGTCGCCATCCTTGGTGCTTCGGGCTGCATACAATTACAAGCACGCTAAGATGCACGCGTTGTGCCCGTACATAAAGCTCACGTTGGAGGACCAAAGCCGCCCCCGTCCGCTTGACAGAATCGGTAAAATCTTTTCATAGGAGGAACAGGCTAGCAGGCTACTGGAGCCCGTGTGATTGCTTGATAGCAGAACTGAATCATGCCTAGCTGGCGCTCGAGAGAAAGCTATGAGTGAGTGATCTTCCGTCATCCTGTCGACTTTTTTCGTCTTCACCGCACCTTTGCATCCACGCTCCACGATCCATCACGCTTCGCTCTGGTAAGAGATAGCTCCCTATCCCGGCAACTTCTGCTCAGCGCCAGAGTTTCACCTTCAGTCTACTCCTCAACAACCCATTAGTTTTTGGGTTTTGCTGTTGCCGTTGCCCTAGTCACCACCACACCGCCATTGGGCTGCGGAGCCATAATAGTAAACTGACATTCACATCAGTGCAACGGCCAAAGAGCAGAAGAAGATACTCGCCGATATACAATCGGGCTCTTCCAAGTTCGGTCGAAAGCTCAGTCACGCTCGACCTCCCCCAGCACACCGGAATCAGAGTGGTCAGAACCACAGGAGTTCCGAAGACACCATCGCTGCTGCCACTGAAGGAGCAGTAGAGCCACAGGAATCGAGAGGACGCAAATCGTCGACGACTTCAACTCGTCCCGGACTACCCAAGCGCACCACCAGCATGCGTAGGGCGTACAACTACTTCTTCGGCAGCGCTGGCGCCGCACCGACTTCACCTACCACGGCCGTCACGACAGCAGAAGCGCATGCACCTGCACCGAGCAAGTCCAGGCCCACGACCGGCGACAATGGCATCGACACACCACCCGAGACGCCGAGAGACGCCCTATCTGGCGCCGACGCAGGTAAGCAACATCTCTTTCATTTCACCCCGCCTGCCCAATAACCCATTGTGCCAGGCTCGGGTCCGTTCTACCCTTTCTCACTTCACGCTGCCCCGCTGCATGCACCGGCCTCGTCGCTAATCCGCCGCGTGCACACAGGCGCTCAACCCCCCTCACCCAACCCTAATGACTCGTACGAAGTCCAGCTTGAGGCCCTGAAGAAGCAGCTTGCCCACGCCGAGGCCCAGCTCGATGACGCCAGGATCGTTGCCAACAAGCAGGACGAGCACGTCAAGACCCTCGAGGACGACCACAAGGAGCGCGAAAAAACCTTCGAGGAGCGTGAGGCTACCCTTCTGCAGGACAAGAAGGACCTCGAGGAGCACATGGTCAGTGTTGTCGTGCAGCAAGTGCGCGAGGCCAAGACCAAGGAGCGCAACTCTGTACGCGAGGAGTGTGAGGGCGAGTTCACCAGCAAGATCGCCGCTACCAAGGCAGAGCACGAAGCCCGTGTCGCCGAGCTACAGAACGAGATCGATGCCTTGAAGGCAGAGATTGAGAAGCTGAAGAACTCCATCACAGACCTCGAAGCGAAGAGCGGCGAATCAGCACCCAAGGCCGAGCTCGAATCGAAAGACAACGAGATCAAGGCTCTGTCGGAAGAGAAGACCACCGCTGAACAGTCGCTCGCCAAGGTCACCACCGAGCTTGAGCAGCTCACAGCAGACAGGAAGAGTGCTGAAGAGGCCCTTGCCAAGGTCAACGCCGAGCTAGAGCAGCTTCGCGCCGACCAGGCTTCCCTTATTCCCAGGACCGACCTCGATGCCAAGGACGAGACCATTGCCGCCCTCACCGCCGAGAAGGAGATCAGCAGCAAGAATGTCAACCAGCTTCAAAGTGAGGTGTCTTCGCTGAAGCAGCAGATCGAGGAGCTTCAGGCTAACCACGCCGACGCTACTGAGAAGCTCAATGCTCAGACCGAGGCACACAACAAGCTTTCCCAAGAGCACGAGGCCCGTGGCTTGAAGCTTTCGGAGCTCGAGTCGGCCAACGCCTCGACCTCAGACGAGCACACCGCCAAGATCACCGAGCTTGAGAAGGCGCTCACTGACGCCAAGGAGGAGCTGTCTAGCCGCACCTCTGACCTCGAGTCGGCAAAGACAGAACTTGCCAGCAGGTCGGAGGAAGCTGCCAATGCTAGCAAGGAAGCTGTTGCTGTCACTGACTCGAGCAAGAGTGAGATCGAGGCGCTCAAGAAGCAGATCAACGAGCTGGAGGAGAAGCTTGCTGCTGCCGACGCGTCCAAGGGTGATGCTAACGAGCTCTCGACAAAGATCTCGAAGCTAGAGGGAGAGCTGAAGCAGGCACAGGATGATCTCGCTGCTAAGACATCAGCATTGGAAAAACAGATCGCTGAGCTCACCACTGAGAAGGACAATGCTGCCGAAGCTGCTGAAAAGGCAAGGGGTAGCGTCGACACTCTCACTGCTCAAATCACCGATCTGGAGAAGTCGCTGAAGGATGCTCAGGACAGCCTCGCGGCGAAGGATGTCGAGCTACAAAGCGCCCAGAAGGATGCTGCAACGGCATCTGAAGCATCTGCTGCTCGTGTTGCGGAGCTGGAAGCTGCTCTCACCAAGGCCAAGGGCGATGCTGAGAACGCTACTGGATCCGCCGATGCTCGCGTGACCGAGCTGGAGTCTTCTCTGAAGAAGGCCCAGGACGATCTTGCTGCCAAAGAGTCTGAGGTCGAGAGTGCTCGTGCAGACGCATCAGCGGCCACCGAGGCCTCTTCCAAGAAGGTTGCCGAGCTCGAATCGTCCCTCAAGGAGGCACAGGATAGCCTTGCCGCCAAGGAGAAGGAGATCGAAAGTGCCCGCAGCGACGCAAGCAACAGTACGGAGGTTTCATCTGCAAAGATTGCAGACCTGGACAAGCTTCTGAAGGATGCCCAGGAGAACCTGGCTAAGAAAGAGGCGGAACTGGAGTCGGCTCAGCAACAGGCTAACAAGACTACTGAGAACTCGGCTTCCAAGATCAGCGAGCTGGAGAGTTCGTTGAAGAAGGCGACTGACGACCTCGCTGCCAAGGATGCTGAGGTCCAGGCCGCGAAGCAGGATGCACAGAAGGCCACCGACAGCTCTTCTACCCAGGTTCAAGAGCTGGAAAAGAAACTCGCTACTGCTATCGCCAACCTCGAAAGTGAACAGTCGAAGAGCGCTGCCGCCGAGACAGACGTCAGCAAGCTCAAGGAATCTACCAGTGCCCAGATTGCGCAACTCGAGAAGAGTCTCGACGCTGCGAAACAGGAGGCTGCCAAGGCTACCGAGTCTGCGAAGGGTGAGGCCAGCGGCCTTCAATCCAAGGTCTCTGAACTGGAATCTTCCTTGAAGGAGTCGACGCAGAAGCTCGAGGCGAAGGACGCTGAGCTGGCCAAGTCTGCTGAAGCTGGCGATCAGGCAAAGACTCAGTCTAGTGAGCTTTCTAACAAGATCTCAGCGCTCGAGAAAGATCTTGCCGATGCCAAGCAACAGGCCGAGAAGGTTACCGAGCTTGAGTCATCGCTCAAGAGCAAGGACGCCGAACTTCTGGAAGCCCAGAGTGCCGTCAAAGCATCGAACAGTAACGCCGATGACAAGATCGCCGCTCTGGAGTCTTCTCTTAAGAGCAAGGACGCCGAGCTTTCGGAGGCACAGAACGCTGCCAAGTCAGCGAGCAGTGCTGCCGACGAGAAGGTTGCTGCTCTTGAGAAGGATCTTGCTGCCAAGGACGAGGCCCTCAAGGAGGCTTCGGCGTCGAAGGACGAGGTCGAGAAGCTCAACGCTAAGATCGCAGAGCTGGAATCCGCTCAAAAGGCCACAACCACCGGACACGAAGAGACCAAGGGTCAGCTGACTGCTGCCCAACAAGCGCAAGCCGACGCTGAGAAGGCCCATGAGGAGACCAAGTCCACCCTGTCCTCCACCAAGGAGGAACTCACCGCCCTTCAGCAGTCCAAGGCTGAGCTCGACAATGAGCTGAAGGCTGCCAAGCAGAGCGAATCGAAGGTCGCGGAACTGCAGAGCCAGCTCGAAAAGGCTGCTGCTGATCACAATGCTGCCTTGGAGAAGGCCGAAGCATCGCACGAGGGAACCAAGAAGGAGCTGACCAGCGCAAAGAGTGCCCACGATGATGCCATCAAGAGCGCAACAGCTTCCATCGACGAGACCAAGGCCACCCTTTCAGCTGCTCAGGAAGAGGCCAAGGCTGCGAAACTGGCGCAGGAGAAGGCTGAGAAGTCGCTTGCCGACGAGCACAACGCGGCCACCGACGCTCAGGCTAAGGCTTCCGCTCTGGCAACCGAGATCGCGGAGCACAAGGCTGTAGCTGAGAAGGCGACTTCCGAGAAGGCTACACTTGAGGAGCAGATCAAGGCAAACGACGCCAAGGTCACTGAGCTGGAGGCTGCCGTCGGTACCGCTACCAAGGACAAGGCTGCGAAGGAGGCCCAGGTCACAGAGCTTCAGGCTAGGCTTGTCGAGTCTGAGAAGGCTGCCGAGTCAGCTAAGGCCCTCGAGCAGCTGAAGCAGGAGTCCGACACCAAGCTCATTGAGGCCACCAAAGCTCTTGAGCTCTCGCAGAAGGAGACCAAGGAGGCTGTGGAGAAGGCAACAGCCAGCACCAAGAGTGTTGAGGACGCCGTTGCCGCTCGCAAAGCTCAAGAGGAGAAGTCAGCCCAGTTCGAAGCCGAGCTCGCCACCCTGAAGGCGTCCAGCGAAGCTTCCAAGACCGAGCTCGACGCCCTGAAGAAGGAAGTCGAAGAAGCAAAGAAGGGCCAGGAATCCCTCAAGACCCTCAACAAGTCCGTCATGGACAAGATCAAGGAGAAGGACGCCAAAATCAAGGAGCTGACCGCCGCCGCTGCAGAGAAGCCCGCGCCCAAGGAGAACGGCGTCAAGGCCGAGGCTGTCGCTGAAGCCTAGAGCGCTTGATCCCCGAGTCTTCGGATCAGACTGTACAGATTGTGTTTTAGTTTTTGCGCTTGCGCTGTGTGCATTATACCCCGTCCGGTTTCCGTCGTTGCGTGAGTGAGCGTAAGATCGTGCTGGTCGGATGTGTTGGACGACGGGACTGGCTTTTGTCTAGTCTAGTCGCGTCCTGTCTTTTTGTTTTATTGCGTTTTTGTTCTTGGGTTCGCTAATGACGAGACGGCATTTCTGCATGACTGCATGACGAGATGAAGACGAAGATGAAATTTCGTGGTGTCGGTAATGATCGCAATGGCATATATACTTCAACTTCAACTTCAACTTCACCCCTTCTTCTGCTTTCCTTGCTGGTGATATCCTTACCCGTCTAGTTGCACTTGACACGCAACAACTCACTACTTGAGCACTATATCAAGACACGTTAAACCACAGTCTCGACCCGACACCCACCACGGGTCAACCAACTCATCTCATCTCAGCACCTCCTCCCCCTTCTCCACTGACAAACACCCCTAGCACGCCCCGGACTCAAAAACTACTCCGACTCGATGTCCCGGCCTGTCCACTTGTGCTTATTCAACACAATCGCAGCTAACGATCAAACACCGCACTGTCGAACACCGCACCGTCGAATCCTACGAAGCAGCAAATAAAAAACGTACACCAGCCTCGGATACTCTATTCCACCCAGTCACCAGACACGAGACGCTGCTTTGTACAGGTGTACATAGCTGGAAGAGACGGCTGCTGTGACTGCACCCTCAGGAAGATACAGGCTGTTGGTGTAGTGGATGTAAGCGTGTTGTGCGGTGGGTGGGGTTGTATCTGGGAAGAAAGGTAAGGAGAGGGAAGGGAAGGAGATGGTGAGTAGATAGATAGAGAGCGTGCAAGTGCCAATGCATACGCACAACAAGCCATCCGTCATTTATGCGTGGATAAACCTACTCCCTACTTCCATAAAACCCACCTAGGCCACCAGGGAAGATTCGAAGGGTGGCGTATTAGCCCCTCCCTCAACTCGTATTTTCAGAAGATTGAGGTGTTGTGTCTCACTTGTCGGTTGAGCGAACCAGGGTGGTGTGTATCTCTGTGTGTATTTCTGTATCTTTTCAACACACACACACACACACACACACACTCTCTCTCTCTCTCTCTCTCTCTCCCACACTAGACTACACACTACACTAAAAAATACACATCAATGGATCTTCTACATCTTTTGCTGCTGGAACACACTCGCTTCCACCCGTACACCTCCCGAAAGCCCATGCCAGCAGATAACACATGCAAGCGCAATTTCCAAAACCCAATTTTTAGTCTCTCAATTCTGTAGTCGTTTAGAAAAAGAGAGAGGAAGAGAGCGCCCGTACTGACGTCCTGTCCTGTCCTGTTCTGTCCTGTCCTGTTCTATCCTGTTCTGTCCTGTCCCGTTAGATGCGCATCTCTGTCCACCCATCTACAACCAACAACCTCGAAAAAGAAAAAGGGGAGGTTCCTCAATAGATTTGTCAAACAACACACAGTAACCCTCTCTCCCAACCCCCAATCTTCTTCCTACAGTTTTTCACAAAAAAGGAAGTATCAAGACCCTCATACCAGCGTTCCATCCAACCCCATACATCAACCCACCCACCCCCAAAACCCAACCGTGAACAAAAACAAGGTCCTCCACTCATCACTCCCACACGTAACAACCAAACACACCAAAAACAAACAAAATCACCAGAAACTCATCCTATTTTGAGAATAGCCAGTTCTTAGAATAACACAAGCGGGTTAGAGCCGGGTTGGTTGGTTGGTTGGTTGGGCGACTCATTTGGGCCGAGGAATAGTCATGTTCGAATTATGATAATTCGAAATAGGATTCAAAATCACGGCTATGCCGCTGGGTCGATTGTTCGGTTCCCAGGCCCTCCGTTATGGAGAGTGACGGCAGTTGCCTGGACGTCTATGGTTTGGCAGATACACACACATTGCGCCGACCATGAGACAGGGAGATTGTATAGCGGACTCGAGACAGTACGTACTTCTATATGTATTATTGTCAGGGCTAGATGGTACGAATAGGTGCACGTGAGTGAAGTTTGGAGCATGCATGTGGTTTTCATTATGTGGTGTCGACTATATTGAAGTTGGATAGCACGTCTGACGTTCTTCAGAGGATCTATCGCACGCTTGATGTGGCGACAGGAACTGAGAGTATGCTGCCTTACTTAAGCATCGATAAGACGGCCTTTAGGACGCAATAGTGACAGAAGTCTCAGTTGATGTTCAAAGCGCAAGGTCGTGTGATGGCCTCAGTGCAGTGCTGCCAGCGCATCTGCGGGATAGCAGCTTGGTAGAGCGGAGAGAAATGCTGCTCTACATGGCGGCGTCAATGCCTTTGTTCGAGCAATGCGTAGAGTGAGCCTGAAGTCGCACGGCGTGCATTCAAACCTCAAACACACTTTCCACATCAATCAGACTTACATTCTTCACTCGAACACCGTACTCGGCTCTTTGAAGGTTTGGTGGGCGACGGTGTTCTGTACTCGTTGGGCATTATCGACACCGTCAATGGCTTACAAAGGAATGCTTGCAGCTGCGATATGCAGTACTAATCACGTGAAGTCACGGTAGAGGATGCGCTGTACTGTGATACCAAAAGGCATCGCTTGCCGACTCCAGCCGGATGCAAGGAGGGTCTGTGCCTGATGATAGTCGCTGCTCGAGGGAGACAAAGCGTTGTGTGAAACAGAGCTGCTGCTGGTGTTGCACTCCGGTCATTAGGAGATAAGTGTCTTGTACTGGCGCGCGGTGAGTATTGAGGGAGGTGATGCCTTGACATGATGAGCATGTAACCCGGGGCCAAGCTTTGCGCCGCGTGATGGTCTGTCTCATCGGTCAACGTATTTCCTCGGACATGAAGTGGAAAACTTGCTGCCATGACTGGCCGGTGATGCGGAGTCCAATCTAGCGCATGCGGGTCACCCGTGTAGCTGCATGATCAAAGAACGATCCTTTTCCCCACAACGGCGTTTCCGGCTCATCGAACAACCTCGTCCCAGGTAGCTGGAAAATCACCCTTGCGTGTCACGGAGCTACGTGAGAGGTGGTGGTACAGACTGCACGAAGTACCCAGCAACCGGGTCTTAAGGGACTAGTGGCCGCCACGATTCTCTCGGCCTTGACCGAGCCAGGAATGTGCAATGACGAGAACCAATCACACTCGGCGTGTTCGTCGCTGGACCTACCAGGTCATGGCGAAGTGATGGGGACTTGCAGACGCCTGGCCGGAAGAACCAGGGCAATGGGGAGCCTTACGAGCCAAAGTTGTTAGGTGCAGTGACCGATAGTAGGTCAAGTAGATGGTGCATGCAGATTGTTGCCGGCGCTTGCACGCAAAGGGTGCACATATCACGCTCGGCATTTGCACTTGAAGTGGTGTTGGCCGAGGTTAGGGTAGGTAGAGAGATGTGGTGGATGAGCTGAAGCAGGCAAAACCCGTTTGGGTGTAGCAGATGTAACGATCAAAAGGAACTGCGCTTAGTCTGTGGAACCAAGACCAACATGAGCGGCGCGTCCAAGTAATGGCAAGCACCAATCCAGCTTACGGGGTTGCACAGAAGATCTGTTGGCATTGCGACTGAAGGGCGACAAAGAGAAGAGCCCGTTTTGGTGTCAGTGTGTCAATCAACGGGCGGCAGCCTTGGAGACCCCATCTTGACGGCAATGACGGGTACTTGCAGCGCTCAGCTGTCTGTGTGCAGTCAGTGTCCACCAAGCACGTTTCAGATGTTGGTGACGATTCCCGGCGCCATGGCGCGGGTCCTTTGTAGATTGCGAACCCTGGCCATGAACAGGCCCCCGGAGAGTACCAACGGCGACTACTCCATAGCATGCACTTTTCTGGAATCCGTCTTGAGAGCGAGATGTGAACGAAATGGGAAGAGCGAGCAAGCACCCTGCCGTGCGAAGCGTTGCCATTGCACATCTGGATGCGACACGCATAGCGAGCCGCTTTAGGTAGTCACAGCAGTTTGGAGCTCCTTTCGAACAAGCGTGAAGGGAAGAGCAGATCGGTATGCCACTAAAGCAAGCTTGAGGTCGGGGGTGGTACCGGTTCGGCGGCAGTGTCTGTTTGGCTGATGGTGCAGCAGAAATCAGAGGGGGCCTTTGTTCCGTTTGATTGATGTTGCGCTTTCTGGCTCTGCGGCGCCAGGTTGGGAGAAGCGCAAAAAGCTCCCTCTGTTTGCCGGCCGAGTGCATAGACGATGTACGATCCAAGATGCAGGGGGCATGGTGACGTGGGAGGAGAGGTTGTAGCGAAAGCTGGTGATGGGGGAAGGAGAGTCGAGACTAGGGATGACCTGCAAACGCAGAGGAGGCAATCGACTTATTGGCCACGGAGATTACTGCCATACATCGAGTGCGCCCGTCCGCCGAACGCCATGAGGCAGAGGGTCGTTTGCAGGGGGAGCATCGATGGCGGCCACCATTACTGGCACAGCGTTTGCTTTTGGAGCGAAGGTTACGACGCAGGGATGAGAAACGTGATGGTGTTTTGGTGGGCCTAAGCCGCATGGAGTGGAGGGGAATTCTGGCAGATTGCGCAAGAGTGGTGAGGTGTTCATGCTCTGGTTGTGGAGTGGGGCGGCTGACTCTTGCGCGACACAGCCGCAGGGAAACCGCCAACGGCCCCATTTGGGGCAAGAGGGTTGACATCAGCGTGCTAAGAATACCTACCTACTGTTGCCAACTATATCGATGGCCTAACTACATCCATGGCGGTGCCGAGGAGGGCGATGGAGTGAGAGAAGGAGTAGGAGGGGGCTAGGGGTGGGAGGAATACCGTAGTGATGGTGATGGTGATGGTGGGGCGTGTGGAGTGGTGGACGGCAGCGGACAATTGGCGGGAGAGCGGCGTGCCCGTGCGGTAGGTAGTAGGTAGGCACTAGTGTGCGAGACAGCCTTGTCCTCAGTGGCAGGCGCCAGGGGCGTCATTGCTTCTTCCCCTTCCCCGAGCACGCCGAGGTGGCTGTTACATACAAACAGTCCATCTGTGGGTGGCAGGAGCGATGCGCGAGCGAGGAAAGAGCGTGCAGCGCAGGGAAGAGCCCATGCCATCAGCGCTCTCCGTGCCATGGCCCATGGACGGGCCGCGACTCGAGCAAAGCGAAACGCGCCCACGTAGGACAGACACGGCTCCCTTTGCTGGCGTGTGGTGTCGTGGTGTCGTGTGTCATGGCCGTCGTCATCGCAGCCATGGCCGCCGGCGTCGGTGTTGATGCGCTGTGCCTGGAAAGAGGCTGGTGGGCGTGGCTTTTGGGCGATGCGCAGACGGACAGGGATGTCGATTAAGGTTGGCTGCAAGCCACTCCAGGAATAGCAGCCCGCTCGCTCGCTTCACCCGCCCCAGCGCCCCAGCCCAGCTCGTTGCTCACCACACTCCGTCTGCTGCCTCCCTTTGCACGGCGCTGCCATCACCACGGCGCTCTGACGGGGCGCTGTCCACTCATGCCGTGCGTTGGCTGCCATGAGCAGCAGCCCGTCTCCCGTCATCTCCGCCGTTGCCCAATGCCCGCCCGTCTGTGCACTACTGACAGACGTCGACGGGAGAGGCCGAGTAGACGCTGCTGAGAGGACCCCGTCTAAACTGGGTCGTCATGTAGAGCTTCGTCGAGGCTTTGGCCGCGCTGCGCATTCGTCGACTTTGATGTGCCCAGCGCAGGCTCACAGGCTCATTTTACTACACTCTCTCCCCTCTGCCCCATCTCCCTCGCCTGCATTGCTTAGCCCTTTGCCGTCGCCCTCGCCGTTGCCATTGCCGTCGCCGCCGCCGTCACACTCGTCGTTTGCCTTGACTACACAATCACGCTTCCCTCCACATTTGACGCCTCACGGATTGTGTCTTGACGCACTGGCCCCGGCCCTCCACATCCGCGCTGCTTTCCATTGCTAAGGTCTTAGAACCCCACTGCACGACTCAGGAACAGCACGCTCTCAGCAAGCTCTGAGCGCATCGTCTCGTTGCTTGGACGCTGCATTCTAGAGCTGTCTCGCCTACTCATCGCTCGCAGCCACAGCTGTCTGACCACATCGACCACTCACACGCCGCCTTGCATCTCAGCTCACTCCCCCGAGCACGCTTCAGACTATTCAGCGCACCAACACAGCCAACTTGCTCCTTGTTGTCAAGTCACTACACGCTGTTTGCACACTGATCTACCAACCCAGGCTGGTCAGAGCTTGCACTACGTAGTGCTCAACGGCAGCAGCTTGAGCACTTCAAGGGGCGTGCTCCGGCTCCTGCACTTGCTGATCAACTAGGCTACCACTCTGGCGGGACCGGTAATCACCAAGAGTCATTCGAACCCCCAGAGTCCACTCTGCGCGTTGGTCCTTGCATGCCGCCTCTCTTCTGTCTTCTACACTGGCCAATCTCACCCCTTACCGTGGCCTTGGGTTGCGTCGTAGCCTCTCACACTGACCCTACTTGCCCTACTTGCCCGCTATCAACACTCGCCTGCTCCACTACCAAAGCTTCATAATCCAGCCGTTTGTCTGCCCTCCCGTCTTGTAAGGCTGCCTAGCTTCTACCATATTGGCCAGCCCCCGGCCTTGTTTCCACCTCTTTGTCTGCCAGGTAAGTCACAACGGCTGTCACATCGAAATGCGGGTCGTACTATGCGACATCTCACGCTCAGGAACTCACGCTCATTTCAGGTCCTGGCATTTGCTCTGAATCAAGTCTTGCCTGC
The DNA here is from genome assembly GCA_004335185.1 of Phoma sp. RAV-16-625. Lineage (NCBI taxonomy): Eukaryota > Fungi > Ascomycota > Dothideomycetes > Pleosporales > Didymellaceae > Phoma > Phoma sp. RAV-16-625. Next base: position 36,559 of record SAUA01000067.1, on the reverse strand, counting down.
TACCAGCACGACGCTTCTCTTTCCCTCTTTCGGCACGACAGCTCTGTTGTGATCCAGGCTACGCTAGGCGAAGAACAGAACTTATCGTGTAGGACACCGACATTCAAAGTTCCCCTGATTCCCGAATGAATCGACCTTCCAAACATCTTGATCCTCTGTCTCTGGGTGTCCTTTTTCCGTCAATATCTCTGGTCACAAGGCCCACTTTCAGTGTCTTCGAATTCACCTCTGGTCGTTACGAGTACGAATCGACACGCAAACTCGTTACAGCTTTCTGTCACAGACTTGCTTTGTTTCTTCAGTCGTGTGGCTACACTTCGTCTCGCATCCATAGGGCCCTGACGAACCCCTGGTGCAGATCACCGCAACACCACGCACCACAACAACCTCGCTTGCCTTCTCCTAGAAGTTCTAGGAGGCCGCCAAACTGGCCTGTACCGTCCAGCCTAGCTATCAGGTACGTCTTCTGATCGCCGTCGCAGACCGCTTCTGCCTATAGACACCCCGCTCAACATCTGCGCACGACTGCATTTGGCCTGAATACCAAAATCGCTGACTCTCGATGGAATAGTCTGATAGCTTCGGTGTGCCCTTCTTGCAAGGCGCCGCATCGGACACAGCCGAACAATACCTGGCTCAGTACAGTGAAGGCTTCAGGAGCAGCCTTCCAGGTATTCACTCTGCCTTAGGCACCAGTGTTTTGTCCATGTCCGAATACGGCAAGAGCCAGCAATATGTGTATGGTAAGTGGATCATCGCTCATCTGATGGACTTGTATGGCAGCTGCCATAATCATGATCCGACGGACCCCTTGGGGTGCCACGTGAGAACTACTAGCAAGGTTTACTGACCGCGTACCCCTCCAGACGCCGAAGCCACAAGATCGAATCAGGTTCCTAGCTACCCTGGTATCGCACAGCCATCATTCACCTCTCCTTATACGGATGCATCCACGCGGCTAGTCCATGGGCACTCGAGCGCAGAGATGCCTTATATTCCTAGTTCGACTTACGAGTCACGCGGTCCGGGCGATCTTCTGCCTCCAACCTCTTTTATCGATGCAAGGTCTCGTCATCCCGCTTCACAGACAAGTACCGACACGGAAATTACGGGCTACGTTACGCCTACGCAAGGCACCGCTGGATCTACAGTCAGTCTTCAAATCCGAACGAATTACGACCTTGCTGCCGAGCAGTACACATTTATCCTCATGTTTGGCAAGAAGGCCTGCGTCGCGGGACTGCAAAAGGTGGACTACGATGACGACTGGTACAACTACGTTCTCAGTGTGGAGGTCCCTCCTTTCCCTTTGACAAATTCATGGGATCCCACCATGATGCTGAGATTACAGATGGACAAAGACGGCCAACTCTGCCATCAGGCAGAGGCCGGCAAGTTCACATTTACCGACATGTCTCCCAATCTTGCATATCAGTCTGCTCCTGAGTTCTCCAAGAAACGAAGGTACTCCACCGAGTTTGCAGACGAGCAGGACTTCGACACTATAGCTGCAAAGCGGCAGAATACACTCCGATTCCAGACCAAACCACGCTCGATATCCGGAGCTTATTCGGCAGCACAACTATCGCCACTGCCGGCGCAGGCTTCGCTCTCTGCTGGATACGGTCAGACTGGAACATACGACATGAGTAGGAGCAGCACCTACTCTTCTCAGTTGTCACAGAAAGGCCTGTATGCGGTTCCAAGCATGGGCCAAAGCGATTTGAAGCCTCAGCATATGTCGCCCGGGCTTCAGTCTTATAGCCACTACAGCTCGCTTGTCCAACCCACGCGTAGCCCAAGCTCCTTGAATGCAACCCAATCAGGCCTTACAGTTCTGCCATCGCCGTCCACGCTCTCGGCTCCTGTACTGGTTCGCGCAACTTCGATTGCACAAAGTGGGGGTCCTTCGAACGGTCAGCCCTTCAACCCATACTCCATGTATCAGACAAAAGCCATCTTGAAGATTGAAGGCGATCTCGACAAGATGAGTGAAGATTGGTCGCAGGAAGAGATCGACGCGAAACGGCGCCTCGTACAGTTCGAGAGATCACAGCACGGCAGTACCATCTCCGCGACGTTCGCACCCATTACCCCTGAAGCTCGTCCAACACGAAGCATCTGTGTGAGCTGCATCTGGTGGGAAGAGAAGGACGAATACTACATCACCAGTGTGGATACAATATACCTGCTGGAACAGCTGGTGAACGTGCGCTTCACTGTCGAAGAGAAGAACCGCATTCGCCGCAACTTGGAAGGCTTCCGGCCGCTCACAGTGTCCAAGGCAAAGGCAGACAGCGAGGAGTTCTTCAAGGTCATTATGGGCTTTCCAACGCCGAAACCCCGTAACATTGAGAAGGACGTCAAGGTTTTTGCCTGGAAGGTGCTTTCTCATGCTTTGAAGAAGATCATTAGCAAATATGTAAGGTCTCGCAACAGCTCACAGAGTTAAACTGACAGCCCGTAGTCTGCAAGCTACGCCTCAACGGCCGGCGCCGGATCACTCCCTATCGCCTCCACATCTTCCTACGGCTCAAGCGGGCTTGCATATGCTTCTGGCAGTATGCATCGGAATACTTCACCACGATCGGTCTCTTCGTCAGTTGTCTCGGCCGCCTACACGCCGAATATGACTTCCACAAGTCTTTCACCCAACTTCAAGATGTCAGCAGGCCTTGAGGGATCATCGGGTCATGGCATGCCTACCCCGCAGAGAACACCCTCGGTACAGAGCATGACTCAATGGGGCCCAGGAGCTCATCAGATGTCGCATTATCCATCGACCCTGACACAAGGAGGACGTGGATCCTGGGACTATGGATACCTCAACAATTCCACGGTAGCCGGTGTGCCATCTGGCTCACAAGCACTTCGATCAGATGGTGCACCTGATATCAGCCAGATGTCGGCAGACGACGCTTACCAGCAGTATGGACACCGCACTACGAGGGTATAGGAGGACGAGGGCGAAGAACCTGGCACCTTACCCTAGATGTCACCATCATAGCGGTGAGTGGTGGGTGGGCTCGCGTGTCGGCTGATCCAGTCATCGATCATGCGGCCCAGTGTACACTAACCGCATTCGGATTCCCGTACACCACCTCAAGTCAATACCCGTGCGACGCACAGATCATCTGCAACTCGGTCCTCCTCACTCAACGATGCGTCTCGCTCCAAATCCTATCAGTCACTTTGGCGTTTGTGGCAAGTCACTTTTCCTATTAGGTCCTGGACAGCATAACACACGATACCCCGGAAGACGGCGTTTCAAGGCTTGGTCTTTTCTTCACAACATATGTTATCAGGCTTTCATGCATCCACACGGTCACGGCGTACAAGCCTCCGGCGCATGTGATAATGGCGCGCATCCATTTTATGGCGCCGGCACGCTTGGAACAGGAATTGCATCATGAGGCGTTGGGTGGCTATGGGGCTGAAGCCTCAGACGCTGCATGGATTCGCCTTTTCACGGCGCTGGAGGCGTTTGGACTGCATTTTGTTGTTTCTTATCCATCTCGTGCATCGCTTTTCTTCCCACACATATTTAGATCCCATCTGCATACCCAGGGCGGTGGCACTTTTTCTCTTAACGCGCGCGGAGGTCGGTGTTATCCCATTACCTGTCTACTGCTACTGAGATTCCCCTTCCTTAACAATATCGGCGGTACCCTACATTTAATGCAACTCTTGCTCTCCATCACCCCATCTTTTGCCTCGCACCCTGGTACACGACACCTCAGCACCCCTTCTATAGAACTTGAATCTTGCATACACGACACTACTGTCACGGCAACAGCAAAATATCGCTGCCTGTTGCCTATAATCTATAGAACGAGGGTTCCAAGATACCGGCTCAAGCCACCGCCCTACTGATGTGAGTAGCGGGTGGGGCTAGGCAGCCGCCGAACCCTCGTTATCTCTCACCGAGTGCCGAGAGGAACATTTGCTCGTATTGTCCTCAGGGACTGAAGGGGCAAGGCTAGCTGTTTCGGATTAGATGGGCTTGTGAGGTGGAGTTGGACTGCTGAATTAGACTGAATCGAACTGATGCGGCGGGCTTGATGATTCTGCGATATGTGTGGCATGATGTTTGACTAGCCACGCTTCTGGATATGGCTACGCAAATACCATTACTCCACATGCAAATAGACCCTCTACATCTACCTCTTCACGCCTCACATATCACCGTCGCCCCTCCCAGTAGCCCTCGGCGTACCTAGGTAGTAAGGCCTCGGTGTTTTGTTCTCTCAGCGCACCTCTTGTCTTGGTTGTCTAGCTAGCTAAGTGCGTACTACTGAGTCTGCGCACAGCTGCAAGCAAGAATAAAGATTGGATGGAAGGAAGTGTGCGGTATAATTTAATTCCAAGCGCTCGACGTCTCCAGTATGAAAACTCAAGAAGGTCTCCCGGGGCAGTTATGAGATCGGTGCAGACATGTGTTCTTGGACTTCGTAACACTATTCGTAGTATCTACACTACGAAACCTAGGAGGAATCCCTCTCCTATTAAAACCCCTACGAATCGTCATCCCTCTCATGAACGTGCATCTACCCCGTCTCCCTACATCCCTATCCTTTGGTTTGGAAATATACATACCCTATACCCTACCATACAACCCCTCTTCAAGAAAAACCCCACCACGTGTAAACAACTAGCGCAGTGACTCACCTTCTACCCAGCCATCCCAGCAAGGCAGGATTTACGAGTCTAGCACACATAAAGTGTGGTTTGCCAACCGCTGTTGAAATGATGGAGTTTGGTGCTGTGAGGTAGTGCCTGCTTAGGTGGTTGGATACTGTATCGTGTCGCGGAGAGGATGGCAGGTATTGAGGGTGTTGAGAGTAATTCGTGGAGATGGTGGGTGCTAGTCTAGAGAAATTTGGAGAGAAATGCACAGGGAGCTGGGCAGGTAAAAACTGGGGCGTGCTATTTATTCATTGAAGCTACTTAGCCCGTGATATGGGGAAGATTAGGGGGTTGGAGGTAGGACACGATTTTAAGGATGAGGAAATATCCATTGTGGATAAGGTGAATTTAAAAACACATATGCTAAACACCATCTAACCCACGCGCCAGAAATGCCGTTTGAGTTTTACCGTAAAACGCCAACTATGTACACTTCACCACATATACCTCCCCTTTCGCACTTATTTATGAACTCCCCAAAATTCGCTCATAAGCATCCTCCACCTCCCTGGCCACCTCCAACAGCGTAACAATAACAATCTGATGCGTAACGTTCGGCAAGCGATCGCGATGCAACCCAATCCACTCCAGCGGCGGCGTCGCCTCTCCCATATCACGCAGCTGCGGCGTCTCGATGATCGGCGGCTCGAGGGGCGTGTACTCGTATTTGGACTGCGGAACGTTGACGACGGCGGTGATTTTTTCTTGCTCCGAGTCGGGATTATCGGGGTTTGGGCTCGTGGAGACGCTGAGGGCGCGACGGCGGTTGGCGGCGGCATTTGCGGTGGTGTTTGCGGTGGTTTCTGAGTCGTGGTTGGAAGGGGCTTCGAGGGTTTGGGAGGTGCTGATTTTGATGTTGCTTTCTGGGAGTGGTTTGCCCAGTCGACCGGCTAGAGTGCGCGAGTGGTTGGTCCACATTTGGCGGATGTGGCTGATGCGGGAGTAGTTCCAGCCGACATCTACTTTTCCTTCTAAGCTGCTCTTGAACACGTAGTCAATGTGGTTGTTCTTCGGAACCTGCCAGGTGTGCATTGTAGCTACAACCCTGGGAACCCTTAGAATCGTGCCGCCGCGCGCAGACCTTGCGCTTTCGACTACATCTTCAACAGTGAGATCGGCAACAGGCTTGCTCTTCTTGGGAGATGGAATCGAGGACAAGGCAACCGAGAGCTGTCCCAGGGTCATACTAAGGCTGGAGTGTATCTTTGGACTTTCGAGAGCCACGGCGAAGCGCGCCTGCATGTCACCAGCTTCAAGCATGAGGACCAGATTGTCAAGGAAGGTGCCAGGATAGATACCCAGATTGACGGATCGAAGCGTGACAACTACGTCGGTATGAAGGGAGATTGGAGCTTTGAACGAATCGTCGTTTGGTTTCGCGGCAATCGTGCTCTGCGAAGGTGAGCGGCCGAAAGGTTGCGATACTGAGGATTTGCGCCGGAGGTACTTTTCAATGTCCCTCAGTGACTGTAGATATGCTTGTTGGTTTTCCTGGACCAGTCTTTCGATGGCTTGATAGAGGGCAAGGCCTTGTGCTGCGCTTGTGGCATGACAGAAGACGTGCACCTTGTCACCATCTAGAATGGCAACGAGCCGGTCTTGAGCACCTTGTCCCTCGTCGCGGACATTGTACATGAGGAATTCGAAGTTGGCAATGTCTGCTATGGCGAAAGCCTGGTAGTCGAAGCCCGACTTGACGTGCAGCTGGCCGAAAGCAATGGACGCTTGAATGAGTGGCGTTGAACGCTTGTCTGGTGCTCGCGAGGGCCATCTGATCGAAGTTCGTACTTTCAGTCCATCCAGTTCGACAAAACCGCTTGTTCGACCTGTGCTCTCGAGGTTGACCTTCTCTACGCCAATGCAAAGGTTTTGCTCCCAATCTGTACCCTTTGTTGAGGAAGCCCACATGTTGTGTATGTGGAGCGAGGATCTGCCAATGGCTTGGCCAAGATCCAGGTCGACCTTGACGTCTGCAATCGCTATGTTGGCATTCCACGGGAAGGCCGTCGCAGCAGTCACCTGCTGATAACGCTGCATCAGATATTCTTGTGGCTCCGGGTTGGGATTGACGTTCGCATCCGCTGGCTGTGACGACTGCCTGATTTCGGGAGGAATCCATATTTCCCTGAAGAGCAGGAAGTCTTGTAGTTGACGAGCGTTGATCTGCAATGCGGTGGGGCTGATCTTGAGTATAGCTGAGATACCGCTTGTGCCACTCAAATGCTTACTGTTCATGAGTGACAGAACAATCGATTCCATATCGAGGCCGAACGTCGATTCTCGCGAGTAAACGTGCTGGACAGTAGCGTTGAGCTTGGTGAACGTGGCAGATGCCGCAAAGAAATGGCCGTGTTCTTGCGACTTGACACTGTTGACGGTGACGTAGATGTCCTCCAGCTTCGCAATAGCTGCGACACGCGCGATCGGCTGGCAACTGAGACTGAACTCCTGCTTGCAGATCCTGAGACCGAGGTTGAGGCTAGTGCGACCCAGAAGCGCAGATGGGTCGGCATTGATGATGTTGCTATCCTCATCGAGCAACTTAGTGCTAGACTTGGCTGGTGGCTCTGGTTTCTCTTCTTGAGGCGTCTCAACGTCGTCATCCTTGTCACGCACGACGGCTTTGATGCTGTCCGATATATCGATGATGATAGGCACCACGGTAGGCAGCAGAGTGTTACTAGACCCGTCAACACGAAGCTCCGCGGTTAGAGACGGATCCTGTCCTTCGTCCTGATATTCTACTCGTAGAGCAATACCGGGTGCTCGAAGGGCCATACTACTCTTCGAGCCATCGCCGACAAACTGACTATATCTCCCCTTTTGCTGCGATCGATGGGACGTTCCCTGTGTCGATGGGCCTTCTCGCCCGTTTATGTGTACCACAGCTCCCGCAAAATTTGCGTCTACTGTTAACGATGAAAGACGCTTATTTCCAAATGGATTCTTTCGCTGTGCACCAGATGTTGTGGGTGTCACGCTCCAGTTCGCGGAGGCCTTTCGGAATTTCTTGCCTGCAAGCGCAATCGAACGCTCGATGACATTCGCAGGGAGGATGAAGTGAGAGTCCAGTTGAAGATCAAGGGCTTTACCGGCAGCATGGAAGGCAAGCTTTCGTGTTTCTTTCGTAGAGGCGTAAGCGACGTTGAATTGCATCCTCGGCAGTAACGCTGAGTTCAGAGATCGCATCTTCTTATCGGCGGAAACTGGTACCATCTGCAGCTGCATGTCCTCGATCATCAAGCGTGCTGCATCGTCTTTCTGGGTAGATAGATTGATTCTTTTGAACGACAAAACAAGATCTTCGGTTTCAGTATTGGAGAAAGGCGCAATCGAAGTACCAACAACCCAAGTGGCTTGTAAATCGTGTAGCTCCATGGAATATGTTGAAGTGAACAAAGCACCCGAGTCAATGCTGATGTTATCGGTATCTGCACGGCTCTTAACACTCTTGGTGCGTTTGCTTGAAAGCTTGCTCTTCGTATGACGCAGCCTTCTGAAATACTTCTTCTCTTTGGACAGATCGAGGTCCTTGATCTTGTCTTGCAGGTGATTCATGACGTCCACAACAGCTGATGCGGTGTCGGCAAAGACGTTGATTTGGAGTCCAGAGCTGCGAACTCGGTACAATCTTCGCTGAGGCTCAGTGTCATGCTCGGTCGTGGCTTGAAAGATGGCACTAAAGGTAAGATTGCCACAACGACGGACGGATTTGGCATCTGTCAGCGTCATATCGGCAGTAACTTCATGTATCCGGACAATTGCTTCGGGGAACAGCATTGCCTTGTCGTCCGGGCTAATGTTCGTAGCCTTCAACTGGATAGATGACAAGCGGAACGCAAGATTCGCGGTGGGAGAGTCGGCATCTTTACCGGGTGCGATTGCGGTCACACTCATCCCAGAGAAGGTCAACTGTACTCCGAAGAGGACGTCCCTCGACGAGGCAGGGGGCTTAGTCACAGCACCGTCCTCATCTGGCGGGAAGATCTCTTCGATGTGCGTCTTCAGGACTTCTACATCCTCTCGAACGGCGTCGAGCATCTGCGTGATTTCTGGTTTGTTCAACGTTGTTGCAAGTGCCTGTATCTCAGAAGCCTGTATCTGAATGGTTTCGATGATACCAGATGCCATGATACGAGTTTCCTGATCTGTTTGTGAAACGTTTAACCGGCCATTAACAGCGGGCAGCTGTAGGGAACTGATGACGTGTGACCCCTCGGGAGACGTGCTGTACAGTCTGTGATGGCTAGCGTCAAGATCATAGTCGACGCGAAGAGTGACATTCTTTCCGAGAGTCGGGACTACTGCGATGCGTCCGGATTTGCCTGATATAGACCAACCCAGAGGCTGGAGTAACGCGAGCTCAACTTGGTATGCATCCATGAACAAAGCTAGTGTGACGTTGGGAAGTTGAGCATCCTTGACCTTACTTGTCGTCGAAATCGTTTCGCTTGCCCTCTTCTCCTGCTTTTTCTTGGCAATAGATTGTATTGCCTTGGACTGGCGCTGAAAATACGCAACCTCTTCGCGAAGCACAGCATCCGCAACTTCGACAAAGCCTAAGATGTCCTCTTGAAACTTGATGATGATCATCTGACTGGCAGCTGCAGTCTTGATCTCGTCAGGGATGTTACTTCCCTTTTCATGCTCAGCCAGAGCGAAGTAAAGACTCGGTTGCTCGAACTGCGCTTTGGCAAGAGATCGCGACCGAGAAAATATTTCGCCGACAGCTAGCTCGAGATGCATATGAGCACTCGTAATACCTCCAAGATCAGAGGCTTTCTTGTCTGCATCCATGAATGCGAATCGTAAGCGTCGTCCTGTCATGACACTGCGAAGATTCATGGTGTCGAGTATGATCTGTGATTTGTCTGTGACGAAAACAGCCTGAACATCCTGGTGATAGGCTGGCTTCCTAGCATGCTTTGGCGGAGGTGATTTGGCCAGTGCTGTCGTGCTCGGTGCATCGCCTTCCTTTACAAAGAGGTTGGTAAGCGCCTCTGCCAGTTCGCATATCTCCCAATGGACGTGGAACAAGGTTTCTCGAGAACTGACTAGCACCGTGGAAGACTTTGTAGGTGTCTCATCAGTAACCACCCCAAGCGCATCTGGCTCTTTCACAGGGGGTAAAAGCACAACATTGATTGCCAAGACGACCAGCTCAACTTCGCTCTGCTTTGGCCCAGGATCCACAATGAGCTTGATTCCAGCGGACTTGACGGCAAGATACAGAGGCGCCGATTCGGGTGTAGGCAGACTGTCAGTAACATGGCCAAAAAGTAGTCTCATAGCAAGGCTCTTCTTGACGTGTGCAAGATCCCACGTCCGCCATTGATCCCACATGGTGATGATCATCTCCTCTGCATTTTCAGGGCAGCCCACGGTTCTTTGAGCGCACTTCCGGGTCAGATCGCGTTTCTCGTACGATGGCAGACATTGCCAGGTATAACGGAAACGAGATATAATCTTCCACGAATCGTGACTACGTAAGTGATCTCTTGCTGCACGGAGTGCGTAAGACGCCTTGATCAGGAAAGCAGGGTCGGCGTACTGGTCTTGGACGCTGGTAAGATACCAAGCCAGATAGCGCAGTCTGTGTTGTTGTTGTTCGTCCGCTTCGACAAAGCCTAGAGCCAGTTCTTCAGCAAGTAGCGTAGTGCGATGGACAAGCGCAGCAAGAAATTCGATTTTCTTGCTTGCCGCAGCGGTCTCGAAGGAGCGGAATGAAATGTTGATGGAGCTTTCCTTGTTCTGCAGGGACCACACTAGGACATCTCGCAACTCCGCTTGCACTGCAACGCCTTCACTAGGACCCTGGAGAGCACGCTCAGTGACAGAAAGACCGAGTGAGCCCAGCGTAGTGTGCAGCGCGAGCGAGTCTTCACCAGCTCGGTCCCCAGGAAACTTTTTGATGCGCGCAGCTAGTTCCAGGCTGTTTGCAATAACATCATACTGATCTTTGCCAGCTGCAGATGTTGAGGTTGAATCAAAGCCATGCTGAAAGCGGATATGGGCAAACGGTACACGGACATTGAACTCTAGCGAGCTTCCGATACCCTCTAGTCGCGTCCTGTTGTCTAGGATCCTGGTCATAACCTTGACCTGGAAGTCATCGAGTAGGTCTTCGGGACGCAAAGGCTGGACGATTTCAATGAGGTTCGAAATGCATTTGACAAATTCCGGAGTACAATAAATTCGGATACCTGGCTCTGCGCTGATGAGAAGGCTTGTGTGTGCAAAGGACTCGTCTAGACGTCCTGTAGATACGTCATTGAAGGTCACAGCGTCATCTCGGTTCTTTTCAAAAGGTGGCGGTAAGTTCGGTATGGTTGGGACGTCGGACAAGTCTGGCTCCACCTGGTCTAAGGGGAAGTATGGAGGAGCCAAGGAACTGGAGAGAGCCACAGAGGAAGGGGCCAGGTTGCGTCTTGCGCGTTCGTGATCTTCCAAAGGCGTGTGGAATCGACTTTCACTTTCTGCGCGATTTGAAGAGCTGCCAAAAAGAGTTCGACTCCTACTAGACTCCGCGGTGTTGATATTGTGCTTATGCTTGAGTGTGGATCGAATGCTGCCTGCAAGTGAGCCACTGGAGGCTGATCTTATTGAGCCTGAACCCGATCTTCGACCTCTGAGCAATGAGCCATTTGACAAGGAGGCAGTCGATCGCAAAGAAGCTGTTTCGTGCGTGCGTGGCCCATAGAATAAGATTGGCTGGGGCATGTCCGGGAACTGCATTGCTGGTGGGCGCACATTGCTCTGCACTGTCGGTGGCTGGTGAAATGTGTGATCGAACTCATGTTTGAACAGGAAGTTGGCGCGATTCGTACGTTGATCGTGCTCGCGCATGTGTGCCTGCTGTTTGTCGCGATCTGCCGTGAAGTCCAGCTTCCGACTCAGCATGTTCAGCGAGAGTGTGGTCCGGAAAAAAGCATGTGTCTCGACTACGCGTTTTTCACCGGAACGCGTGCGGTGACGTGATGCTGATCGCGCATCAACAGCGCCAATGGTCAAGTCTGGCACACAAGCTGACAAACGTTGAGAAAAGGTTGCGCCTGCAAGATCGTTGAAATCCAACGTAATGGCGCTGGTCTTCACCAGCAAGGCCTCTGGTGCGATATGTAGCCAGATGTGGACGTCTTGGGTTCTCAATCTCAAGAGTGTAGCGTCGTGGATGATTGGAACTTCGGTCAGGGGAAGCGAGTTCTCGTCGTCGTCGAGGGTGAATGCAAAAGATCGCGCTGCACCGGCCGCGGTCTCGATGAAAGCAGAAGTGCATTCTCCAGAGATTTTGCCCACGTCAAAGTCCCAATTACAGATGTATGTGGGCTCAGTAGGTGGGAGACCGAACAAACGATGACCGAAAATGACTACGGAATCAACGAAGAGCTCCGTCTGTCCGCTCGAAGACATATTCAGCTGTTCGGGACTAGAGTCTGGGCTAGTGGTCGGCTCTGAGAGGGAGACACTGATGGGGCTGAAGTTGACCATCAAATCCATGTAGTAGTTGGTGAAGCGAAGGTCTGCCGAAACATAGGGCAGATCGGCTCGTACGCTGCGCTCAGCTGAATAAAGATTGGCAGGTACGAGAACGCTGGTATCATCCACGGAGATACAAAGAATGACATCAAGGTCGTTTGAGATCTTGACAGGCTGGGTGTCGGTATCTGGTCCTTGATTCGAAAGACTGGTGCTCGGAAGGCCTTGAAACTCCTCCAGTGTCTTGAAATGCATATCGTCGCCAAAATAGTTATCCTTGATTTTCATGAAGTGATGAATTAACCAGCCGTATAACTCTACGTTTAGTCTGTGTCCTTGTATATCCATGAACAACCTGTCGGTGTTCGCGGAATCCGTAGTGGTCACGTAGGTATGGGAACCACTCAGAGTCAGTCCACCCAGTTTGGCAGTTTGGGGAGACCTGAGGAACGTTTTGAGCGTGTTTTTCGACGGCATGAGCACTTCTAAAGCCATGTCATCGCCACGAATATCGAATTGGATTTCGTTCTGCAGCGGACGGAACTTGTCCAACGGTATCGTTACGTCTCCTTGCAGATGCTCACCCGACAGTATGATGAAATTGTTGTCGTCCAGGTCAGCTGGATTGTTGACGATATTGGAGTCGTTTGTGTTCAGATACAGCTTGAAGTTGTTGAAATCGACATGTAGAAGATAACGGAATGGCACGAACAAAAAGTAGTCTGGTGGGGGACCAGCACCCCAATCAGCAACCAGGTCTGTCAGGAGGAAGAGGTGATCTCTGAGCAGGAAAAGCTCGAGGTCTTGGCATTTGATGTTGAACATCCAAGTTCGTAGCGTGTTCCAGGCGAGGGGCGCTGACAAGTCGCAGTCCAGCGCAATAGATCCAGAGCGCAACAGCAGGCCATGATTGACACTGGACGAGATTTCGGTGCTCGCTATTGACACGTTCAACTTGTTGCCAAAGCCTTTGTTGGACGCGACCATATCCATGATGTAGTTGATGGTGGAGTTGCCAGCCACTTTGACATCGATCCAAGCAAACGGACGGACATTCTGCGCCGCGGTAGTATCTCGTTGTTTGCCCCGTCGTTTCCGGGACTTGGGTTTTCCCTTGGCTTTGTCTTGTGCCGACTTCTCATGCGCTGCCAAGGTGTGCGCTTTCCCCTTCCACTTCCAATCCTTGGAGGGTTCACGGATTGGTATTCGCAGCACAGTATCTTCTCCGATGAACAAGAACAGTTTGAAAACGGACAGTGTACGAGTGTCGCCAGTCTGCAGCGGCGTGGCAGGAACTGCATCGACACGGGCTCCGGGAAAGAATATGTTTTGGAAAATGCCTCTGTGTCGGTCGGCCCAAGGACCGTAGTTGATGACGCCACCAAAAACCTCGATATCCATTCCGTAGTCAGGAGGCACGCTACCATTGATGTCGTGCGGGCGATCAGGGTCAACAAACATGGAGTTGTCAATTTCAGCAGGTACTGGACCTGTCACGTCCCAGTAGAAGCTGACATTCACGCAAGGAATATCGGCAATAAGTGAGGTTTTGGCATATTCAATTCCATCCCATTCGCCATGGCCGTCGTTTTGACTATCATCCAGGTAGCGCGCCAGACCCTTCCACCTTTCCTGGCCTGGGAAATGCCATTGCGGAGCAAAATACTTGCTGTTCGTGACGCCAGACTTGGAATGCGTGTGTACTGAATCGGATGACTTGGAGAAGAGGCCAGAGAGGATGGGAATGCTCTTCGACCAGGGTTCACGGCGCTTGTGTGTGACATCCTTCTCGATGATGCTCTCCTCTGGGATACCCTTGTCCGACTCTTGCTTGTACTGCGCAGCCGAGTCGAGCTGGGGAGACTTGTAGTCGGGATTTGGTTTCATGTGCACGATAGGGTGTGTGACTTGGAAGGAGAACAGCTGCTGATAGACGTCCAAGGGGCCTGTAGAGGAGGCGTCCAGGGTACCTGTAGCTTTTTCGAACTGTGCCGTGATGACGGCCAAAGTGTTTTCATTTCCGACAACAATAGCACCTTTGGTAACGTCTACATGGACGGGGAGGATTCTGAGGAAGGCGGGAAGGCTGTCTTTTTTTGGCCGGGTGGTAGTCGAGCGGCTCGTGTCGACTCGCAGCGCGTTCTCGTCTGGAGCAGGAGGATCCTTTCGGAGCTTCTTGTGATGATGTTCGCCGTCGTGCGACATATCCTCGGACTGCGACACAGAGCTACTGCGGGTAGCATGAGAAGCAGAGGAACGAGGGTTTGTAGACGGCTCGGCATTGGCATGGGCTTTGCGCTGGAAGGCGTCGATGATGCCGTCGTAGGCGGGGCTGCGGTTGTACATGAAAGCCTCGACGCCGGAAATTTTGACCGAGATGCGGCATGGGAGCTGCTTTGGCGTCTGCTTGCCGCCCTTCTCGGCCTTGTCTACGTTGTTGCTGCGGCTGGTTGATGGGGGGTCCGAGGGGCTCGAGGGGCTCGAGGCACGGCTGCTGTCCGGGTCGGCGGGGGCATCGCTTCCAGCGTAGACAGCAGCATCTCGCACGCGACGCAGCCAGTAGTTCCAGGTGATGTAGCCGCCGTGAACGAGGATAGTCTCGTTGTGGCCGTGGTATCGTATGTCCTTGAAGAAGATACGGCCGCCCAGCGGGGAGATCTGCAGGCCGGTGATGTCGATGTAGGCGTGGAAGTTGCGCCAGGTGTATGCGCGGATGGCGTAGGAAATGAGCGTGGCGACGAGGCGGTTGAAGTAGAAGAAGAAGAAGACGGTCAGGATGCCGCAGATGAGCAGCTCAACGAGAAAGACCCTGTCAAGTCAGCATACGGAGTGGAGTGGCTCATACAAGACGAGTAAGAGGAAGAGGAAAGGAAAGGAAAGGGGCGAGCGAGCGCACCAATTGAAGCCGTCGCGCGGGTTCAGCGGCTCTGCGACGATTCCGCCGGCCATAGTTGCAGCACGGTGTGGAGTGATGGGCGCCGTTCATCATGGTGTTGCGCAGAGGCAGATGCAGAGGCAGGAGCGCATGTTCAAGTCGCGGAGGAGGAAGGCGCGCTGTGGGCTGGGAATTGGACTAGCGATGCTCGCAGAGTCGACCGCAGTAAATAATGCTGGATGGGCGGGCAGAGGCGTGGTTGCAGGACGCGCTGCTCTCTCGTCACTAACGGCGACGCTACCTGTACCTCAGGGTTCGCGGAAGACCCCTGCCAGTGCAGGTGGACGTGCATCCGATGTGGATGCGCGTCATGGGCTGGACCTGTCATTGCCATGTAAAGAGAGAGCTTGGGCCAGGCCCTCCACACTTGTCTGGGCAGCCCGCAACGCTCGACGCTCGACGGCAAACACGCACACGACCACTCTACAACCACCACCACGCCTGGAGCATAAAGAAGCTCGCACGCCATGGCCGCTTGCTCCAGCTGAAGAGTACTCCGTCCACTGCCACAGCGCCACACTCTGTCCTGCCCTGCCCTGCCCTGCCCTGCCCACTACGTCCATCACGCCCACCATGGCTGTAGGCTCCCTCTCAGACGTGCACATGGCCGTCGAACGAGGCACCGGCCAGAGGTTCGGCCATGCCGTCATCATCGTCGCCGGCGTGTGTTCCCTCGTTGCCAGTCTGGTCACCTTTGTGTGAGTCGCTTGGCTTATCGCGCTTGGTTCCCTCACTGACACAGCTGCCAGCGCCGTGTGGTTGCAGACGTAAGCAACCCATCCGCCCTACATGTACATATGTATATGGCACCCGCTTTCCTCTGACACTTGACCAGCAAAAACTACAGAAAGCCGCTTCTCCAGCGATATGTCGTCCGCATCCTCCTCATGTAGCTACTTTCCCTCCCCACGCCTTGTGCACCTGCTCACCCCGCCTACAGGGTTCCCATATACGCCGCCGCCTCCTGGGGCAGTCTCATGTCGGTACAGGCAGCCTCCTGGATCGACCCCCTCCGCGATATCTACGAGGCCTTCACCATCTACACCTTCTTGCAGCTGCTCATCAACTTCATTGGCGGCGAGCGCGCCCTCATCATTCTCATGACAGGCCGAGCTCCCGTCTCCCACCCATGGCCCATGAGCCTAGTCCTCCCCAAGCTCGACATCTCCGACCCTCACACCTTCCTGGCCGTGAAGCGCGGCATCCTCCAGTACACGTGGGTGAAGCCGCTGCTAGCCCTGGCCGCCGTCATCATGAAAGCTACTGGTGTATACAAAGAGGGCTACATTGACGTCACCTCTGGCTATCTTTGGAGCAGCGTCATCTACAACATCAGCATCACGTTGTGCTTGTACGCCCTAGCCATGTTCTGGGTCTGCATGACAGAGGACTTGCAGCCTTTTCGACCCATGCCCAAGTTCCTGTGCATCAAGGGCATCATCTTTGCCTCGTACTGGCAAGGCTTATTCCTCTCCATCCTTGTCTGGCTGAAAGCAATCCCAGACGATGTTCCAGGCTACACTACAGACAACCTTGCCGCCGCGATCCAGGATGCTCTCATCTGTTTCGAGATGCCTTTCTTCGCTCTGGCGCATTGGTACGCCTTCTCCTGGCACGACTACGCTGACAACACCATTTCCGCTGCTCGTCTGCCTGTCAAGTACGCCTTGCGTGATGCTTTCGGGCCTTTGGATCTCATTCAAGACACCAAGGAGACGTTTGCTGGTAACAAGTACGAATACCGTCATTTTGATGCGCGAGACAACGTGCTGGCTCACGAAGAATCCACGTCTCGCGCCGCCCGTATGAAAGAGGGCATGAGGTATGAGAGAAACGGCAAGGGCAAGTATTGGATACCGAAGCCAGGTCAATCTTCGGAAAACGAACCGCTTCTGCACAAGGTCTCTCAGGGCCGAGCCAGGGCTATGAGTCCAGGTCCGCATCGCGCCCTCGAGGGTGGCAAGTACGGCACTCCCGATCAGGTCGAAGAGCCAAATCTGGAGCCTGAGGACGAGAGGCTGTTCGACAGTGCACGTGCTCTAGAGTTTGGCGACTGGAATGTAAGTCTTGAACCACGAACGGCTTCAGCACGGAGTCTAACATCCCTACAGTACCCCGTCATCGAGGCACATCGAGCTGGGCGCGAGGATCGCTTCACAACAGAGCCTCCCATGCTCACCGCTTCCACAAACCGGAACTTTCTACAACCGACGGCAGATAACAAGCGCAGGCGCAAGAGTCAAATCAAAAAGATCCAGGAAACAAAAGGCAAGCACAGGAGCGATTCTTCCAGCAATGGCGAGTCATCGCAGTCCAAGTCGCGAGCCCCACTCATCGGCACCCTCTTACGCCAAAAGTCATCTTCCTCGGCCACCTCCGCCAAGTCCGATAAGAGCCAGCTCGTTGACCTTGTCGTCGAAGACCATGACGCGGAAGAAGTCGACCGCGTTCGAGCGCGCAAGGAAGGTGGACCGGCCTGGAACGAAGTGGAGAACAAGCATTTCGTCCACACCTTCCCAGAGGACGGGCAGTCTGAGGAGGTTCGTGAGGGCTTCGAGCCAGACGTCCCCGAAGCACACAATCCAGAGCGTGTCCACAATCTAGATTACCCCTTCAGAGTGGGCGATGATGAGGACGACGAAGATAAAAAAGACTTCAAGCCCCCCGTAAACAAGGAGGCTGAGCGCTGGGAGACTCGCGATTACAGCGAACACGAGGACGCTCAGGATCCTCAAGAGGATAGACCGAGTCCCAATTACGGCAGCTTTAGGGAGGAACGAAACGTCTGGAACCAGGACTGATGACAATCTGACAGTACTTGGGCGCTCTCGATGGTCCACGTCAAATCTGGCGTCGCATTGTGAACATATTCAGCAGTTATATACCCTGATCTTGTAAATATTGGAGTTGCTGTATCTTCGGTGTTGATATTGGTTGACTTTTTAGCGTTGTAGCGAGTATGAAATCAGAATTTTGAGCGTCGTGCGTTAGTCCACACGTTCGGTGTTTGCATACTTTTCATGTCAGCCCATACCTCTCTTCACGAATCTCCGGCAAGTTTGTCTTTCAACAAGACGCCGATCTAGAGCAGATACACATTCAGCACCATCACAACCATAACAATGTAAACACAGTTCACCATGCGCAACAAGCCAATCAATCTCAACAGCATCTCCAATTCATATCGATTAAACCTCCCTACACAATTACCAAACTACACACCAGACGACCTCATCGTCCGAGACCTGTGAAAAACAAAAAGGGGGTATATGCCATCAAGAAGCGAACAAAAGACGGCACCGAGCATCCGCTGCCTATCCGTCTGGGGTTTGAACCGAGACGAGGGGGTGGCGGAGGGTATATGCCCATGCGTGCAATGTGAAGAATAAAGAAAAGTAAGAAGCCCACGCGTGTATACTCAATGTGCCAGCACAAAATCCACAGACCTAAAACGCAACACCGACCATCCCCGGGCTGCTGGGAGGAAATCTCCGCCCACTGTGCAGACCCACGTCCTTTGCGAACATCTCCTGCCCCGGCAGCATGTCGTACGGACTGGCGGGCGGCCACATCTCGCGCAGGCCGCGCGCGCTGCGCGTGCTGAGCTCGCTGGTCAGCGCGGCTTCGATGTCCTTGTCCACGGCGAAGGTCAGAGGGGCGGGCACGCGGCGGGCACGCCCGGTTCCCTTGAGGACGTTTACGCGGGTGTGTGGTGGCGAGAGGTCGGGGGACGCCGAGCGCGAGGAGACGAGCGTCACGGTCGTGGCGGCTGTTTCAGCGCTGTCGGTTGAGTCCTGGCGGGCGTGCGTGGTGCGGCTTCCTGCCGTGCTGGGGCGGGATGGCTGGGTGGGGATGGGTGGGTATTCGAGTTTGTAGAAGGGGGGAGGGGGGAGTGTGGACTTTGGTGTGTTGGGCCGGGAGGAGGTGCGGCGGAGCCAGGCGCTTAGGCGGTGGAGAGATGCGCTGGATGTTGAGCTTGCGGTTTTGGGAGGAGGCGGCGTGATGGGGTTTGAGGTTAGGGGGCCGGTGAAGTTGCGGGCTGGCGGGTAGAGCGAGAAGTTTGGTGCGCGGCGGAGCGCGGGGGTTGAGCTTGTTGGTGGGTGAGGGAGGGGTTTGTTGGCTAGGGGGACTGAGAAGGCGGAGCCGATGTCTGAGAGTGTCTCTGAGCGGACGTGCATGCGCATTGATGGCGCGAAGTGAGGAACGTGGTGGGATGGGGAAGGAGGGACGCGGTTGCTGAGGGCGGGAGCTTGAATTTGGGAGCGGTAGGCAGAGGCACGACGCTCTTCAACAATGGTGTTGAGTTCTCGGATCGCCTCGTCTACATCCGTATTGGCTCGGCGGAGACTGCTTGGTCGTGCCGGTGCAGTGTTGGCTCGACTGCGAGATGGAGAAGGCAGGCGAGAGAGCACACGCGCAGGTGTATTCGCTCCAGAAGTGCGGGAGCGCCGCGGTAGCCCAGATCCACGCATCACTGATTCCGATGTGGCTTTGGGGTCTTCGTTCCACGAGGGCAGGGCTGGTGTAGCCATTGTGCCCACTGTTGAACCCGAAAACCTCCTCTCGTGGGTCGCCGTGCTCTGCACACTCTGCACGCTTGAACGCCTCGAGCCGGAACCTACTGGCTTTCTTGGGATGTTGTATGATGAATGGTTGGAGAAGTAGGGATGTGTTACTGCCTCACTTCCGCGTACTCGCGCCTGCGCGGGCATGCTTAGTGGCGACGGCTTTTTCGTCCAGTTGTCTTCCTTCTGAAAATCAGGGAGAGGAGATAGCCGTCCACAACCGTCGTTTCCATACATGGAAAGCTGGAGGGGACGAAAACTGCGGCGTCGAGTATCGGTAGATACGTCGGTAGCCATAAACTCGACGCTATCGAAGCCGTCGAAGTGTCGGAAGTTTGTTGGTCCACTAATACTGGGTCGGGAGTGTGATCGTTTTGGTCGAGTGAGTGTGGACAGACTTGCACGGGATGATGCTCTCGCTGCATACTCGCGACTACTCGTGACCCATTGTGATATGTGTTGGCTCACGAGTTGGCCTGGTCTCGAACGTGGGGCCAAAGGATTTGTTGGAGAGACTGGCATGGCTTGAGGTTGGTCGTATATCTGCGCAGCTGATCGACCTAGTAGCGACGGTCAGTATATGCCGAAAGATTGCAACGATTGAAGGCGTGGCGGGGTGTTCAACACATTTGGCTTCGAGATGCCTATATGCAAGGTGGTAGTCGAGCTCCACATCATGTGGATCATGGACAGCAAGGCAAACCGGTGTACCTCCACCAAGATGAAGCTGTCAGGGCGCCATTGCAAGGGCAATGAACACCAAAGCCGTCGCAATCTTGGAGAGTCGCACCGTAGAAGAAGGGATTCTGTTCAACATACCACTGCGACCTTTCTGCTCAGAGACGACCTCATCCCTCGATGCACAACATCCGCCAATCCCAATGGTCAACCACGAACTCTTCCTTCGATGACCCTCCATACTAAACAAAGCTGCAAGCCAGGCAGCTATGATTCCATCTCAGAACTGTGAGCTCGACCGACGAAAAACGAATGAAGCGGTAATGCAAGATCTCGCAGCTCAGAAAAAGAAAATCCAAAAGTCGAACGAATGAGAAGAATGCGCAACGACAAAAGCTCAAGACAATCGAGAGTAAAAGAGGCCGAGACAAAAGTGCAGTCCACAATGGATGTGTTGTCTTTGTTCCAGAAGGCCTTTGTGCGTCTGCTCTTAGAACAACCCTCACAACCAAGCTTACGTCCCAAAGGTGTCGTCCGGCTCACCACGCGACAGGACGACATTGATCCATGATATAGATGACCGACGCCTCTGGCAGCAGGAATCCACATCCACGCATCCAATTGCAGCAATGCATTGCCGTGTGCTCAACATGCAACGCAAGCCAGCAGCTTTAGGTTGATGGACGCCGTAGCGTGTGGGGGAGCCCATTGGACAGGCAGCGTTTTAACCGCCAGGAGGTGCAGCAAAGGTCAGCCACTCACGGCGCAATAGCGCTTAGGGCTTGAAACCGACAGCTGCCAGAGGAAAATGTGGCAACCTGGGGGAAGCATGTAGAAAGGTGGGTCAACGCACTGCGAAGGCATGGAATGCGCACGGAAGGAAGATGCAGTGACGCAAAAGGGCAGTTCTGTAGATCCCGCGAATGTATGCGACATCGCCGGCCATTGAAACCTGAGACGCGTACCCCGGGTCCAACACACGGTCGTCTTTGCAAAAGCGTGGAGACTTTTGCCGGTAGCCGTATTGCGGATTTCTGTGCGCCTTTTCGAAAGGCATAGCCAACCAAATACTCGACGTCTCTCATTGGATGGAGCCCGAAACCAAGGTTGATTGCCTTACAGCCAATCATTGATGTGAATCGTGGATATCTCAATCACACATTGATGATCGAGCTTCAAGCGAGTGCGGCTTGGTTGCTGGAGCCAGCGCATGCTTCCGCTTTGAAGATTTTCAAACCTTGTTGACTGAGCCGCATTCTGCAAGCGTCTCGATTCGGGCATGTGGGGTTTTTGGCAGTCCAGAAGAAGTTGTGCTGGCGCGCTTTTCTGGATTCGGTCGCGATATGCTGCTGCCAGACGAATGGCACGGGACCTGGAAGACGACTCCCGGTTACAAAGATAGTCCGCTTGACTTGTACGTGCAATGATATAGAGAGATCAGCCACATATGCTGTACGCATGATTTAGATCATGTTTGAACGGGTATATTGAACAGTACACTATGTACAAGAGTAGGCAGAACAACGCGTGACTTGCGCCCATCGAGTGGAGAATTGGATGTCTGCTGTGTTGCTGCTGGAAAAAAGACACAAGACTTCGCGATCGTGCAGACTGGGCGATAGAGATATCTATCCACATGCCAACACGGGGGAGGGGTTGTTGCTGCGACGCGCGAGCAAGGGCTCACAATCAGCCACTTTGTCAACAGGTTTTGTAATCTCGTGCACCGAGGCTCTGTCATCTCATGGCAACTCGCGCTCCGCCGCCTGGAGTTGTCGTGTTTCCTCCTCCGTGTGTCGGCACGCCTCTCGCCTTCCTAAGCTCGGCATCGTCAAAGGCCTAGTTCTTGGGAGGGTATCGCTGGAAGAAGTACCTGTCCTGTGTCAGCACCTTTGTCCTATTACAACAGCAGACCAATCACTTACTGGCTGACGTAGTAGTCACCGAGACCGAACAGCCCAACAACACCAGCCCAGGTTGCAACGACCTTGCCCGTCAGCTCGCCGCGGCTGTACTTCCTGTACGCGCCAAAGCTCAGAGCCGCACCCAAGACAGCAAGGCCAACAGCGTTGCTCAAGACCACCGGGTTATCAGCGTTCTTCTTCGCCTTGTCCTTGGCCTTGTCCTTCTTCGCAGCAGCGCTGTCGCGGATCTCCTTGGCAGCATCCTTGATCTCCTCCTCGCGCTCCTGACGGGCAGCTTGTGTGTCGGTCTTGACCGACTGTGACTCGTAGTCAGAAGGGACGGAGGAAATGTGTGGGCTGTCGACGTCGACGAGCGAGGAGACAGAGTCCTCGGTGTGCTCTACCTGAGGCAGGGCTGGGGCGCGACTGTAGCTGGAGTCAGTATGGTACTTGCTCGCGACAACGGAATAGATGAACGTACGCCTGTGTGTGTGTTAGTGGTTGCAGATTGTTGACGACTGTAATGTACTGACCTCCTCGGCGCTCTGCTTAGGGCCACTGGCGGCAACGTCGGCGTAAGACATGGTGATGTACGGGTAGTCGTAAAGGTAGAGAGAGTGTAAGAGAGCGAGATGGAGTTGTTTGTGAAGAGCTGGCTTGTTGATGGGAAAACGTGAAAGGTCGATCGTGTGATGCTGAAACTGGGCAGCTCGCTCACACGTTAGCGCAAAATGACGTATTGGCACTACTGGCGCAAACAGCACGTCTGCCAGGAACAGGAGCTTGTACGGTTGATCGACCACGGTTCCAGCTTAATTCAATTCCATGCGTATCTTTAAACTGTGTGAGCATCATGCCTATCACGTAAACAGGACTTCGTAGGTGGACAACGCATTTTAAATACAGGTAACGCTACAATAATTTCGCTATCTCGCAATCAAAGGCGCAGCCAGAAAAGCAACCCTCAAGGGTATAATGATACTCTCCAAGCTACCCATATGCGCCTGACCATCTTGGGCAGGGATTTCCTCCCTTGACAATTGTATGTTACAAGAATGAGTAAACATGCGTAGATCTAGCCTCAATGCAAGCTAAGTCCAGTCACAACCGCTGTAAGACACCTGCGCTACCGGGTCGCAAATATTGAAGAAGTAAAGACAAACAGTTATCAAAAAGAAGTCGCGCGTTGAGCAAAGCTACCGCAACCGCGTGTCAATTTTTCAGAACGCATCCAACAGCCCAGCGTTGGACTGTAACGCCGTGATTCGAGAAGCCGACAGTTGACTCTTCCAGGAAGTACGAGGCTAATATCCGATTCCGGAATTCCACAGCTCACAGACCCGACAATGTACTGAAAAAGGGACGTGAGCTGAGGATCTATGGGAAGGCTCTCACTCTTCACCGAACACATCCTTGTAGTTCTCCAACAGCGCTTGCACGGCAACACGCTGCTGTTGGACGTCGCTGAGTTCGCGTTGGATATCCATCGGCCGCATAATCGTAGGTGCGAAAACAACGGCAACATTGAGTGGAGTCATCTAATGACAGATTAGCACTGCTTGAAGACCAGGAGATGAGTGTACACGTACCAGATTATCATCTTGATGCTGAATAACCCGTGACAAGTGGAATACAAGGAACTGTAAGGTGTCACGATGAGCTCGTGGGATCTCATTGATGGCAGCTGCAAGAGCTTTGGACTGTGCTTCAGGATCTTCGAGCTCTGTGTATGGCGTTAGTGGGACTCAATTGAAACATTGGTGAATACTTACGGCCAGCCTCCAGGAACTGATCATACACATCGAATGTGATCAGAGGCACAGGCAGCCTGCGGAAGTAGTTCTTCAGAGCTGATGTGACGGAGTGTATGTCGAGATCTGGATCGGAGATGTCGTAATCCGCTTTCGACTCGAAGCCGCTGCGTACTTGGTTGACCTGCGAGCTGCCTCCACTCTTGCGGTACACACCCTCAACGTCCATGCCTCGTAACTCGACTTCTTCGATGCAACGGCTGACAACGCCAGGTATCATTCTCTTCTCGAACTCGCACCGGGCAGACAGGTCAGAACCAAAGAGCACGGTACTAGCATCCGCAGCCAGGTTGGTGCTGCTGTTGTTCATTTGCATCGGCTTGAACCGGTCGTTGGGTCCCTTGCTTACGCCTCCCTTTGCGTTGCCTCCGCCGAACCAGCCCTTCGGCGTCTGCTCCTCTTTGTTCTTGAGTGAGCTAGACATGGACGCGATATCCGGTTGTTGGTGAACGGATCCATACGGCGTTCCGATGACCTTTATGCTGTTGTATTCCTCTTGTTTCTGTTCTGATCCAAATGCACCCTTGAAACCCTTGGTCACGTTGGTGGTAAACGCTTGGCCACCCTTCTTGAATTTGGAGAACTTGGTCGCTTTTCCACTCTTGCGGATGTTCACAACCTGAGGTTGCGCAAGGGTTGCCTCGCTGTCCCCGTCGTGGATGTGTGGGAACGAGGGCTCATGCGGCAGATTATGAGCGTCAAGTGAAAGCTCGGACTTGCCGCCCTTGTGCTGGGTATTGTAAATTCCCAGCCCATTTGCTGCGGCATCAAAGGGAGGCGCTCCCTTCTTGTTGTTCATCGTCTTTTGTATGTTTTCAACAAGCTCCCTGTTCATAGCAGAGAGTTTCGCGTTCTGCGCTGTGAGCGACTCGTACTCCTGGAAGCCCTTGTCCTTCATTTGAATCAAGTTGGAGATCTCGTCAGTGAGCTCAGCCCTCTTAGATATAAGATCTTCGATCTGCCCACCCAACTGATCTTTGAGCTTGTGCAGAGAATTAGCGAAATCCTTGAGGATATCTGACTTGAGTTGATTGATATCCATAGACCCGTTGCTTTCTTTGGCGTGTTTGAGATGCTCAGTCATAATCTCAAGTTCGCGAATGACCATCTCGCGTTGTGTGTCGAGCACTGCCATGGTGTTGCGCTTTTCGCGAAGTACGGTGTTCGCTTGCCTGATATCTGCTGCGCTGTGCATAGACTCCTGTAAACCGTTCTTCTCAGCTTCCAACTCGGCAATGCGTTGTTGGGCTCGGCGTAACTCGTTGCGGAGATTGGTGCTCTCCTCTTTGGAGTCTGGCGAGGCGATTGTTGGGCTACTGATGTCGATAGAGCCGTTGGTGGGCCATTTCTTATGACCTCTCGAGGTCACAGAGCCGCGCTCGCTGAGACTGCGCCCATGTTTATGGACTGCGTTCGAGACGCGGCGGAAGACACCACTATCCTTTTCTTCTTTCTCTTGACCTCCGAGAAGACGTGCGAAATCTTCATCCATAGAGAAGTCACCTTGTGCACTATAGCGGGGCAAGCCGCCACCAGGTGCATATGCATCTCGTGAACTCTCACTAGGAAGGCTGCTTATCGATTCACTAGTCTTGTGAGTGCTGGGTGGCTGAGGTGGGGCGCGAGGAGACGTGAATGTGTCTGCAGCTGGCGGTGCTGGTCTGCCAGCAGAACGGGCCGGAGGTACAGGGACGTCGGAAAACGGTCTCGAGGAGTCTGGAGGACTACTGATGCCAAGGCCTGCACTCACATGGACGGGTGCTCCGTGTGTCGATGAAGTTCGCTGAGGGTGCTCCACAGTTGGAGTTGTTGGCGATGGAGCGGGTCGGTCACCAAGCTGGACAGAGCTTGCAGGTCTTAGGGAGTCCCCACGGGCCGGGCGCTCGACGCGTTGAGTCGAGCTAAAAGAGGATCCAGACACCGTCTCAGGCGAATCTTGTGTTCCGATAGGGGGTGATGACGTGAAGGTAGGCTCAATCATCGGTCTGCTTAGTCTTGAAGACATCTCGGCACCAGGAGAGCTTTGGCGTGGCGATGAATCACTACTCTGCGAGTCCTTGTTTCTTACGTCCGCCTTCTTGTTCTTTGGAACCTCTTGTAATTTGAAGGCATCCGTTGCCGAAGAGGGTGCCGGGGAGGCATGCTGGCTGCGGGATCGCTCATTGATTGATGGAGACTCGCTGGAGACGTCCCTCTGCTTCCTGAGCGTGCTCGCAATGTGGTCAGACGGCTGTCGTCCCTTCTCCTGGAAGGCAATATGCGGACTCGCCGGTGGTGGTCGCTCAGCAGAACCAGATCTTGAGTTGTTCTCCTTCAACTTGTCGCGGGGATCCGCCGTAGGCCTGTTGAAGTAGTCGTTGCGGCTACTCTTGCCTTCACCGGTTGCTGAACCAGAACCCATTGTTCGATCAGGGAACTGCCGGCTCGCACGGCTCAGGGGGGAGGGACCGGGCGCAGTGTTGGGGTCGAGTGCGAACGGAAGGAGGATACCGTCGTCACCGGCGTCGGACTCGCTATGCTTGTGCTCTTTGTTGTATGTTGTCGCTGGGAGCAAAGTATTGTCTACTCGATAGCAAATGGTCAGCATGACATGCGCAGGAGTAGCGTGGTGGGTGGACACATGTACGCACCTTTGCGCGAGAGATCGGCCGCGACCGGGGAAGCATCGCGCCTGAAGTTTGAAGAAGAGTCGCCCCTTCTAGGCTGAGAAGGTCTTGGGGAAGCATCAGCAGTGGTGGGCTCAGAAAAGACCTCGGACGGCGTTTCGACATCTGGTGTGAAGGCGCCACGTTGTGACTGCGAGTCCTCGAACTGTGGCGGGAGAGCTGGGAGAGACTTGTCGACTTTGGGTGCTGCTGGTGCGGGCGGCTTTTTGGATTTCTTTCGTCGTCGTGCCATGAGCGACTCGTGGCACGACATACAGAAGATTCCCTGCGAAGTGCGAGCATAGCGCAGGTTCTCGATCTTGCGCTTGCAGTTCCTGCATCTGAAACAGTTTGCGCAGAAGGCCTGGTCGCCGGTCAAGATGGCCAGGTCCTCGATCTTGTTGCCGCAGTGGTTGCAGCTGTACGTGCAATTGTTGCAGATCAGGGATCCATCTCCGAGAAGCAGCAGGTTGGCATCCGAGTCGAGGAGCGTGCCGCAGGTGTTGCAACGGAAGCAGTCGATATGCCATCTGTTGCCCGCTATGTAGTGTTAGTACGTGGTTCGCACGGTGTGGGGTGGGTGTGGCGGCAGGATTGGGGGAGGGGGGTCAGGCGTACCGAGCTCGAAGGCCTTGCCTTCCTCAAGTATCTGCAGGTTGCGTTAGCAGCGGATGACAGAAGTCGACGACGGGGCAATTACCTCTCCGCACCCCTTGCACGGATATACTACATCGTCCTGGTCACCGTCCTGGTCAAGCAGCGACTCCGGGTAGCCGCCAGGAGAATCCATGAGGGGCGGTCGCAGAGCGTGAGAGCGCGGCGGTGCAGAGAGGTGGTGGCACGAGCGAACAGGCGGGGCGCGTTGGTCGCGCTCGTGGGCGTGGTTGTGGCCGAGAGCGTGGCCGTGAGCGTGGTCGTTTGGCGGTGAATTCGCTGGTGCTGGGTCGAGCAGCGAACGGCGGCGAGCAAGCGGAAGTGAGAGTGACAGACGGAGGGAATGTGCTACCAGCAGGTGAGCATGGCGTCAGCAGCAGTTCACGCGCAACAGCGACAGCAACAGCAACGTTGGCAGCGAGAGCCAGCGGGGGCGTGAGGTCTCTGGTTGCCGCTATGTCGTGGGTTGAGGAGAGCGCCCGCTCAGACCAGCCAGACCCTGGGATCTCACAGTCGCACTGCTAATCGCGGATGCACAGACTTCGCTTCGCGCCTTCGTGTGCCGGGCTTGGGGGCGGCCTAAGACTGAATGGCAGCTTAGAGCTGTGCTGGTGTCTCCAACACATTTCACGACGGACAGAACAGGCTTAGGCTTGCTTGGGCGTGAGTGGAAGTAGAGCGAGAGCCTTGCAGACGAAAGCCTGGTGGACGAGCGCTCGTAGTCAAGAGCACTGGTAGACTGATCGCTCATCTCACGCAGCGCAACATCAGCCTCAGGGCCAGCACGCCTACCGTATCAGGCCTTTTCGGAGCAGTGTTTCAGGTTGCCTGGCTTGCGAATCCTTAGTCCAACCCCACATCGTTAGCCGAATCCGTTCAAGCCTGACCTAGATCCCCAGGCATCGCAGCCTTTGGCGACTCGCGGCAACGCCCATCACGCTCTCCAGTCGTATGTGGCACGGCACAGCGATTCGTGGCATTCCAGGCACGCCACGGTCGGCAGACTTCCCTCCGCCTCTGCAATCACTAGGCAAATGGGTAGACCCATGCCTTTACAACCTCAGCCTCCAACACAATGCGGCATGCAGGTACGCGGCCGGCTCGCTGACCATCTGACACATGCCCATCATCATCACCCACAGGTGCATCAGTGCATCGACCTGACAGCAGCACAGCCCGCATGCAAATAAGGCATGTTTCAGACCCTATTACGACGCTGCCTTAGTGTCCGCCGTCTGTTTGACGAGGCACGTTCCTCCCAAGACGCCAGAGATTGTGTAGTGAGCTCCGCGACTACTGCAATACCAACCGTACTCTTACAGTAGCATGGTGCTTTCTTACCCCGTCGAATTGCCCAGACGGACACTTACAAAGCAGCTATTCGTGTTCGACCTCGTGCTCCCATCTGGGACGCGTTTGTTTCAGCACCGACCCCGGTCATCACCTCATCAAACCACAGCCTTCAGACGAGCGGGAACGGCAAAGGACCACGGACGTGTTTCATCATACCGAACACCGCCCGCAGGGGTCCATGCTGTCGGGACTTGGTGCACGCGGAGAGCTACGCCTACTACACGCGTGTGGTAGTGTACACTTCAGGAGCAACGAGCGCGCAGTACGACGGCAACTGTCGATACTGGCTTCTCAACACACACACGATGCTGCTTAGAGTACACAATGCGCGATGTTGCACGGCGCCACGGCGCTTTGCACAAGTGAAGCTCTTCCAGGAAGCTGCCATTGACACACGTACAAGACAACCCAAAGATAGATATTAAAGCATCCGTATTGGCAGAGTCCATGCCAGGTCCGAAGCTAGAGTGTCTAACGGCCTGGTTTCTCCGCCTAGGCACGAGCACTCGTTCCCAGGAGAAATGTGTGCCATGATGTTGTTTCTCCATCACAATGTGAATTCTCATGTCTATTACTCAATGAATCAAAAGCCGTTGCAGCGACAGAGCGAGAACCACTTTACATACACAGAGCAGACTACGCAGCAATTGAGTGCGCAGGTGTGCTTCCATCACCTCAGATCCCTCACAATGCCAATCTAGGCGGAACCCTTCACTAGCTATCCTCCGACCTCGAAATCAACATCCTCAACGATGCCACTCCCCACACGAGCAATACTCCAACCTGCCACAAAGACAAGTCTTGGCGCTAATCGACTCCTCGTTCCTTAACTACATCTTACCAAGTCTCCAAGTACGTTGCTGTGCAGAGTACATTCGTCTGCCACCGTATGTGATTTATTGTATTCGTCTTCACCTTCCCATGACAAGATTGAACCCCCAATCCCACACCACCATCCACTCGCAAACACAAACGAAATCCGCGGAGTCAATAAAATCCAGAGGTCCAATGCACTCACTACCCGTGACGCCTCCTCCGGGCCTCAGCATTGGACGGCCCAAGGTCCCTGAACCATCACAACAGTGCAGCTACTAGCATCACCATTCCGCATGTCTACATCAGCGTGCATCGCGTCCTCGAATGGGACGGCGAGCGAGCACGGGACGAGGTGGGGCATTTTGATCAAACCGCGCAACTGCAGATAGCTACCCCACCTGCACGGTTGGGAATGGGTAGTCGTGGATGAGGGGGAGTATTTAACCGGCTGCTTTCCCTCGCTGTGCCGGTGATTCCTGATTGTCAAGATTCTGATTTTCGAATTGAACTGTTTATTCGTACTTATCCGTCTACTCTAAAGATGTAGGAGGACTGCTAACCGTGTTATAGACACCCCACCATTCAACCCAAGTATGGTCGCCGCACAGCAACATGCGGTCCGTCAGCGGGCGTTATCCACTCTACATCAAGGTACTTTGATTGCAAAGTATACACACCGATAAGTATACTGCATGAACCGGTGTTCGTCTCCAGCGCGCTCTGCTGCTCTCGTCGCGCCCCAAGAGGACGGCGAGATGGAAAGGCAGAGGGCGTCTGGGGGCGTTCTGAGATTATACGGTTTCAACTTGATCTGGATAATACCAGCGAAAGGACTCATGCTTGCCCCTCTTGTTGTGGGCAGACTTAACTGTTCGCAGGTATCGATTGATAAGTCATAAACGAGATGTCGCCTCCTGCTGCTATCTTTGAGTCTCCCGCCCCTGCTGTCTTGGGCAGTGGTGTAGACCTCAAGAAGAGCCTTGCTGTTAAGGCTGCTGCTGTGGGCCAGGATGCTCAGGCTAAGACTCTGGCGGAGTTCGAGGGCAACTGGGATAACTTTACGTTTGCTCCCATCCGCGAGAGCCAGGTATCTAGGGCTATGAGTATGCATGCATCTCCTGTTTGCAGAGTCAGAAACGACTAACATGTCTCAGCCCGCCGCTACTTCAAGGACCTCGACACGTACGCCGAGTCCGACATTGTCATTGTCGGCGCAGGATCGTGCGGTCTGTCCACGGCCTATGTGCTCGCGTCCAAGCGCCCCGATCTCAAGATCGCCATCATCGAGGCCGGTGTCGCCCCTGGTGGAGGTGCCTGGCTTGGTGGTCAGCTCTTCAGCGCCATGATCATGCGCAAGCCTGCTCATTTGTTCCTGAACGAGCTCGGTGTGCCGTACGAGGATGATGGCGACTGGGTTACTGTCAAGCACGCGGCGCTATTCACGTCGACTCTTTTGAGCAAGGTGCTGCAGTTCCCCAACGTCAAGCTCTTTAATGCTACTACTGTGGAGGACTTGATCACCCGTCCTGCCCCCACGAGGGAGGATGCCAATGCAGTCCGCATTGCTGGTGTTGTCACCAACTGGACTCTGGTCTCCATGCACCATGACGGTACGTACCACAGCGAGTTGTGCCGCTTCACCATACTGATTTGTTCCTAGACCAGTCCTGCATGGACCCCAACACCATCAACGCGCCGCTGGTCGTGTCTACCACCGGCCATGACGGACCGTTCGGCGCCTTCAGCGTCAAGCGTCTTGTCAGCATGCAGCAGATTGAGAAGCTCGGTGGCATGCGTGGTCTCGACATGCGCACTGCCGAGGATGCCATTGTCAAGCGCACCCGTGAGATCGTGCCTGGCCTGATTGTGGGAGGTATGGAGCTCAGCGAGGTGGATGGAGCGAACCGCATGGGACCTACGTTTGGTGCCATGGCACTCAGTGGTGTCAAGGCGGCCGAGGAGGCTCTTAACGTGTGGGACGAGAGGAACGCCCAGAACGCCGAGTAGGCAACAAAGGCGTGCTCTGTGTTTATCGATCTGAAATGAAACCCCGTCACTCGTTCAGTTTGAGGTCTAGGCGTGTGTGAGTTGTGTGTATTTGCGTGATTATGGAGTCTTGGACGACAGCTCGCGGCCTACGCTCGTTACACGGTTCTTTGTTGAGCCTGCATGCGGGAGCGGAGTTGCACAAGGCGTCACGACCAAGGTGTCAGGATAATGCATGTTGTTTGTGACGTGTTTCAGACGCGTGTGGTTTTTTCTTTGCTGCGTTGTTGATGTTGATATTGTTGTAGTTGATGTTTTAGTTGATGTTGTCGTTGTTGTGCCAAGACAGGCGCAGGTGAACAGAAAGACATGAAACGCGTCGTCCTGCACGCTGCCCATGATGAGCATCTCGAGTAGTTCCACGTGACGAATACCTACGGCAGACAGCGAACCATGCAGAGGACGAGAGGGGCAGGTTGCAGTGTGCACAGACGGTTGCGTGGGCAATGATGGGCCGCTAGGTGCCTATAGATCTGATGGTGGCGGTAGGGCGCAGTGGAGACGCGCAGGGGTGCCTTCGCTGGCGGCGGCTGACAGGAGCGTTGCGGTGTTTGTTGTAAACACAGTCTAGCAGCCGCTCAACCTCTGAGCATGCCCCGCTGTACCGGCCTACCGCTGCTTCCACCACCACCACAATCACCGCAATCACCGCGCCCCCGGCTCTGCCCACCTGCCCACCGCCATGGAGGAGCAAACGGCCGCCCTGCTCGCGGCGCTGAAGAAGCAGGCCTCGACCAACGTCGACCAGCGCCTGAACCTGTTCGGCACCCTCAAGTCGACCATCAAGCACCAGCGCGTGCCCGAGAGCTGCCAGGCTGACATTTTCGAATGCATCCGCCTCGCCATGACGGCCCAGACGTCGGCCCAGCTCGTCACCGCGGGCTTCTCCACGCTCACCCACCTGGTTAAGCGGCTGGTGCTGCAGAAGGAGACGCACGTCATCACCGCCCACGCCTCGCAGCTGTGTCCTGTGCTGCTGGACCGTCTGGGCGATGCGCGCGAAGCCCATCGCAGCGCCGCCTCGTCGCTGCTCGCCGAGCTCTACTCCTGGTACCACACCGACATCGACGCCGGCATCCACAGCGCCGTGACGGGCGCCAACCCGCGCGCAAAGGACGCCGCGATGACGTGGGTCGTCAAGATGAACAAGAGCCATGGCCTGCCCTTCAAGACCTACGTCAATCCCCTGGTCGCCAACCTCGAAGACGCCGACCCGGAGGTGCGCAACGTCGCCAAGAACGCTATTGTCTCGCTCTACCAGTGCGTACACCACCGACCCGGCCACGGCAGAGCTCAGAATGCTGACAGTGCAACAGGAACGCCCCTACCAGCGCCCGTGTGAACCTTAAGAAGCAGCTCACTACCCACAATGTGCGCAAGGCAACCATCACCTTCATCACCGCCCAGCTCGACGACGGCGCCACAGACGAACACCACGAGCCCGCCCCGGCACCCGTACGCGAGCCTCAGCGCGAGCGCGCCCTGCCAACCTCACGAGCCAAGGCGTTGCAGCCCGACACGGGCTTTGCAGACAGCTTGTCCTCCGAGCAGCCCCCTCCCACCGAGGCCGTCCCTATGGACCCCATACAAGTCTATACCCAGCGCGAGCTCGAGGATATCTTCCGCGACATGGCGCCACCCTTTGAGGGCAGGGAAAACGAGCAGAACTGGATAGGACGAGACAAGAACACAACCAAGCTAAGACGCATCCTTATGGGCAACGCGCCCACCGAATTCCACGCCGTCTTCATGGCCGGCATCAAGTCACTGCTGGACGGCATTCTCAAAGTCGCTAACACGCTGCGAACAACAATGTCCACCAACGGCTGCCAGTTGGTGCAGGAGCTCGCGAGGACGCTAGGCCCGGCTGTCGATCCCTGGGTGGAGATCCTGCTCCAGAGCTTCATCAAGATGTGCGCCGCTACCAAAAACATCGCAGCACAGAACGGAAACATGACCGTGGACGCGATTCTCTCCAACGTCTCGTACAACAACCGCATTCTGCAGCACGTTCAGTTTGCCTCACAGGACAAGAACGTCCAGCCCCGTACCTTCTCCGCCAGCTGGGTAAAGACGCTGATCCGGAAGCACAAGTCGCAAATCGAACACTCCGGAGGACTGGACAGCTTCGACAAGATATTGAAGAAGGGGCTGGCAGACGCCAACCCCAAGGTGCGAGAGGCCTACCGAAGCACATACTGGACCTTCGCTTTGGTGTGGCCTCAGAAAGCTGAAGCGTAAGTTTGCGCGTGCTTAGACATGGGTGTGATCGCTGCTGACTGAGACATAGCATGTACGAGACTCTCGAGAAGAGAGAGAAGACTGGTCTCGACAAAGACCCCAACAATCCCAATGCTTCGCTTGCATCATCGCGAACCAGTGTAGTGCCGTCGTTTTCAAAGTCTGTTGGACCGAGCGCTGCGAGAACGAGCTTGAAAGAGAAGATTGCAGAGCAGAGACGGGCAAAGCTAGCGGCTTCCAAGGGTGTCGCTGATCGACCCAGCTCCGCTGCAGCAAGCTACTCTCCCCCAAGGTCAATCTCAACAAAGTCGCTGGGCGCAGGTGCAAGGACAATGTCCAACGTTTCAACAGCATCCAGCGGACCGGCTCGACCCCCATCCGCCATGTCTGGCGAATCTACAAAATCTGCCTTGAAGAGTTCGACTGGAACCGGTTCCTTGATGAGCGGCACCGTACGTCGGCCGATTCGTCGACCCGAGCTCAACAGACCAAAGACGGCGGACCCATATTCTATACGACAAAACAAGATCGCTCCATCGACAACCACAACTCCCGAGAAGACGCCGGCCGTCAAGTCGTTGAAGAAGTCTGTCGGTCCTACAACCTCAAGCGCAGTTCGTTCACGGCCCCAACAGCAGACCAGCCCTGCAGTCAGCCCGGTCCGAAGTAAGTCCAGGATTGCCCAAGCCTCGACATCGACACATCGTAAGAACCCTAGCATAGGTTCTCAACGAGGAAGTCCGGCAGGCAGTCCGTACAAGGATGAAGATCTCACAGTGGTGAAGCCATTCATCCGATCGCAAAGTCATCACGACGGCACGATGCCCTTCCGGCAAAGGAATGGGATGGACAAGCGGGCTTCTGTTGACAGCAATGCACTTGACACTGACGAAGACAACTTCACGATGATCAACGTCCCAAGTCTTGCGCGCCCCATATCACAGAGGGTGCAAAGCACACCTCCCAAGTCCACAAATCATGGAGGTCGATTGCCAGTACCAAGCCCGCAAGCAGCGCTGATGAAGAGTCCCGATCTTTTCCCAGCACAGAGTCCGCGGGTGAAGTCTCCAGACCGGTCTACACAAGAGGAGGTTGAGGTGTACGAAGACCCCTTTGTTGGTGATGAGCCATCAACTGCAGGTCAGGAGATTGATACGCCAGTTCTGGGAGAGCTTCCGATCAACGAGAGGAGCAACGAGCGACAACCGAGCATTGACAGTAACGGAAACGAGGTCATGATGGGTCAAGAGACTGAGGAGTTCCATCGAGGCCACCACAAGACAACCAGCACCGGAAGCGTCATGCACACCGAAAACAACGATGCCAACAGTCCCGAAACACTCAAGAACAGACAGTTGCTTGCCAGTGCCATCAAGAAGATTGAGGGGCGTACAGTCGACGCTGGCATGTTCCGAAAGATCCAGGATGCAATCAAGTCAAACCAGGAAATCTGGGGCCCGAATGACGAGGTCTTCGGTAGACTACTCCTTGTATGTCTCGATTACTTCCAGACACCTACCGAGGAGCTTAAGCTGCCCACAATGAAGGCCAACTCTTGCAAAAGCCAAGCTCTTGCGACTATCCGTGCGATGCTGTCGCTGTACCGCAAAGAAACAGCCAAATACTTCGCCCGCGTCCTCTGTACCATCTTGCAGGCTAAGGCACAGCACGAAAACACCTCGCATATTGCAGGCGATATGGAAGCGACCGCCAACGAAATCGTCCGCTATGGCCAAGTATTGGACTGTTTGAATGCAGTTCTTGCGCTCATCGAAGACATGCCCGCCTCAACACCTACAAACTCTCCAAACTCCAAGTCCTCATCTCCCTCCACACCCGCTACTAGCGGTACTCGCACGATGACTATGTCGCTGCGCACTTTAGCTAGCCTCGTGGAAGTCACAAGTGCAAAGAACGTTGCACTCTCTCAAGAGCAGACTCATCGCTTGGGCAAACTCGCCGTCAGGTGCATGGAGGACCAGGATGCAGACATTAGAAAGGCCAACATTGATTTTTGCATCGCACTGCATGAACGGATTGTTGGCCCGAGCGGCGAACCCAAGACGTTTTGGGAGGCAGTTGCGGGCGCCAAAGAACAGCAGCTTAATTTGCTGACGTATTATCTTGCGAAGAAGGAGAAAGCATAGAAAGCCGTCTTCTCATACAGGCTCGAAGGAGAGCTTTCACCGATTGCGGAGCATCCAGTAGAACATGGGTACTTTTGGCAGATTTCACTGCAGACAGGGTTGGACTCTTGCAAAAAACAGGCGTTATGAGAAAAGCGAGGAACAATCGGTAGTCACTTCATTGTCTTCTTTCTCATTGGTTGGAGTTCTGGTTCTTATTGTATCAAAAACCTCTTTCTCACAGTTCAGGATCCGCACGTACTCTTTTAATACAAACCTTCGCATGCCCTCACACCTATCTTTCCCTCCAGCCCCTAACGAACAAATTCTAGGCCGCACTCCCACCTTTCCCATCAACACCACTATCCCACACACCCCACCCCCCTCTCACACCCTGCCCCACACCCCAAACGTTCATACATGCCGTCAAAACAACTATGCGTCATACTCTTAACCCGCGTCCCCGTCCCCGTGCAATTCGGGCTCGACCAAGACACCATCTTGATGTTCGAGTTGAAGTCGCGCAGGTACAAGGATTACCCGTTGCCGTCGAGGCGGGAGGGGGCGAGGGGGGAGGGGCTCGGAGTGGTGGCCGTGGAGTGCGAGCCGCTGCAGGTTGGGGT
>SAUA01000066.1:0-168193 GCA_004335185.1 Phoma sp. RAV-16-625 | reverse complement strand
CTCCTACAAGAGAATGACCACCACCAGCACCACCAAAACCAGCAGAACCAGCACCAAACTCAAAAGAAGAAGAAGAAGAAACTCAGAAAACCAGAAAAGCAAAGAAGAAGCAAAGAAGATGATAGATTATCTGCCCTCTCTCACTTCCCTCTTCTCTCTACTCCCATCATATCCCTATTTCTCCCATCTCTCCTCACTCCCCATCACACCCCCATCTCTCCACTCCCCTATCCGTCTCTCCTACCTCCTCTGCCCTCTCCCCTAGCCTATCCATCTCAGCACAAGTCTCCAAGTAAACCCTCTATCCGACAGAATCTCCACATGTCTTGTCTTGTCTTGTTCGTCTGTGTGTGTGTGAGTGTGTGTGCTTATTTGCCAATGAAATGACATGACGAGACGTGGCCCAACGCGACCAGCACAGCACAGCACAGCACAGCACAGATACGACCTTTCGCGACCCAACCGAACCCCAACGCAATCCGTGCATGCTGTCAAAAGAAAAATAATGTTTGCATCCACCCAGCTCATAACGTCGTAACGCGGACAAGCACACAAGCGACCGACCCAACCCAACCTGCTGATAAATGGATGGATAGATAGATGGATAACGGCCGTCTACCTTGTCTTCTTAATCTCCGTGGCCCACCCTTCGATCCCTTCGCCCTTACTCCTACACGGGATCCCGAGATCCAGATTCTCCATCCCCTTTGCGTCCTTGAGGAACTCGTGGCTGGCCATGCCGCCCGCGTTTGCGCGATCCACGGGGAGCAGCTCCAGCATCGGCAGCAGGAAGCTGGCGATTTCCTTGCTCTCCTCCTTGCCGAAGTGGTATTTCTCGTGCAGCACGTCGGGGAGGGCCCAGTGGCGCAGGCGGTGAATGTTACGCAGCTCGCCCTTGCGGTTGAAGATCTCTTGGCTCCATTTTCCGGACATGCAGAGCGATTTGGGGAAGGTGCCGAGGAGCTCGATGATTTGCGCAATGTGGTCGTCGTCTTTGCCGTATTTTGTGCCCGACTGCGGGTCGAAGAGGTAGTCGCCTGTTATCAGCTCGAAGGTCTTGTATAGTGTTAGCACGAATTTCATCACGGGCTCAGAGTTCTTACCATAGCTGCCATGCTCCAGACGTCTGTGCTGGCGCCCCATTTGCTGCCCAGAATGACTTCCGGGGACCTGTATTGCCGCGTCTGGATGTCGTTTGTGAAGTGGTGTCCGACCCAGCAGGCGTTTCCGAGATCGGCAATCTTGACGGAGATTTTCTCGAAAGCGAGGTCGGGTGTGGCTTCGGCGGACTTTTCTTTCGAGGATGTGGACTGCTTGTCGAGGCTGATGCCGGATACTTCTTTGGTGAGGAGGTCGCTGTTTGTTGTTAGAAGAGTTTTAGCAGTGGCTCAAGTGACTTACGCTGTCTTTTCTCGCTGCTTCTGTACCTCGTCCTCGCTGGCGTTGGGCTTCAAGCCGAGGCGCTCGGCCATGGACATGGTGGAGGATTGCGATGAAGTGCCTAGAGCACCACTCATTACAAAACCGTCTTGTGAGGAAGATGGACTCGGAATAGTCGTGGGGGACTCTTTACCTGTGCTCTCGTTCATGACTTTGTTGAGGCTCTGCGCGCTCCCGGGGAAGGTGCCGAGCTCTGCGTGGTTGAAGCTGGCGTTGAGCGGACTGGGCAGCGGCTGGCTGCCCGTGATGAGTGTGCGTCTCCTCCGGCGGCCGTTCCTGTCGCTGCTGTCGCCGCTGTCTTTGTTCTTGGGCTCCTCCTTGACGTAGGCCTTTACAATCTGCTCGACGTCGCCAATCTCTATCAGGACGTTCTCGGGCTTCAGGTCGGTGTGGATGATGCCGCACTCGCGGTGCAGGTAGTCGAGGCCCAGCAGGACCTGCTTTGTGATTTGCTTGACGAGGGGCATGGGGATGCCGCGGTGGTTCCAGCGCTTGATCAGGCCCAGCAGGTTCTCGCCGAGGACCTCGAAGACCATGCACACGTGGACGCCATTGGGGCCCTTGTGGTTGAACGAGTCGAGCAGGCTGACGACGTGGGCGCGGCCGGGATGGGTCTCCTTTGCGTCGACGACCTTTTTCAGCAGCTTGATCTCGTCCAGGGCCGTCTCGGTGTAGTGGGCGGCGGAGCGGACGACCTTGAGGGCGACATGCTTGCCCGTGGCGTTGTCGCGGGACAGCCAGACGGTGGAGAAGTGGCCCCAGCCGAGCTTGCGCACGATGGTGTACTTTCCGTCCTTGTACTCCTCGCCGACCTGGACGGGGTGGTAGCCGCCCTTGCAGTAGTCCTCGCTGTCTTCCTCGTCGGCCGTGTTGTCGGCCTCGTCGACGGACGAGGCGCTGCTGCTGGGCGAGTGGCTGAGTGTGTTGCCGTACATTTTGTGCTGCTGCAGCGGCGAGGCCGTGTTCTGCGCGCTGCGGGGCTGTCAGTGGTGATGCATGGGGGGGAGAGGCTA
Source organism: Phoma sp. RAV-16-625 (assembly GCA_004335185.1). Classification (NCBI taxonomy): domain Eukaryota; kingdom Fungi; phylum Ascomycota; class Dothideomycetes; order Pleosporales; family Didymellaceae; genus Phoma; species Phoma sp. RAV-16-625. Next base: position 165,740 of record SAUA01000066.1, on the reverse strand, counting down.
AAAGCGGCGTGTCGGAGGGGGAGCGTCGCGCCTCAATCTTGGACGTCGACGTTGGTCGAGGTGGAAGGGTGAGCGTCGACGTTCAAGGTTGAGCGCCAAGCCGTGGGGCTGCTGGATGGCTACATAGTACGTGCAGTGCAGTGCATGGGAGAGAACTCACTTTGCGCCGGGCTGCCCCTCGGCGGTGATGATGGGCTTCAGGTCCTGGCCCTTCCGCCGCTTCTTGCCGCCGTTGCCGTTGGCGGCCTGGGCGACCGCCTTTGCCTTGTTGATGGCGGCCTTCTTGATGTCGGCGCCATTCATCGTGGGCTTCCCCGCCACGCGCTGGCCCACGGTCCGAGGAGGGGTGGAGAGTTGCGCTGCCGTGTGCGGTGTGCGATCAGGCCGAGTCGACGTCCGGGCCTCAGCGCATCGGCGTGCGGTGCGGCGAGCAGGAGGGGTGAGGGGTGTGTGGGCAGTGGGCAGGGAGGGGCAGGTAGGGGGCAGGTAGTATAGAGTATACGGTAGGGTGCGGGTAGTGTATGCGGCGCGATATGGATATGCCTACACTTGCTGTCGCGATTTCTTCAATTGCTGGCACGCTGGCTTAGCGCTCGTCTCTCGGGCCTATCCTGCCTGTGCGCCCCTGATGTGATTGGTGGCGGACGAGGGGTGCGGTGCTGTGCTGCTGCGCTCCTGGCTGGGCTGCACGGCGGCTCGATATGGGCACGGCAGACGGCAGGCCAGACGGCGAGGGCTGTACTCGTAGGCAGGGTAGGCAAAGAGCAGCAATCACAATACAAACACACGGGAAATTGGTGATGGAATCGAGCGTGGAGTGCGCTGCCCGGTTGCTGTCGTGCACGCTTTACCAGCCCAAAACCTGCGACTGATGTCATCGCCCGAATGCATCATCACCACCGTCCTCGAAATAGTCTCCGCCGCCAGTGCACCGGAACGCCTAGCGGCCAGTGCTTTGCTAGAGTTCCTGTTTTGATCACCTACCTACCACAAGTCCGGCTCTGTTGTGCATCTCTACTGACGCATGCTGGACGTCGTAAACAATTGCAAGACAGTGAATCTCTCCTGACAGCTCCAAGACATGATTCTCTACTCGCACCTCACATCGTAAACACCTCCAACTCTATACCAATCTCCACTGACGCACCTCACGTCACGAACAATTCAAAAACAACATACAAATCCCGCTCAACGCCTACCTACCACCTAGCCCGTCATCACCATGATTATCCAACCCCCTAATACAGCAGTATTGATACACCCAACCAAACGCCTTCCAATGCAAACACATCTCCCTCACTTGGCTGAAACAGCAGCCATCCACTTCTGTTCATCCTTTCTATACCCCTATTAGCACCATATCTCGCAGCAGGTTTCAACTCCAGAACTTACTTGTCAAAGTGCAACAGCATACCCAGCACAGGAATCAGCTGCTGCTGGTACTTTTTGTCGCGCTGCTCCAGGAACTGCAGAAGTACGTTCTTGAGGTACACGTAATCGATGTCGGCGGGCGAGCCGCTGACCTTGGGCCCTGGCGAGGTGAGTCGTGAGCGCGAGGATTCGATCGAAGCACGAGAGGAGTGCGGGTTGGAGTCGGCGCCCTTTGCTTTGAGAGACCGCAGCTCGTCGGACATGGTCGGGTGTATGTTAGCCGCTGTGCCCACAAGGCTAGTCGTGTTACTCACCTTGGTCGACTTCTGTAGCTTCTCCAAACGACCTTGGGTCTCGTCGAAAGCTCGTCGAAGTTCCGTCTTCTCGCGCTCCAGGTCGCGCGCTTGCTTCTCCGTCTCGTCGAGCGTGTCCCGGAGCTGGCCCATGGCAGACCTCACCTCGGAAGCGTCCTCCGTAGCCTGTGCAGCTCGCTTCTCCAGCTCTTCCTTCTGCTTGCGCAGCTCCTTCTCGGCGGCGGTGATGTCTTCTTTGTCTTCCTGTGCACGCGTCACAGCACGTTCGGCGTCGCGGACCTTCTGCTTGAGCTCTTCCAGCTCCCGTGCGCGGCGGCGACTAAACGAGCTGGCTTGCTCTTCCGCACGTTCCCTCTCCTCGACGGCAAGATCGAGACGTTCCTGCATTTCGCGTATCCGTGCATCAGCCCGGCCTTGAGCATCTGCGAGTAGCCTTCGCATCGTCTCTGCCTCACGCCCGCGCTCGCTCAGGAGTCGATGCGCATCAGCGAGCTCCTCCTCCAAGCTCTCGCTCCTGGCTTTCAGCTCTTTCATCTGCGTGCTGATCTCCTGCGCTTGGTCTTGCATGCTGTTCATGAGATCCTGTGCGCTCGCATACTGCGCAGATTTCAGCTGCATCTCTTCGCGCAGGCTACCTGCGTCTCGCTTGAGCTTGGCAACCTCATCTTCCAGCTCTTGCGCAGTGCTTCGAGACTTCTTCAGCTCGTCTTGTGCCTTGGAGAGATCCTTGGTAAGCTTGTCACGGCTCTCGCTGACATCCCTGCGCTCAATCTCGGTATTCTGTAGGTCTCTCTGGATTTTCTTGTTGGTCTCTTCGAGTGCCAGCCTTTGTGTTGTTTCCTGCTTGATCTTCTCGTTAAGGGCCTTGATGTCTCCCTCCTTGTCGGAGAGCTGTGCGCGGTACGTGGCAATCTCCGATTTCAGGTCCTTTTCACGGCCTTCCAGCCGCCTGACCTCCTTCGTACTTGTGGACAGCTCTTCTTTTGTTGATCGAAGTTCGACGACTTCTTTACGCAGTGATGTCAGCTCAGGCTGCGCCTTCTGCAGGACCTCTCGCATGTCGGTAAGGTCCTTGAATCGAGTCGCTGCAAGCTGTTCCGCGACCGAAAGATCGGTTTGCAAAGAGTCCGACCTGGCTTTGAGCTCCTCGAATTCAGCTGTCATGGTCTTGCGCTCCTTCTCTGAACTTTCTTGGGCAGCTTGACCAGTCTTCAGCTCTGCAACCTCTTTCTCCAACTTGGCAAGATTGTCCTGCAGAGCAATCTTCTCGGCTTGCAGCTCCTTGACCTTGTCTTTGGCTTCGGTGTGCTCAAGACCAAAGTCGAGCAGATCCTGTCGCAAGGTCTCAATCTCTTCCTTCATGTCGTCCTGGTCTCTAAGTTTCTTCTTAAGGCCCTCGAACGAATTGACTTTGTCGGCGACTTCAGCCTCCAACCTTTCAATGACCGCAATTTTGGCCTCGAGATCAGACTTGAGTTGAGCGACGGATTGCTGGGCCTCCTCGAGCTGAGCAGATGAAAACTCCGGTTCGCGCGGGCTCGGCAGGACGCTGGCAGTGCCGTCTTCGCTTGGTGTCGCCTCTGTCGCAGCGACGGCCAGGGTATCAGCACCCTTGCCACCCTTCTTCTTTTTCTTGTTCTTCTTCTTCGACGATGCGGATTCCGTGGGCTTGGCTGGGGTAGGTGCAGCGGCAGGAACGGGTTCAGGTTGTGGTGCAGGCTCTGGCTTGACCTCCTCTTTCTGCACAGCCTTTGCTTCCAAGTCTTTCTTAGCTTGCTCAAGACTCTTCAATGCTTCATCTCGCTTGGTTTCGGTCTCCTTCAGCTTGTCACGTACATTGGTCAACAGGCCGTTGAGTGTCTCACTGCGCTTCTCGCCCTTGGCGTGCGTTGACCTGAGCTCTTCCAGGTCTGTTTCCAGCTTCTTTACTTGGCTGCGTAGTGTTGCCACTTCTTCGTTGTTCACAAGGTCCTCTCCTCTCGAAACATGCAGCTCTTCCAGCTCTTTCGCGGTCGAATCGAGCTTCTTCTTCAGCTCGGCAATGGTCTTTTCGTGCTCGCCTTGGCCCTCCTGGTGCTTGGACAAATCCTGTTCAGCCGTCGCCAGCTTAGACTTCAGGTCTGTGATGGCGCCGTCAAGCTTCTTTTCCCTCTCATCAGCCTCTCTTTGCAGTCGCTGCGAAGTATCCTTGAATGTGTTCAGATCGTTCGTTGTGGTTTCGAGGTTCTCCATGAAGGACTTGGCTGAATCCTGCGCAGACGACAGCTCGCTCTTCAGCGACTTGTTCTCGTCCTCCAATTTTCCAACCTTCTCTTCGCTCTCCTTTAGCTGCTCCTGCAAGCGTGGGAGTTCGCTGTCGTACGAGAAGAACTCTTCGGTCGCGTCTGTGGTCACTGTCTGCTCAGACGCCTTGGAAGCGGAAGACGGCGCAATTGACTCGCCCTGGTCTGTCGAGTCGTCCTTGGAAGCCTCGGTGACGTTCGCTGCCTGGGTCTTCAGGGTCTCGACCTCGTCAGTGGCTTCCTTTGCTCGCTTTTCGGCGTCGTCCAGCTTCTTGTTCAGGCCATCGCGCTCCTTCGAGACCCTCTTCAATTCCTCCATAAGCATGTCACTTTTGACGTTCAACTGGCCGAGGTATTCGACAAAGGCTGAAGCGTCGTTGATGGAGGTGAGGGGCGTGTATTCGCGGAGGGAGGCTTCAAAGGTCTCGATGGCGCCGATGCGAGCGTGCGCAATGCGGTAGGAGGAGAGTAGTGTGGCATATTTGGGCTCGAGCTTGTCCAGTCTCCGCAGCCGCGTCTGCACCTCAGGAGGAATCTCGGGCGCTTTTTCTGGTTTGTCACCGGTGTCTTCGGCCTTTTCGGCCTTTTCGTTGTCTTGTGACTTCTCGTCGCCATCTTCAGCTGTTGTTGTTGCTGTCGAGTCAGCAGCTGGTGCCTTCTCCTTTGGCTTCGGCGTGCCTGTGCGACTTGGCTGCTCGCTCTCTTCGCCTACAACAAAGTCCGGGTCGAACTCTGAGGGATCAGGGCCTCTCCCTGTGGGCGGCGCTGCCTGGCTGTCTGCATCTTTGCCTTTTGCTGGGCGTTTCGAGGGCGAGAGGTTGCGTGAGTTTGATCGCCGAGGCGCGGCACCTGCTCGCGGGGGCACTGAGGGCGTGGTCCTTTGCTTTGCCTGTTCCTCTGCTATGCGCGCATCAATGGCGCCGCGAATGCGCTGCAAGGTCTCGGGTTAGCTTGCGGGCGAGGGTCATGGAACGTGGTCATAGGCACCTGAAAGCCCTGGAACATGGTTGCAACAGGCTATGCGCACAGTGTAGGAATAGTAAGAAAAAGGTGCAGCTAGTGTGTTTCCATGATTGTTTGTACAAGACAAAGACAGCTTGCGTGTTCAACTGTCTAGTGTCAAGAGTCAAGAGTCAAGAGTGCAACGTGGAAACCCCGGCGCTGCATGGCGCGTCAGGGCACGACAAGGATAGGCTTCGGCTAGGTGGGACGCTAAGAAGTTGTCGTGTAAAAACTGATCCCCCACTGCATCAACGAGATACAGACAGACCAGCAACCATGGCCAACGTCGAAATCAACCTGCCGCTGCCCGTCCTGCCCGAGGGCTGGGCCGGCGAGAAGGACTTCAAGTCCGTCGGCTCCCTCAGCAAGACCAACGACCGCAAGATCGAGCCCGTCGGCCCTCACTTCCTGGCCTACGCCCGCCGCGTGCGTTCTCTACCGTACTCGATTATGCCATGCATCGCTGACATCCCCCCAGATCCGCCACAAGCGCACCTTCTCCGAGGACGAGCGCATCCAGGCGCAGGCCAACGTCAAGAGCGTCGAGGAGGAGGACCCCGACGACATCGACGAGCCCGAGGACCCGCAGATGCTCCTGCGCGAGGCCAAGGACTGGAAGGCCCAGGACCACTACGCCGTCCTCGGCATCACCCGCCACCGCTGGAGGGCCACCGAGGACCAGATCAAGCGCGCCCACCGCAGGAAGGTCCTCAAGCACCACCCCGACAAGCGCGCCGCTGCCGGAGGCACCGAGGACGACCAGTTCTTCAAGTGCATCCAAAAGGCCCACGAGGTCCTGTCCGACCCCGTCCGCCGCAGGCAGTTCGACTCGGTCGACGAGGCCGCCGAGGTCGACCCGCCCTCCAAGAAGGACACCCAGAAGGGCAACTTCTACAAGCTGTGGGGCAAAGTCTTCGAGGCCGAGGGCCGCTTCTCCACCAAGCAGCCCGTACCCAAGCTCGGCAACGCAAAGAGCTCCAAGGAGGACGTCGAGCACTTCTACAACTTCTGGTACAACTTCGACAGCTGGAGGTCCTTTGAGTACCTCGACGAGGACGTCCCCGACGACGGCGAGAGCCGTGACCAGAAGCGCCACGTCGAGCGCAAGAACAACGCCGCCCGCAAGAAGAAGAAGACCGAGGACACGGCCCGCCTGAGGCACCTCGTCGACGACGCCCTGGCCCTCGACGAGCGCATCAAGCTGTTCCGCCAGGCCGAGCACGCCGAGAAGAACAAGCGCCGCTTCGCAAAGGAGGCCGAGCAGAAGCGTCTCGCAGAAGAGGCCGCCAAGGCCAAGGAGGAGGAGGCCAAGCTCGCCGCCGAGAAGGAGGAGGCTGAGAAGGCGCAGAAGGCCGAGGGCAAGAAGGCAAAGGAGGCCGCCAAGAACGCCGCGAAGAAGAACAAGCGCGTGGTTCGTGGTGCCGTCAAGGACGCCAACTACTTCCACGGTGCTGGCGACGCCCCCGCCTCGCAGGTCGAAGCCGCTCTCAACGACGTCGACGCTATCATCGCGAAGATCGACAACACGGAGCTGGCTACGCTCGCTGGCAAGCTCAACACCGAGAAGGATGCTGGCAAGATCAAGGAGGCCTTCCAGGCTGAGAACCAGCGTCTCGGCCTTGGACTGAAGTCCCTGGCTTAAGTGGAGTGGAGACAGCTACTTGATGATGACGACCTCTCTATAGACATGTAGACTTTTGCATTGCGACTGCAGTAATTGCACTGGTTTCACGATTTCATTTACTACAAACTTGTGCAGATTCACGTGAAAGCCCACATCGACCCACCACTGGACCCCGCCACGCGGGCGGCTGAAGCTCTGACGTCCTCCAGGGTCTGGGCGAGAACAGCGCCGTCACCAAGGCGCGACTGGACTGGAGCCAAGCGGTGTGTCGACTGGATCGGGCGCTGCCTCACGAGCCTCTAGAGTCTTTCTCTCCCACATGCACTGCTGCCATTGTTTCTGAATCTTCACTGCGCTCGTGTGCTCCGTTGTATACCCCGCCGGCGCCTCTCCTCGTTCCCCGCCTGCACCTCTAGCGCTTGGAACCTCACGATCGCAAGACTGCAACCACCCGTAAAGGCCCGCATTGCTAGCAGGCTTGTCGCGATCGAGCCCGAGTGACAAATTCGTATTTACTCGCACGCCCACCAGGAGCACCCATTACACAGCCTCATTCACGCCAGCATGAGCGCATCGCCCAAGGACCGCCTCTCGCGCAATGCATCGCCAGCACCTCGTCAGGGCGCGAACCAGCTACTTCTTCCGAATCGAGGATCGCTATCGCTGGCGCACGAGGAACCGCGTCGATCGTCTATTCAATTTCTAGCACACAGGAATTCGTCGTTGCCGCGGGGGAGTCCCAAGCCGAAACAGAGGCGGCGCCTGTCCTCACCACCACCTCCTCCGTAAGTCTACACTGCACTCCTCTCCAGATCTGCAAGCACTAACTGCTCTACAGGAACTTCCAACCTCGTGTCTCGTTTGATACTTTCGACAAGCCCGCAGACTTCATCGAGGAGAGCTCCTTCACTCTGATAGCCAAGCACAAGGACTACGAGTACACCAAGCGGTCCAGGACGTTTCTGTGTGGCTTCGACGAGAACGAGTACTCTACTTACGCGCTTCAATGGCTGATCAACGAGCTCGTGGACGACGGTGATGAGATTGTGTGTCTGAGAGTGGTGGAGAAGGAAGACACAATCGCCGGAGACCGCAGCGTGGAGACCGGGCGCTACAAGAGGGAGGCCGATGCAACCATGCAGGACATTCAGGGTCGGAACCACGAAAACAAGGCCATCAACCTCATCCTAGAATTCTCAGTTGGTAAAGTGAACAAAGTCATCGATGACATGGTCAGTTCCCCGCTATTTCGACATTAATCACCTACTGACCCTCCCTAGATCAACCTTTACGAGCCTGCGATTCTTGTTGTCGGCACAAGAGGCAAGAGTCTGGGTGGCTTCCAGGGTCTGCTTCCAGGAAGTGTTTCCAAGTACTGCCTGCAACACTCACCTGTACCTGTCATCGTCGTGCGCCCGACATCGAAACGTGACAAGGCACGAAGCAAGAGGGCAAACGATCCCAACCGATTGGGCTACCAGGAGATGCTGGCCAAGAGTGAGAGCTTGCTGGATGTCACCACAAGTCCAGCTCCAAGCCCACGCGGCAGCTTCGTTGCGACCGACGAGCAGGCTGCTGCGGTCAAAGCATCTCTCCAGAACCAGAACGCGCAATACACACAGCCTGTCGAACCCTCACCGTTGGCACAAGTGCACCGCGCCGAGGAGAGTGAGGACGAAAAGGACTTGCGAAGTCCAGGATCGCTGCTCAAGAGTCCCGAACTGCAGAACCTCGACAGTCCTGACCTCAGCAGCGAATCCAGCAGCGAAGACGAAGGTTATGAGGGTGGTGTGTCAACAAGATCGAAGAGTTTAGGGTCTGACGAGGCACTTAGTGGGGCAGGGCATGATACTGCCATCGCGGGGGAGACAGGCGCACAGCAGTACGAGCCAATATCGTTCCAGCCGTATCAGCCTCCCGCAGCACTGTCAGCAGCAGAACTGGCGGCGAGCAGGGCGGCGGCCAACGAGCGTGAAGCCGCATACGCAGCGCCTGAACCGAAGCAAAAGGTGGATCACAGGTCAGCAGCGCAGAGGATCATGGAAGGCGTATAAGGTGCGGCTATGTCAATCAATTGGTGTGCAATCCAACTCAAACCATCACTGCTCAACAGCCTTATTGTACATGTGCATACTATGGGGAGCCGAGCCGAAGTGCATATCGATATCGTCTGCATGTGCCGTGCCATCCCTGTTAGATCGACAAACATGACGTTTAACGGTTCTAGCGGCGTTTCGAGGCGACGCGTACCTGAGCTGCGAGTGCCTCGGATGCACTCTGTCTTTAACACTCGCGCTCACACGCCCGCTTTACTTCTTGTAGCACGCCTGTCTCATTCATGCATCCCAACGACTGAGACGCCGAACCGAGTCCCATGGACGTACAAGCCACATCTTCGACCTAGAGGAAGCAGCGCGACTACCTCACCACACCACCTGCAACTCCACATCAAACTACCGCTTCACCTATGGTTTCTCTGGAAGACGATTGCGATGAATGCATCCCGGAATACCTGGTGCAGAGAGGACCGGTGAAGACGATCATATCAGCGCTTCCGTTCCTCATCACTTTCCTGGTTGTGGCACTCGGCGTATCTCAGAAGCTGTTCCCTGTCCTCTCCGGTCACGCCGACCGCAAGGCGCACCACAGCGATGCACGTCTGCCTGGGAGCGTATCCCGCGAACGGACCTCCCTAGTCAAGAGGCTTCAACTGAATGCGCGCTCGCTCGCTGTTGTCATCTTCTCCACCAACATCGCCCTCTCTGCCGTCCTTGCCGAGCTCATCTTCTGCGAGATCACGAGTACCGGCAACCGCGCCACCCGCACTTTGGCCCTGAAGCTCACGCTTCCTTCGCTGTTGTTTCTCCTCGTCGTTGCGACGCCGGCGCTCGAGATACACTCGGTAGTGTCTGGTGCTGGGTGGAGTACTGGTGGCTCACAGAGCGGGCAGCGAAGGGTTGCTTGGGTCTTGGAGGGTTGCGGCCTGGCAGTATGGCTCGCAGCTTTCTGGTACCTTGGCAGCGGTCTGCTGGGGACATTCCTGCACGAGAAGTCGTATGTGCATAACCACACTTTCAGCGAAGGCTGCCTGGAGAGGATTGGTGTCATTGGTATCAGCATGATGGCCTCCCTCACGGGTTTCGCTGCAGTCTCGTCCCTGTGGCAGACCTTTGGCGTCAAGTATAGACCGGTAAGCACTATTCATTGGACAGGCTTTTGATGATACTGACACACACAGGTGTCCGACTCGGACATTTCCCGCAAGCAAGCCGGCATTCAAGCTACGAACGACATGCTGCTAGCCAAAGAATCCCGCCTCCGCGCCGTCGAACGCAAGTTGAGCGATCACCCGCAAGAAGGTCTCATGGGCCGTGTGGTCGGCACTATTCGCGGGAACCCAGACTTGCAAGAGCGCAACATGCTCCAGCTTGAGATTCAAGGGCTCGAAACAATGCGACATACGCTGCAGAACTCTCAGAGCATCCTTCAAAATCGACGTCAGACACAGCTTCGCTCCTATACAGCATACGGTCGCGTTCTCAACGCGTTCTCCTTCGTCTTTGCAATCTACTGCGCGTATCGCATCGTCGCTACAAGCGTGACGACACTCCGTCGTTTCTCCTCGTCGAGCGCGAGTTTCGCGAGCTCAGACCCTATCAACAACTTCCTTGCCCTTTTCGCAAAACATTGGGATCCCACTATCGACCGTGCAGCCTGGAGTCGCACGATCTCCTTCCTGCTCTCTGGCGTCATTCTTCTTCTATCGTTCAACGCTGTCCTACAGACCTTCTACCTCTTCTCGCGCGCAGCCCCAGGCATCTTGCATCATGCACAAGCCAACTTTGCGCTCCTCATCTCCCAAATCGCAGCTACCTACGTCATCAGCTCTGCGCTGCTGCTTAGGAGTAATCTGCCCGTAGAGATGAAGAGTGCCATTAGTGATGCGTTGGGGGCGCCACTGGAACCCAGCTTTACCGAGAAGTGGTTCGAAGGGTGGTTCCTGGCGGCGAGTCTTGTGACTGCTGTTGGACTGTGGGCGGGCAAGCGGTTGAAAGGGGACGGGTGGGATGAAGACGTTGAGGGGGAAGGGTATGTCGAGATGGGGAAGAGGAGCTGACGAGAGTTGATGAGATGTGGCTTGTTTGTTATAGATGGCATATATACTCTACGATGACACAACCTATAGCATAAATTCAATTATATGTTTACATACCTCAAAGACTCTTTTATCCACAACGTCGGCCTTTGACACCGTCAGTCGGTCCAATGGCCGACTGTGTTCAACCGCCGGAGATGCAGGTCCATCAATCAGCACCTTGAACCAGACTGGCGATTGATCAGCGTGCATGGTAATCTGTCAAAGTCGGCAAAACAAGCTGCAATTCTGCACGGTAAAAATGGCGCGACGTGGTTGAGTGGAGCACCTCATAGGTTACGTCGATGTTATGCGCCTGCTGCGATCTAAGCTCTTGCTGCCCTGACGTCACTGGTGGGGGGCAGCTTCAATCAAAAGAGACGCGGGGCGCGACTGCAGGAACAACAACTTACCAGCATTTCTTCATCTGAACAACACTCAAAACTACACTGCAAGTCTCTCAAGGTATGTCGTTCAGAGTTGCATTCTATATGAAGTGATACGGCTGCTAATTCTGCCGCAGCTCTCTACACTACCTCCATCCACCACACAACAACGTATGTCTAACCTATCCTCCCTCATCCACCAGCACTTCATCCCATCAACCACCACCCATCTGACACCCCCCTAGCACCACCATGTCCGCACCCCAGCAAGGCCGCCAGTCCCCCGAGCCCGAGCGCCAGTCGGACGCCCAGAAGGGCCAGCAAGCGCAGCCCAACCAGCAAGGCGGCGAGACCCAGACAAAGGAGAAGTCGGACGACCAGAAGTCTGGACTGCCCTCCAACCCTACGCACATCCTCGAGAAGCACTCCGAGGAGACGACTAGCAAGACGACTACGCCCCCGAACTAAGGTGTATTGGGATACGGGAACGGGGAGATAGGGAGTGGATGCGGTATGCCATAGGCAGTATGTATATGACGATGACGTCGAGAGGCCGAACCTGATGGTGCCTTTAATGAATATATGGATTCATGATGTTTGGTTGTGCGTTTTTGTGATTTAGGTTGGGGATTGGATGTGAAGAAGGCGTATTCAAGTCATTCAGATCTTGCATTGGCGTTTACCTTGGTTCTTGCTAACATTACCGTCGTTGACTACCGAGCAATAGGAATTTGGTTTCTTAATTTGGACATTGTTTCTTCGAGATTACACCCACCACGTACACCCACATAGCAATCCAGCACCACTGCACAACACCACTCGGCCCGCAGTCAGCATTAACCCATTCCCTCCTTTCATTATATCTATTCCTGTCTTATCGGTCCGCCCTACCGCCACGCCACGCCACACCATCCGCTAGCTTCCGTCGCTCCCTCAACACCACATGGCAACGATCACACTTCGCACCATGATGCGCGAGACTTCACGACGCTGGATGATGGAACCTAGAGCTAGCTGTTCTATGTAGCCAGTTGTTGTAGTCGCCATTGAACTATGCGGCCAACACCTCCGTAGCTTCTGCGTCTGCTACGCAGAACCTCACAAGTGTCCCTTGGCCAAAGCTCTACACACCATAGATCGAAGAAGAAAAACGAGAGCTGAATCTCCTAATAGAATACTAGTCCACGCTTTGCTCGTTCTCATGGAACCCATCCAGTTGGTAGCGTAGTGAATGCGGGTGGGGCGCGCGTCGTCACCCTGTGCGCGGCTGATGCTCAAACCGACGACCAACCACAACGACTTCGTACCTCGTCTTCGGCACTTATTGGAACTAACGCTTAGATCCCGCTGTGGTTGATGAGGTGGATGGAGGGAGGCTCTGCTATCGGTGGATGGTTGGTGGGTGGTACGTACGTGCGAGGCTGGTGTCGGGGGCATTTCAAGAACACTTCACTCCCGCTGTTTTGGGAGTCATATCCTTCACATCCTTTCTCTATATCAAGAACTATATTCTTCAAGGTTTTGAGCCAGGTTCAATCGGTCATTCGTGCGTAGAACTGCACTCTCAATATGATGCTTCCTCAGAGCACTACATGGCTAGCACTGCTCCTCGCAGCAACCAACACCATCGCCCAAACAACAACATCGTGTAATCCTACCGAGAAGAGTAAGCAGCCCCTTTCACAAATTGTATCCCATCCTAACAGCCCCAGCCTGTTCGAACGATGCAGGCCTCTCCTCCAGCACCTACACGCACGACTTCACCACCTCGGGCGCCGACGATGATGCCTGGAACGTCACGGCCGGAAGCATAACCTACACCTCCTCCGGCGCGGAATTCACCATCAACAAGGCCGGCGACGCGCCCACCATCCAATCAAAATGGCACATATTCTTCGGCCGCGTCTCCTTCTTCGTCAAAGCCGCCTCAGGAACCGGAATCGTCTCCTCTGCAATCCTCGAATCCTCCGACCTGGACGAAATAGACTGGGAATGGCTAGGCGGCACAACCTACACCTCGACCTGCGAAACCAACTACTTCGGCCGAAAGAGCAGCGGGGAGTACGACCGCGCTACCTGGGTGGACGCCAGCGCTGTGCAAACCACGACGCACAACTACACCATCTCCTGGACCGCCAACGCGACCATCTGGCTCATTGACGAAGTGGCCGTCCGCACCGTTCTCTACGCCGACGCCAAGAGTGGCACCAATTACCCCCAGACGCCCATGAATATCCGTATTGGGATCTGGGCTGGTGGCGATAGCTCGAATAGTGAAGGCACCATTGAGTGGGCCGGCGGCGCTACGGACTATGCTAACGCGCCGTACACCATGTATCTTGAGAAGATCGAGGTTGTGAATGATAACCCTGGGGCTAGTTACTCTTATGGAGATAAGACGGGGGATTGGACGAGTATCAAGGTCAACGACGCTGAGGATGGTGATGCGGATGCGTCTTCTAGTGCTTCTGCGACAAAGGGTGCTTCTGCGACGAAGGCTGCGTCGGCGTCGGGCAGTGTGAACAATGGATCTTCAGCCACGGGTCTGGCGTCGGGGACTTCAGTTGCTTCAGCGACGAGCGGGCTGACGAGCGGTGTGCGGGCGAATTCTAGTGCGTCGGCGACGTTTGCTCAGGCTACTACGAGTTCGGCGGTCAGGGGCGGTAGTGAGATTTGGCTGTATTCTGTGCTTAGTATGCTTGTGTTGGTCTGCGAGGTGCTGGGGTGGTAGATCGGGTTGGTTAGTTTGGATGGGGTTGTTTATTGCAGGTGGTGATAGATGTGATTGCGATATTAGATTTTGATTTATACCAATATATGGCTGAGGTTAGAAACGCCCCTGGGCTTTATACCTTGATTGTTGGCGTACCTAACTTCGGCGCGATGAGACTTTTATCAACTATCAGCCTTCCCGACACTGCTGCAAGACATATACAGTAAACCTGGGTTATGAGCAAATCCTTGATAGAAAAACAAGTACATACGCGATTCTTGTAGACACTTTGCCCGGACGTTGCCCAACCTTAGACGGAACAAACCATGGTAGCACTGACGTGAAGATGCACGTAGCGGCCAAGCCGATGGAGAATATTTATTAAAATTTCCTATTCAGCATTATAACGTTTCAAGCCCTGCAAACCACTACGCCCCTTCCTTCTCTTTCTCGGCAGAACAATCCACGACTCCGCATCCTCACCTCCATCATCTACTGCCACAACTCTTCTCTTCGCCTTCCGAAACGCCGCCTGAGCAATCTTCGCATCCTCTACATCCAAGCTCTTCTTCACCCCATCAACCGTCAGCAAAAGCCCTGAGGTCTGGACAGCTTCGCGGCGAGCATTAATGGCTCGAATTTCACCCAGAGCATCCTCAACCTCCATCTCCCTCTTCGCATCCTCGACCCTACTCTCCAAGTGCTCGAACGCAGACACGTCACTCTTCCGCTCCTCGCGTTCAAGACGATCGAGTCGCGCCTCGGTACTCTCTTCCGCCTCTAATCCGTTCCTCCAGGGCTCGTAGCCGCGTTTCGCACCGCTGACAAGTCTGTAATCCGTGGATTTCGGATCCGTCTCAATGACGATTGGCGCCCTGCACCTGGGGCATTTCAAGTAGAGCCGAATAATCTCGCACCGGAGATATGTCTCCGCGGATATCTCTTTCGGCACGTTGTGGAATTTCGTGCCTTTTGTTGTGAAGGAGCCGCAGCTTAGACAGCGCATAGAGCGGAATGGGCATACGAAGTTGACGGTTGTTCGGGGCGGCTTGGTACTAAGGCGGTTGAGCTTCGAGGGGTCGAAGTCGGCGGGGATGTACTTTGAGATGCACTTGCGGTCTGCCATGGAGAAGGTGATGGGATGGAATGTGATGCGGTGGTCTGTTTTATTTGAGTATGTAGGGTGTGATGTAGAGCTTTTGGCTTTGCGGTTCGGTAAGGCGTCGAGTCCTAGCTTGTGGAGGCAAGGTATTGCGCTGTGTAGTGGTGTAAAGTTACTGGAGACAGTTTCCTGGAGCTCGATGAAAATGTACTCTCGATCTGTTTGAACTCAAAGAGCAAGGTGGGTTATTGTAGTCGTGCAGTACCTGTTGAGAAATAATCCTTTTAACCCCCACCTTGATAACCATGGTAGCCTGCCATCCAAAACGGAATGAACGAAACTTACTATGCCTTCTGGTTTCCAGGCAGCAGTGTATACAATGGCTCACATGTCGACTCGCTCGTCTCTACAGTGACATAAGGTGCTTCCAGAAGTGTAACGCAAGTCAAAGAAATTCTTCATCGAGCCGCCGGTTGGGACTTTAGCAATATCTGCGGCACCTAGTATCGATCACATAACTAGAGCTGTGAGTAGATGGGTGCTTTCCTTAGCAGGAACTTTCAAAACCTGATTCAGATTTTTGTTTGGTCAGGACGGGAAGACGAATGAGTTATAAGGTTTTCATTTTAATATGGAAGGAATGTTGTGGTATCGTAACACAAGGAAACAATGCTATATACAGGAAGGAGTGAAACCGCTAATGCCAACTCTAAATGCTAGACAATGCATCCCCTACTCGTCTCAACACTCGAGCCCTCCTCGTGGATGAGCTGATGTTTTATAGGCAAGCTGCATTGAGTCGCTTACTCCAGCTTGCTGGGGGACTGGACAAGGGTGACGTAGGCGGGCGAGGTACCCTGGCAAACGTAGTCGTTAGGGCCGGAACCGCCAGCGTGGCAGTAGTTGGGCAGGGTGGTGGTAGCGATCCACTGGACGCCTTCGGAGACATCCTGCCTCAGGATGAGACCGGAGCGGTCGGCCTGGTAGGCGAAGTAGATGAAGGAGCTGTCGCCGCACTGGTAGAACTTGCTGTCTTCGACGGGGTTGGTGGATGTGCAGTCGAAGTCGAGAGTGCCGCCGTTGGTGGCCTTTACGTTGAACGAGAGAGAGCTGATGGTCTTGCCGTCCAGCTTGCGGGCACTGAAGTTGTCGATCTTCCAGACGTAGTCGCCCTCCTGAACGACGGGGCAGGTCTCTGCGCGGACCTCAAGGGGAGCAGCCATGGAGAGACCGGCAGAGGCGAGGAGAGAAGCGGCGATGACCTTGAACTGCATTTTGATGGTTGTGGGTGTTTGAGGTTGTTGGTGAAGGTTGGAAGTAGTTGTGATTGGTATTGGAAGTGTAGATGGTTGATGTGAAGATGGTTGTTTGATGTTGTTCAAGGAAGGTAATCCTCCAGACTTATATACCAGACGTCAGTCTCTCTCTTGCTGCATGTTGTTGCAGTCCGAGAGCGAATACGATTTGCTTGACGTCAACGGATGCTGTGCCTCTACACAGAGCGAAGATCACTTGTTGCCAACTGCCAAACACGAACAGACAATGTAACTTCAAGGCTAGCTGCGCCATAATTGGAACACCCTTGTGCTTAATTCGGCTAAACGTTACCCTGCGTGGCAACTGTAGTGCAGATCTGCCGGCATGAAGGGCCCGAAATATTCGCCCCAGATACCCATGAAGAAGCTTCAACGACCTTATCCGCTCACACCAATTACACGAGCACTGACGTCTATGTCACTGTGGACCCTGGTGTTGTTGCATCGTGGCCCAAGGGAGCGAAACGTCTGTCCAGCAGCGAAGCGGATGGTCGGAGAATTCTCCATATGTTTCCATACGGCGTTGAGTCTTCCGCCTTGCGGCTAAGCCTCGTGTTGACAGCGAGCCGGCACCCGTCTCCACAGTTCGATTGTCACTGTAGAAGTTATTTTGGGATTCTTGAATTCCGCCGCTGCTGTGTTGTTGGAATGTGCCAAAGTTCTACAATCTGTGCACATGCCCACACAGTATATCGGGGCATTTTTAATGGACAAAATACATAATTTGATCATACCATGCCTTGCGCGTATGCTCACCTTCAAAAAACTTTGCAGAACAGATAGAATTGGAGGCTTTACTCATTAGGTCGACGGCTGTGCTCAAGGAATGTTATTACGGTTGCAGCGGAGTTCCGTAATTAGTTCTGAGCTTGAGGTTGCAGAGGCTGCCAGCGCTGCCGTGTTAGATTGGACCGAGGTGGCGAGCGTGGAGAAAGTTTGGTGGTGGGACTGTGAGATCATCGGTCCGCCTCGGGTGAGGCTGCCTTTCTAACCCTGATTTGGTACAGATGGCCCGTGTCACAAGGTGACTTCATCCTCGTCGTATGACTCGTATCGCAAGCCACCACACATCATCAAAGATGCACACGATTCAAGACGCCAACAAACTTGCTCGATTACGAGGTGGAAGATGGAAACTTCATGATTCAGTGGCCTTGCGACCTGCACTGAAAATAGACGTCAGTGTTGAACATCACAACCCACAATGAGCGGACCATGAACAGTGCGCTGAAGCTTGGGTCCGCAGCAACCCGGATGTACATCGGGTTCTCTGGAGGGTACGGGCCATATGGCATCCTTTGTTTGTTTCTTCCAACTTCCAGCCGACATCACGAGTGTTGCTTCAGCTTCCGCATCGCCCCGAGTCCACATCTATCGGGCGGCCGGACACAACGCGAGGCATGTGCTGGGCGAAGGATCCAAACTTGAAACGAGACATACCGTCATGCCAGCAAGAAAACTGCTATACCTTGTCCTAGAGGACAAGACAAGACAGCCGTATCCTTGGAGCATGTACTCAATCAAGCCAGCTCTGCCTCAATGACACTCTCAACAGCTCTAGGATGCCTTGAGACACTGTTGATGCCAAACCCAGCCTTCTTCAAAAGGTCCTTCCAGTGCTGCTCCGTGCGCTCAAGCCCACTGACACAATTCATCAATTGCAAGTCCAGCGTCGTCATCAAGCTCGTCGCTCCCTTTGCCGGCAACACGACTTCATAGATGAGCAATTTCGAGTAGCCCGGCTTCATCGCGCTCTTTACATTCGCCAGCATACGAAGCACGTCCACGTCCGGCCAGTCATGCGGCACGGCGTGGAAGAAGTATGCCCGAGAACCGATAAGTGGCTGAGGCGTGAAGAAGTCGTAGGCCATCTTCTTCACACGAGGGTCCAGCTCTTCCGGTGTCATCGCGACGACTTCTGGCGTATCCTGCACCACGAGGAGATCAGAGGGTAGATCTGGGTGTCTTGCTAACAGGCGTTCGGTATCGAGGCCATGGGCTCCTCCAATGTCGACGAAGAGTGGTGCACCGCTTTTCAGATCGGCTTTGGACACCAGGTCGGTTGTGTCGTACACGTCGGTCCATGGCATCTTGTGATTCCGCAACGCTGTCATCAGGCCGATGAACGAGCTGCCCAACCGCTCCGGGTCTTTCGCACATGTAGCAAAGAAGTCGGCTCCACCTGTCATGTCCGCGTAATTATCGAGCCTGGTTTTGTCGAGTGGATCCTGGTAGTTGTACTTCTGGAGGAACCTCGCGAGATTGACACCGCTTGGAATGGTATGATCCAGGCTGCACAGGTCAGTACGCTCATTCACATCTCAATGAGTACCTCCCGTCACTCGTTGCACTCACCCACACTGGATGATCTGGTCGGCATGAGTAGACTTGTCTCCCATAGCTCGAGTGTACGGTGTAAGCCTCCACTCATCCACATCGGTCTCTTCGAGTGCATAGAGTGCAGTAAGATGCTTCAAAAACCGCCCTGTTCCGGCGGATCAGAAGAGTGTCAGCCTTCGTTCGCATCCCCAGACTTACGCAGCAGACTCGGTTCGACCGTGGCATTGCACCAGCTCAAGATAGTCTCCAGTGTCACCGGCATTTGTTGGCTCTGCTTCTCAGCCTCTGCCCAGTTGTCCCAAATCCCAAGGTCGGATCCCATCTGTAGTCCAGCCACCAGAACGGGTGTCTCGAAGGCCAGAGCCCATCCTCGCTCGAACGGCGTCTCGAGTCTAGCTAGTAGACGACGCGCTGCTTCTTTCGCAGCATATCGATCGGCATCTGACCTAAATGACGCTTGACTAATCGAGTCAAGAGTGCTGATGGTTTCCTGGGAATCGCGTTTATCGATCATGGTTGCTCAGAGGTCAGATCACAGTACGGTGCCCGGATAGCCACACGTGGGTCGGTGTCCTTATATTGCCAACATGACTCGACGTCCTACCATCTCTGTACTCGAACAGGTCAAATGATTCATAGCTTACAGAAACACCGGTGGATGCACGCATGCTCGTGGAAGAACAGTGTTATCGAGCGGCATGCTACTCATACTACCGTGCCGCAATTAGTGGGTCTCGGAACACAGGTGGCATGACTACAGTGGACATCCGGTTGTTTTGGGACAGCGTAGGATTTGGAGCATGAGGGTTTGCATAAAGCGATTCTTGCGACCAAGAATTCTGTCTTGCCGATCGCAATGTGAATTCACGAATCCCAGGGGCGCTGCATTTGTTGCCTCAGTTTTGCCGAGCAAACCTAAGCAAAGATGATTTCCACCATGAGGAGGGCAATCTCCTAGGTCATTATCAACATCTCCCATGATGTAGTCACCATTTCAATTTGCTACTGGTCGAGCTGACGCTGTAAAGAGTTACAGGTCTTACCGCCTGTCATTCCTCGGGCTCGTCCAGGCAATTTGTGACACCTCTGGATGTGGCCCTTTCACGAGCTCTGATGTGCTCTTCTTGCTCTGTGTTTCAATGTCGATCATTTCAAAATCCACGTCGTCTGCCATTCGACGAGCCAAATGGCGGGCAGAAGCATCGCGAGGCTTCGAGTGTTGTGAACAAGAGTGGGACGGATGTAGACAATTGCAAGTTGTGCTGGATGCGGCCCAGGTCTTGACTTTGATAAGTCCGTTGATGACAGGAGCGTTCACGGCGAAGATGGTAACAATCTGGGTAGTGTCAGAGTTAATGTAGTGCAGCACATGTGAACACTCACGGCTTCACGCTGCGCCCAGACTGATGCCAGCGCAACTTGCACGGACGAACCTATCGATAATATGCACCTCGCTATAGCCATGCCCATGACAAAAACTCCGAGTGAGAGGAGAAAGCCGATCTTTATCTTTCTACTTACGGGTCAGCAGTTGTTTTTGTAGAAGACTCGGTCCTGCTCACCTCCACATCGCTGTCTGGACGTCTTTGAGCACCGTAAATGGAACCACAAGCAGAAGAGCGTCGGTTCTTATTTGACTCATCAGTGACCGAGAACAAAATAGGAGTCGAATAAGCTTACATAACGTTTCCCACAGCGATGATGATGTTAATAACGATACCAGCCGAGCATTCTTCTATCAAAGAGTCAGATTGTCAATCCCTCTCTAACGACAGAACACTTACTCCCAGGATCCGGTAATATCTGCCAATTGTGATGCAGCGGCAAGCAGTGTGTAAACTGCGTGATAATCGCCGCTACACACGAGACAATCGCAACAGCGCCAATAATCACGACATACGCGTACAATCTCGTGTTCTTCCTGCTCCCATCGTCAGCTGCGTGGACAAAAAAGGGAGTATGGCAACCTACGTCAGACGCAAGAACAACATGACGAGACAGCCCTTCAAGCTCCATACCATCATAATCAAGAAGGAAAAGGACGCAAACATCGCTTTGGCACCTTCGCGCATGGCTTTCCTTTGTGTGTCAGGCAGTGCTTCACGCTGCTCTTGCGTCAATGCTATCGGAGCGCCCACAACAGCTGCGTACTTTTTGTTAGCAACCCGAAACAGGTCACTACCTAGTACAGCACCTAGAAACTCTATTACTTCCACCGAATTCATATACACATATATCACACATACGCAAATCTAAGCTCAGATAAAGCCGTCAGTAGGGTAGTAAATCCACACACCAATGCTTTCGCTTATAACGAATACATCTCTCCCAGGATTGTCAAAACCAAAACTACTGTGTACTAATCATTCATCATCGTCGCAATCCCACAACCCCCTCCAGGAACTGCACTCCCACGAGACCATCAAGAGACGACATCCAACCCGAGGTGAAGAAATTACTCACAGATAGCAAAACCCGACCCGGCCATCACGAGCACCCAGACCACCAATGTGCTGACTTTGAATCAAACACTCGCCATAAGAAACACCAACGAGGGAATCAAATAGTAAATTCGATCTGGATTTCATTCCATGCACAATAAGCATCCTCCCAAGTCGGCCAGTTTAAGCGTATTGGTGCTGCAACTTCTTAGCAGCGGACTACTAGAGCAGTGGGTTTTAAATGGCGGAAGAGGTTTACGCATGCATCCACTGAGATATGGCGCTTCAGCGCAGTGCTACGGGTAACGGAGTCAGAGAGCAGGAGATATGCCTCCGATTCACGTCTTTACCCGTCTACCTGACAATGGTCCACGGAAGGCTAGGCAAAATAGACAAACTTGGACGTTGAGCTTAAGGAATCAATCAATGAATCAATGAATCAATGAATCAATGAATCAATGAATCAATGAATCAATGAATCAATCAATCAATCAATCAATCAATCAATCAGCCAACCAATCAACCAACCAATCACCGACCCACCAAAAAAGAAAACAAAGACGAAAAAGCACGATACGCAACAAGTGATATATGGATCAATCTTCCATTACTAACTGTTCATCTGAACCTAAAAGCCAGCTAAGCCAGCACGAAACCCAAACGCCATGTAAATGCTATTTCAAAAAACTCCAATGCAATGCGTGTGTAAATGCTAAAAAGACGCCGTTGATGCTTTTCAGCTGGCCGGCAGCCGGGTATATTATCGTTAATCATCCATCCATCATCCATCCTCATCCTCATCATTTCATAATCGTTCATCTGGCGTAGAGGGGCTCAGCTTAGCCAACGCTCTTCCCGCGTCGACCCTTACCACACTCGCGCTTACTGAGCGGCTCGTCGGGGAAAACCCAGCCGCGAACGCGCTTAGCCTCGCGCTTCTCGCCCAGCTGCGGCTTGGGGATCCACGCGTCCTTCTCGAGGTGGTTTTGGCGTGTCAGCGCCGCGGGGCCGCCGACTTCCATGCGCCAGGTGCCCATGCCGGAGAAGGGGTTCTCCTTGGCGAGCATGTGCAGGTACCACAGTGCGAGGGAGGCGGTGAGCTGGACGTCGCCTGAGGCGGAGAGGCCGGAGGTGGAGAGCGAGATGGGGGCGGAGAGCTCGAGGTAGCCGAAGATGGGCATACCGGCGGCGGCGTTGAAGGTGGTGGGGTCTGGGGTGGAAGAGTCGCCGCCTGCGCGGACGCAGAGAAGCTCGATCTCCGTCATGATGAAGCCGTAGCGGCAGCCGTGCTCGCGCATGACGCGCTGCAGATGCGCGAGGCCTTGCAGGTAGAGGACCTGCTTGGGTGCGGACTCGCTGCGCATGCCCGTGTTCCAGTTGTCGTAGCACTTGACGAGACCGACAACGCGGCCACGAGCATCACCGAAGAGGGTCTTCTCGAAGTCGGAGGGGTAGCTCGAGACGAACTCAGGCTGCGTGCGGGCGCCAGCAGCGGGCTTGATGGCACGCATCTGCATGTGGCTGTTGCCTTGGGCGATCTTGAGAGCGGCGTTCACCTTGTTGGCGTAGTAGTTGGTGCAGATGTCGTGAAGAGCGGACTCGTTCTCTGGCTGCATGTTCTGGCGGATGGGCTGGGGCAGGTAGGATGTGGAGACTGGGACCTCAAGGAGAGGAAGGATGGAGGGGATCTCCTTGATGGCAGCCATGTTGAAGTCCTCCCAGCTGCGCAGGTTGCGGATGTCCCACCAGAAGTGGTTGTTGATGCCGCGGGGTGCGCTTGTGACGCGACGGACGAGGGATGGGGAAGGGTTGGGGGCACCAAGGTACTCGAGCAGAGATGATGTGGCAACGGGCTGGAAAGCATCGAAGCTGGGCTGCTCTGTGTAGGACGGGTACTGGACAGCAGGCGCCGGCTCGAAATCCAACAGAGGGAAGTCGAGCGCTGTGGCAGTGTAGCTGGGGGGCTGCTGGACCTGAGAGTACTCGACAGGAGATGGCATGTAGCTTGGCTGAGGCGCGCTCGGGGCGGTCACGTAGTTGGGGAGATTGCGGTAGGTGGGGAAGCCATACCGGCTGATGGTGGACTCATCGATGCTGTTGGCGGAGATGGACCTCACGTGACGGGAAGCATTGACGGAGCTTGAGCGCGAGTGTGTGGGAGCGTAGGAGGATGCTCGGCGGCCCTCAGATGGTGTGAATGTGATGGGGGAGTTGAGCATAGACAGCCCGTTGTAGTCGCAGGAGTTGTTGGAGACTGGCGAGATCAAGTTGTTGTGGGTGTAGGGGCTTGATTCACGGTGCGACATGGAGACTGGTCGTGCGTAGGGGCTGTATCCATAGCTCACGTTCGAGGCAGCAGACGTCGTCCTGCGATGTCTGATGGGTCCAGCAGTAGGCTCAGCTACCTGATCTTGCGTGCGGACCTTGGGGAGGAGAATGGGTCCAAGCTGGCGGACGGGCGATCGGGGAGGTGTAGGGGCCACGTTGGGTGCGGGTGAAGACTCTTGCGAGTAGTATGTGACATCTGACCCGACACTACCAGGAATGTAGTTGTACGAGGTCGTAGGCGGTGTTGTGTGGCGGCTGTACATATTGATGATGTGATAGCTTCCAGAGCTATTGAATGTTTGGACAAGAAGAGACGATTATCGAGCAACGATTAGAGAGGAGAGCCAGCTCCAGAATGTCTAAGACAAGAAAGAAAGAAGGGGAGAGGAGATGTCTCGGGCCGGTGGGCAGTGCTCGCAAGTCCTCGATATGATGCTGGATGTAATGGTCGCTGTTGTGCGGCGAAGCACCTTGTACTTATCCCTTTGGGAAACCGAGACCTACGAACCAGTGCTCACGGCGCTCGAGAACATCTGAAACGTGATCCACCGGCCCCGGGTTCCTGGCCTGAGATCTCGACAGGCGGTCTGGCGGCAGTTTTGCGAAGAAGGTTCTACAGCATGGAGCCTTGCAAGGCCAAGGTGAAACATGGCTTTCGAACGGGGCGAGCATGTCTAGCGAACGACTTAGTGCTATTCTCGCTGTGCTGGTCGCTGGATGCGGTTTAGTTGTGTGCAGTTTTCAGCGGTGTGCTGACTCTGAGTGGTGGCCAGCGGTGTGGTTGCAGGAAGGGCTATACCAGAGCGGTAAGCGGGAAAGCGATGCGCTTGCAGAGCGGTTGGCAAGATGAAACCGGGTCGCTCGGCGGGCCGCTGTAGAACATCGCCTACGGGTGGATTACTACAAACTTGGCAGACAAAGTACCGCAAGCGCCTACTCTGTGTCTTGTGTACCTCTCGCTACGCGCTGCTGAGTTGTGAGACTTGACGATGAAGGCACTCGCACACTCAACTTGCACACCCACCGCTCATCCCTTACCTGCCCCATCCATCCATCGTCAGTGGATTCGCAGGCAGAGTCTGCCAGGCTGGACTCTCTGGCGGCAGTTTGGACGGGCAGCGGTGACGGGACTAATCAACAGTCGAGGTGTAGTTACCTTAGCGCCCTGCAGACGGGCCTGTGCACGGCGTGGGTCGCACAGCAGTCGGTGAAGAGTCATCACAGCCCGACGATTCCATTGGACCACGACAGTCAGAAGTTTTGTTTCATCGCTCAACACGCATCTCTCCCGCTCGTCTTCCGCACACCGACATGCGGCATTATGCACGAGATCGTGACTCACCCTGGGCGAGAGCAATGCCATTCACGACTATAACACGACCAAGACGGCGCTGCTGCACGACGCGTGAGCGCGTTGTTGTCGAGTCGTCGTCAAAGCATTGGTTCTGGGTATCCGGCCTCGCCCACCTGCGTGCTGTCAGTTGTCGCGGTCGTGCCCGAACGACATCGCCAGCATGTCACTTTGCGCTGCACTGCCCCAGACCTCGTCTGTCGTTCGTCTCTGCAAGACTCGACTTCTGCAAATCCATTCGCTGAGCACATCCACGCGCCCGCCCTGCTACCGTCAAAGTCGCGGGGAAAACGGGGCTGTCAAGCAGCGCTCAGAGCCTCACTAAGCGCCCAAACCCCCCGATGAGGAAATTAGCAACCCCCAAATTTAGCCCAAAGCAGGCGCGTACATGCTCGACCCGGAAGCCACAAAGGCCGTTAATTGCATGAACTCGGGAAATTAACCATCAAACCTTCCTGAAGCTCTCCCCACACGACGCAAGGTTCAGAAGAGCCTCACTGCCTCAACGCCACGAGTGTGGAACTGCCACAGGCGGCTACGGGCTTGGGCTGCGAAACAAACGTGAGCGCTGATTGCACGGAAGTGATTCAACGTGGTGCTGATCTGTCCGGGTGCAAGAGCCGCTCAGAACACAGCCTCATTTACGCGCTCGCGAACGGATAGAAGAGAGCTGTTATGCTTTATAATGAGGCATTGGGGTCTGATGTCGTATGTTCATGACGAAAAGTGAAACCTCGGGGACGGAGCACATGCTATCCGTACTTAACTTAGGAAAGTCAGGAGAACGTTTGTTGTATATGCCTTGACGCCTCGATCATCACGAGACCAGCTCCTATGGTGAGCATTCGATCATGAGCGAACGAAGGTTTGACCCAACGACATTCTCAACAGACATGCTCAACAACGAGAAAAAGTATCAACAAAGACTTGAACAACCAGCCAGCTCACTCCAGCTGCCTCTCAACATTGTCCCCCCACCAACCCTTCCAATCAACAACCCTCTTCCCCGTCCTCGCCTCCTCCGCCGCAAAAACAACAGCATGGCTTCTAAACGCCTCCTCAAGATCACACCCCAGATACTCTCTCTGCGCCTCCCCCGCCCCCATCACCCCCGCATCAACAGCATCCACAGCCATGAGAAACTGCCTCGCCAACCCCGCATCTCCACCCCCATGCCCCCCGCCCGCAAAATGCGGCGTATGTCTAACCGTCTTCGCAGTCGCAAAGTCATGGATTGAAATCGTGGTGCTGTCGTATTCCACCTCCCCTTTCGTGCCGTAGATCCTCCCGCGCCTCTCGCACTGCTTCTCCGTATGCGCAATCATATGAAACAGGGCTGTTTTCGCCCCTCGACTCGTGTTCTCTTCGTCGTCGTCCCAGGAAAGCGTCACAACCTGATCATCGCACACGTCGTTGTCAGACTCCCACACGCACCGCCCGAACCAGTTTCTCTTGCTCACTGCTTCTGCGGGTGTGCTGGCGTCGTAGTCCTCGGCGAGGGTGGAGAGCAGTTGGGATGCTGCAGCGTCCGGGCCAGAGGTGTTGTATAGGTCTTCGATGTCTGGGTTTACGATTTTTACGGGCCAGTCCGTGATGCCGCGGGCTAGGTGCTTGTCGTGGTAGATTTTCTTCGCGCTGTAGGCGCAGGAGGGCTCGTGAGCGCAGGAGAGGCAGTTAGTTGCGTTACCGGCTTCGTGCGGTTTTCGTGATTTGCGGAAGTACTTCAGTGAGCCCGTGGAGGTGATCAGTGAGGGGAGGTGTGGTGTTGTGGAACTGAGTGATGGAGAGCAGAGCATCCACATTAGGAAGTCGATGTCGTGGCAGGATTTCGTGAGGAGCGAGGGCGCTGATGTGGATTCCTTGCGCCAGTTACCTCTGGTGGTTGTCAGTCATGAGTATAGTATTGGGAATTCGACGGAAATGTACCGGACGTAGCTGTGTGAGAAATGCCACCACCCCACTGGCTCAACATGCTCGATACTAAGAATATCTCCAATAACATTCCTCTCCCTCACCAGATGGCGTAGCAGCATGTTATGCGGCGAGTACCGAAGCACATGGCAGATACCGAACACAGGATCCTTTTTACCCTCTGCCGAATCAATCTTCTTCGCGTCATTGAGCGCCTTGAACATCCTGATACAACTGTCCAAGCGAGTACTCATCGGCTTTTCACAGCACACATGCACCTTCAGATGCGCAATGCCACACACAACCTCTTCGTGCATCTCATCAAGCACACACACAAACACCGCGTCGATACCCGGCTCTACCTCAACACCCCTAGCCTGCTTCGTTCTCCTCTCTTCTTCATACTCGACCCACTGCTTCCAATTGGCGAACTGTTGCCCATCCCGAGCGGGGGTATTGTCGGCCCAGATGAACTTTCGCCCGAACGCAGCACGCTTGGATGCTATGGGCTCGGATACAGCTGAGATGATCGCGTTGGTGCCCTCTAAGATAGCTTCTGCATAGGCGGTCCCGCGACTGCCTGCTCCTATGACAAGGACGCGAGGCGGGCGGTCAAATTTCTGGAAGTCTGGCGCCTTGAGGTATGCTTCGTGGGTGTCGCCGCTGGTATCGAGGGTAGTCGTGTCGTTGAGATAGGGCGCCATTGTGTGGAAAGGCTGGCGACACACTCAAGCTACAACAGTGGTTATTCTCGGAAAAACTGCCTCGAATAGGTCGAATACGCTGTTGTGAGTCTGTTCGGTATTACCAAGACGAACGACAACCTCCTAGAGGAACTTCAGACGAACGTGTTAAACAGTTGCAACATGTGAAGAAAGATAAGATACTATTCTTCAGCGACCAAAATGGTGGGGCTATATGTCGGCCTTGAACGCACCACACGACTCGAGCAGTGAAGGTTGGATGCGGGGTCGATAGCGTCTTGCAAGCCTGAGTGGTGGTGAAGCTGATACGTCGTATGTCAGTGTTGCATTGCAGGTTTGAGGTTACAGTCGTCATTCAGTGATCGGTCGTTCACGAGGCTCAATGTGTATACATCGATATCGAGGTTATCGTCGCGAGGTGTTTAGCCAATGAAATCATTGATGATTAATCGCTTTTCTGGCGAACCATATGTACATGAAATATCCGTCAGCTTTTACAGCTTCCTCGCTACAAGCAACACAAATGCGACGAGAGTCTAATCTAAATGTGACAGACCAGATGACGCGAGCTGCAGTTAAGAAAAAAAGGCCACCGCCTGTGAACAGATGCCATGAAAACCACACCACGACTAACGATCGAGCTCGTAGAACAGCAGATAGACTTCCTTTTGCATGCCGAGTACTTCACTCGTCTTGCTCTCCTTGATCTTGTCGTCGCTGATGCGCCACCAGCGGTTGACTGTGCGTTTGGACCTGCGCTTGAGAGGATTCGCTTCCGCCATCGAAGCTGCTTTTTCGGACGCCTTGTCTTTGAGCGACCGCAGACTTTGCGTCCGCGACAATTTTGCTGTCGAGTCTCGTGTGCTTGGCGATGGATGTAGCGAGTCGCCATCAGCCCGTGGGGCGGACGTTGGGGCTGGACCACGAGGCCCTGCCGTTCCTTGCGAAGAATTTGAAGAGAGCGACTGCAAGGAAGGCGAGTCCAAGGTCAAGTGTGAGGGGATAGGTGATGCAAGGTCACTCGCGCTGTCGAGGTTTGTTGTAGACAACCGGGGACTCTGCATGGCGGACGCAGCTGCAGAAGGAAGTGGACTTGCCTGGCGGCTGTATGCGCCTTCTAGACCGAACGAGTGGGGTGTGGAGAACGGTACGGGCTGTACCTGGCGTCGGAACGACTCATAGTGACCACTGTTGTGGCTGCCCTTGTGTGTCACCATTCCAAGCAGCTTGTAGTTGCTTCGGTGCAGCAGACCACCGAGGGGTAATGTCTCGGGAAAGGAGACCTTGGCCAGGTTCTTCGTCGAAACAGTACCAACGGCGAACATGGACCGCGAAAGGTGTACAGCGAGTACCTTGGGGAACATGGAGATGTACATGTGACGCGCTATGCGACTCTTGGGTGCCAACTTGGAGTCTGGGAACTCGACGTCTTCTGGTGGGCTTTCTGGATCGTCTTCAAGAGCTTGCTTGATTTTGGAGATGTCTGACTCCAGGCGCTCTTTGACCTCAGGGTCAGTAGCTTTCTCAAGCTCTTGCTCTTTGGACTTTACTGCATGGTCAAGTCGACACCACTCGCATTTGAAGTCGTCAATGTGCTCGACCTTCAGCATACCGTCGAAGCAGGCGTTGAGCGAGGTAGAGGACACTTGTGGTACGTTAAGTGTCAGTGTGACAAATGTCGATGAGGAGGGTCTTGGCTTGAAGTGACAAGTCAGGCACTCGATCTGGGACTCGATCTTGCCTTCGAAGGGGAAACCCTCTTCGTCTGGCAGAAGTGCGTCCTCGTCCTCGTCCTCGTCCTCACGTTCCTCCTTGATATCATCTTGCGATGGCTGCTCTCCGAATTGCTCCTCAATTTCTCTCCGCCCCGACACAGTCTCTCCGGTGTCGAGTGTAATTCCATGGCGGCTGACGTGCCGCCTGGCCTTGGCACCGGCATGGTACTCGTCGCAGAGGCGCTCGGTGACGATCTGGAGAAACTCTTGGGCGTCCTGCTGCTGGCGGCTGATGCGTGTGCCAAAGGCGTGTTCAAGTGCGCGGATGAAGGATTGTGGGGAGATGGTCTTTTTATAAATAGGTCGCTCGTTCAGCTTATCGAGAATGTCCTTGAGGCCGTATGTAAGCAGACCCTTCTGCAGGCCTTCAAGCTTCCCCGGCCTCGTGACGGTAGCGCTCTCTGCACTCGACTTGTCCGGGTCAACGAGATAGACGGCCGGCCCGTCGAGCTTCCTGCGATGTGTCTCGCGGATCAGGTAGATGCGCAGGTCAGGCAGGCCGGCGAGCGCCTGCAGGACAGAGTTGATGAAGCAGTCGTTGGCGGCATTGCTGAGGCCCACGACGCCCTTTTTCTTGGTGCTGGAGCTCGTGGCCTCGTCGTCGAGGAAGAAGGTGGGGCCGAAGACGTAGACCAGGGTTATGGCGGCGAGGGATGCGCCTGCCGCATAGGTTGCGATGGTGGTTGCCTTCTCTGGCATGTTGCGGCGCAGGCTCGTTACCGCGGTTCAGGGATTGGTCGACGGGGGTGGTGCAGAGGGCCGCCGGTGGTGGCAGACTTGAGACTTGAGACTTAGCAGATGTCTCGTCGATGCGGTGCAGGGCGAGGGAAGGGCGAAGGACAGGGGGAGGGTGCAAGCCGGACGTCTCTATCCTCCATGGCGATCGGACAGCTGCACCGTCATGCTGGCAGTCATCTGTCGTTTGCTCGGTGAGGCAGCGTCCGCAAGTGAGGCGCCAAGTCCGCAGGGCCGCCGCGCCAGTCCGCCCGAGACGCAAGCGCAGGCGCAAGGATGTCCAGATTTGAAGTTCGGACGACTTGCATCTTTTTTGGCAGCACCGAACAACACCCACACAGCTCACCATGGCCTCGCTCAGCCGGTCCGCGCTGCTGCCCCAGTGCACGTCGTGCATACGAAGAGTCGCGCGCCAGAATCTGGATGGACGGGCGCCGCAGCAGCAGATACGCAACATCTCGAAGGCGGCCAAGGAGGCCGAGCGCAACATCGTCGTCAAGCTGCTAAAGGACGTGCCACGATATGGACGCGCTGGTACGGGAGCATAGAGCATCACGGATCACTGCAACAGCGATGCTGACCTCAGCCAGGCGCCTACATCCCCCTCAACCCTTCGACGATGCGCAATCGATGGTTCCCCGCCCGCGTCGCCGACTACGTACCCTTCAAGCAACTGAAGCTATTAAAGGCTCAGGATGTCGACATGGCACGCGACACCACATTCGGCGTACGCGTCAATCTGGAAGAGGTCGAGGAAGATGCCGAGGATCTCGCGGCCCCACGAAAGCCCTATGTGCGGCCGATTGAGATTGAGGTTCTCAGCGTGAGTGCTGTCCACGCAGTCATACACCTCCACCACTGACGCATGCAGCCCGAACGTTCTATGGAGCTTCTAGACACCTTCATCCCTCCCACAATCGACTTCTCCCGCCAGCGCATCGAGCAGGAGAAGGAAGCCAAGCCACGATACGGCGCGTCTGGCGCAGCTGATGTCCTCACTGCGGCCGCCATGAGCTCCCAACCAAAGGCCTCGTCGAATGCCATCTACGGCTCGGTATCGACAGCAGACATAGCTGCGACGCTCAAGGCGGCGCTGGCGCACAACGACGAGGCAGCCCGTGTGATATTGAACGAGGCAGACGTCCGCTTCGTCTCAGGCGCAGAGGAGGAGGATGCGTTGCGTGTCAAGGAGCTGGGTGTCTTCAAGGTCGAGATACAACTGCCCGGCGCGCCAGAGCCGTTGGTGAGGAACGTCCGTGTCAAGGCAAAGGACATGAATGCGTAGGATTGCACTGTTTGTCGACCCTACCACATCGCTGTGCTGGCAGTCCAGACCTGGAGGTTTCTCCGTTCGCTGTAAAGATACGCCTGTACAAAACATGTAGACACTGTTTGGGTTTGGTTTCGGAAGAATGGAACCTCACAAGCTATGAAACCACAGCAGCCACATGCAAGAGCATCAACAAGCTGATGTCCTGACCCTGCGTGATTGGTGGGACCCTAATTACGGTGTTATGATGCACGGCAATCAAAGGCCTTACTCTGCCTTCTGGCACGTTCTACGGCGAGACTCGGACAGAAGCACAGAGCTGCTCGACCGCGCAGTCCACTCTGCCGAGCGAGCGGCCCCGCAATGACTTCACGAGCGCGGCCGTGAGCACCAGCCCTACCGGTGAACTTCATCTTAAAGCTGTCGTCCCTCCCACGCGCCTTGGACAAGCAGATTACTCAATTGACACACGCAGGTACGTATCTCTCTGTTCACAAATGACGGCACGCTGTAACGCACACGTGAGCACCAATGGAAACATTCGGCTGCATGGTCGGTAGGATGGTTGGATGGTTAGACGCTTGAGACAGCTGAAGCTTGCTTGTTGCGTCAACAGCGGGGTCAAAGACCCCACCATCAAGTTTCTCATTCTTAACGCGACTACCCTTACTACTGCGCTCAACAACTCTCGCGACTCGTTCATAAACACGCCCATCCTCAATTGACTGACCGTACATTCACCAGAATACTCTACACATCACATACACAATGGTTTCCGCTCAAGAAGTAAGCCAGCCCACTATGCCATCACAAGGACGCATCTAACCACCAAACCAACAGGTTCTCTCCCGCAAGGCCGGTGTCATCGTCGGCGAGGATGTCCACAAGCTCTTCCAGCACGCAAAGGACAACGGCTACGCCATTCCTGCCATCAACGTAGGTTGCTCAAGTCCAACCTGTGAGAGAGGTGCTAACAAGCTCAGGTGACCTCTTCCTCCACAGTCGTTGCCTCTCTCGAGGCTGCCCGCGACGCCAAGTCGCCCATCATCCTCCAGACCTCGCAGGGTAAGTGAAAACGACGCATTGCTTTTGACCATCAAACTAACCTACTCCAGGTGGTGCCGCATACTTCGCCGGTAAGGGCGTCGACAACAAGAACCAGGAGGCTTCCATTGCTGGAGCCGTCGCTGCCGCACACTACATCCGCGCCGTTGCGCCCATCTACGGCATTCCCGTCGTGCTCCACACCGACCACTGCGCAAAGAAGCTTCTGCCATGGTTGGACGGTATGCTCGATGCCGATGAGGCCTACTTCAAGGAGCACAACGAGCCCCTCTTCTCTTCCCACATGATCGATCTGTCCGAGGAGGAGGTTGAGTGGAATGTCCAGACTACCAAGAAGTACCTCCAGCGTGCTGCCCCCATGAAGCAGTGGCTCGAGATGGAGATCGGTATCACCGGTGGTGAGGAGGACGGTGTCAACAACGAGGATGTTGACAACAACTCCCTCTACACCCAGCCCGAGGACATCCTGCACATCTACAAGGAGCTGTCCGAGGTCTCCCCCTACTTCTCCATCGCCGCTGGTTTCGGTAACGTCCACGGTGTCTACAAGCCCGGTAACGTCAAGCTCCAGCCCGGTCTGCTCAAGAAGCACCAGGAGCACGTCAAGAAGGCAGTTGGCGCCAAGGAGGACAAGCCCGTCTTCCTCGTCTTCCACGGTGGCTCCGGCTCCAGTGTCGACGACTTCAGGGAGGCCATCTCCTACGGTGTTGTCAAGGTCAACCTCGACACCGACATGCAGTACGCCTACCTCCAGGGTATCCGTGACTACGTCCAGAACAAGTCCGGCTACCTCCAGAGCCAGGTCGGTAACCCCGACGGTGACGACAAGCCCAACAAGAAGTACTACGACCCCCGTGTCTGGGTCCGTGAGGGTGAGAAGACCATGTCCAAGCGCATCGCTGTTGCGCTTGACGACTTCTACGCCGCTGGCAAGGTCTAAATTAGCCCTCGAGGCAAGACCAACTTTTGTCGAGGCGTTTTGTTAGATTGGACTGCATGAGTATGAGGCGTTGACAGTCCTGGGGGCGCGGTTGACGATTCGAATGAACGACATGACCCAAATGTGCGGATCCCAAAGAAAAGGGTTCTGATTATATACCAATAGCGAAACATTTCCTCCAACACGTCTTTCCTGACTTTACTCATGGCCCGTGGAATTATAGCATTGCGACTGACGACGAAGGATAGATTCACTACTGTCCCGCTTTCCGACATATCGCGAATGAGCCTGTCGCGCGGCGCAAATGAAAATGCTTTCCGAGCACTGGTCGAGCACCAGCCCACTTCTCGCAGGTCAAGTTTGCGCAGTGGTTGGAGTCGATCGCACGTTACCAAATGTGGCTAGTGGGAGTGAAGCAACGATGACATCACGGTCATTCGCATGCTCTTTCCAGATCAGCACCAGAATCATGGCAAGTACCATTGAAGCTGCGAGTGGGTATCGTCAGTCGTCAGCGCTGTGTATATATTGCCTTGGCCTCCCTGCGTCACACCGCACAAATCTTAACTCAACCTCTACAACCTCGCTACCTCCGCAGCACCTTATCATACCTTACCCGCTTTTTATTGTTTGACAGCTCACCAGCTACTCCACTCTCGTACCCATACAAAATGACTGGCGGTCACTCTAGCACAGGACTTGGCGATGCTATCAAGAAGGGCGTTGGCATGGTTCACGTGAGATCTCCATACAGATTATGTCTCGCTGTATACTAACATGCTTCAGGGAACCGGCGAGGCCATCCGTGGAAACTTCAACGCGGGCGTAGATCAAGCAGCTGGAGACCGTGTTGGTGTCAACAAAAACGCAGCGATTGCTTCCAAGGGCGCCGACGAGATTGAGCACGGATATCATCGGACTGGTCACGGAGCAGGCGTTACACCAGCTGATGTTGACCGCGAGCGTCTGAATACATCAACCAACACATCCACCAACTACGGCTCGCACAACACCAACACGGGCAATAAGCTGGATCCCCGCTTCGACTCCGACATGGACCACCGGGGTACTGCTACAGGCTCAACGAACGTAGGCCCGCACTCGACCAACGTTGCAAACAAGCTGGATCCCCGTTTCGACTCGGACGTCGACCACCGCGCAAACCCAAACAGTACGATTAGATAGACGGTCCACGACTAGCATTACAATATCATTATACCCCCTCTTTACCAACGCACATCCATTTTTCTGTCCTTTGCTGACTTCTCAGGCTGTTGCGCTCCAACTTTCTACTCGCAAACAGATGGGACGGGCTCCACCACAGAGTCCTTTGGAGGAAAGTGGGAGCCACAAGCCAGTTCTGGCCACGAGCATGACCATGATGAGCACTGTAACTGTCACGCGCAACACATCCATCGCGGCTCGATCAGTGGTGGTACAAATTTGAAGCCTGCAGAGAAGTTGGATCCCGTACTTGATGAGGAAGGGTCGACAAAGTGCTGTCCCAAAAGTATCGACGCTGCTAGCAAGCTGGATCTTGAAGTTGGCTCCAAGCACCTGAGAAACGATGCCGACGCCCGGACTGGTAGGGTTGGCACCTTCGCTCGCCGCGGAACTGAGCCTTTGATACTCACCAGTCACGCAACTCAGGCCGAGGCTCATCCCGGCCAAGGGTCAGAGTCGGATGACGAGCTCGATCGTCACGCGCGTCGAGCAAGCCTCTCGCAGCAGTCCCATAGTGAGTGATTCGTTTCTGCTTGCTTGAGCAGCGCGTGTGTTAACGGTGTCGAAACTAGGCTCTACCGCACCGTCTGACGCACCCCGATCAACAGCGGATCCACACAAGAGCGATTTCCTGAGCCTGCTGGATCCAGCGGTCGATCGTAATGATGGAAAGCAGACGCGGTCAAGTGGCTCGTAGACGTCCACTATGAGTGCTGGATAGCAAGATGTTGGCCCTGAACCTATAAAATAGAAGATAGTCTGTTTTTGTATAATCATCTGACACCAGACTTCCACCAGTCCTCCTTGTACTGAAGTCTTTGCAGCGTCAGAGAGTAGAACTTGTAAGATGTCAACCACAACCCACTTTTCCTTTTCTCTTCCCTTGTTTTCGATCGATGCGTGAAGGATCCAGTTGAAGCCCCCCGCCTCCCCTCCAAACTCTACCCTGTTGCTGACATGTTATGTATGTGTAGCTTTTTTGGGAGTTGGGGTTTGGGGTTCTCTACTAGCGGAGTTGGGGGTTGGGAGTGTGTGCGTGGGTTGCGTGGGTCACGTTTTGGTCTTTGTGTATGATGGGGAGAACCTGGGTGGATAGATGAATAGGGGTGGATAGATGGATAGGGGTGGATATGGATGGATTGATGTGGATTGATGTGGATTGATGTAGATATTGGGGGGTGAACATTGGGATGAGTAGGTCAGCAAGTAAGAAAATAAGTAGATACGTAGGTAAGGTAACAAAGAGGTAAGTAGGTAAGTATGTAAGTAGCTAAGTATGTAAGTAGCTAAGTAGCTAAGTAGCTAAGTAGCTAAGTAAACAAAAAAGTAAGTGAATAAATAGGTAAGTGAATAAAGAGGTAAGTAGCCAAGCAGCCAAGTAGCCAATTCCCCCTCCAAATAAACCATAACTCCAAAACAAAACAATAACAAGGTATCGTGGATAAGACTCTCACTCCATCCAACCTTCTAACTCCCTCCCTCCCTCGCTTTTAATCGGGACGCGTGGCTCAGAACTGCATTGGAGACTGGCGACTGGCGGTCTGGGGGTGGGTACGTCGGTTTTTTGTGTACTATGGCTATGGGTTGAGTTAGTTGGAGTTTTTCGGGAGGGCAGGTGGGGTGGGTAGTGGTAGTGTATGCTCCGTCTGGGCGCTTTGGGGTAAAGGTGGGGAGTGTAGTTGTGTTACTATCACGCGAAGATGGATTGACTACACTGGATGTTTTGCCCGATAGGATGCAGGATGGGTGTGTTGTTTTGTGGTGTGGAATCTAGATCAGTGGTCCATCTTGGGAGGATGTTGGGGTGGGCATATTGGTCGCAGCTGGTATTGCTACTGTTACTGTTACTGTTACTGTTACTGTGAAGTGGAGTGGAGTGGGTCTGGGTCTGGGGGTGTATGATGTGTGCGTTTGCGGGCGGGATGGAGAGGTGGTCCTCGAAAGCGGTGGTGGGGATGAGCGTGCATGGTGCTCTGGCGCTGAAATTGAGTGAGCTGGGGGGCTTGGGGATCTGGCTGTTTGGGCTTTGAAGTATTCCTCGACATCCCTTGTTTAGATTGATGAGGTGGATGGGTTTTTCTTAGTCGTTGGTGTGTGTCTTGTGGAAGTGTTTGACTGGTGTGTATTGATGGTTGAAGATGCTATGCGCGTTCAGCAGGTGGGAGATGGGGTTGTGGGTAGGTTGTATTATAGGTTGGAGATGAAGGGTATTCGATCCAGGGGTATTCGGCAGGATGGAGATGGTGGATAGAAATAGAACCTAAGGTGTGTAGTCTGGGGTATCATTGTTTGAATGCATGGGTAAATCAGGCCTCTTCTGTCTTCTCTGCCTCTTCTGTCTTCTCTATCTCCTCCACCACGCGCTGCTCGTCCACTTCGTCTCCCCTAGCCAGTTCCACTCCCAGCTCGTCCAGAAACTTCTCGGCCTTGCCCTTGCTCCGCTTCTCGGCCATGAGCCTCTTCTTCTCCCTGATCATCTCCTTCCGCTTGTCGATGGCCTCTTTGCGCTCTTTCCTGACGCGCTCCGTCTCGGCCCTCTCCTTCTCCAGATTCGCCATCTGCCGCTGGCGCTCCTCTTCGTCCTGGTCAAAGTACATGAATCCCGTGCCCCTGGTGCGCGCCTCGGCACGGCCGTCGAAGTGCAGGTCCGGGGGCGGGGTGAGCTCCTTGTCGCGCTTGGCGGCGAGGTCGGCCATCTGCTGGGCAATGGTCTCGTCGGGGTTGAAGGCGTTGGTCTGGACGGTGTCGCCGTAGATGACCTGCTCGGGCATGCTGGGGCGCGCGGTGAAGCGGTCGGGTGCGTCGTTGGCGAGGGTGCGTTTGCGGCGCTCCTCGCGCAGGGCGTCGGCGCGGGTGCCCTTGCGCGTGCGGCCAAATTCGTCGACATATTCAACAACCTGCTCTTCGTCGGCGCTGTCGTCGGCGTCGGACGAGGATGAGGCGTCGCCTGCAGCCTCGGTGTCGGCCCACTTGCGGTCGAAGTCGACGCCGTACTTGTCGTCGATGTCTTCGACGTCTCCCCTCTTCAGGGCTGCGTACAGACGCGCCTTTTCCTCCATGCGGCGCTGGGTGCGCTTCCACGAAGCCTCATCTTCCTCTTTCTCGGCGCCGGTGCGCCCTCTGTGCTTCTGGGTGGCGAGGTCCGTGTCGTCGAGGTCGGCGAGGGCGCGCTTCTTCACGTTCTTGTTGTGCGTCCTGAAGATGTCATCCTTTTGCGGGCGGGCGCGGCCGGCGCTCGAGGGCTTGCTGCCATCTGCCGTCGACGACGAGGCTTTGATGAGGTTGGCAAGGGTCGAGGAGAAGGCGACGGTGCTGGAGCTGCTGATCTCCTTGCGCTTGCTTCGTGTTGTGCTCTTGGCGCCGTAGAGATGCGCGTCTTTGCCGGAGAGGTGGGTGTTGGGTGCCGTCATGTTGAGGTGGTGGAGACGCACGCGTCGCGCAGAGCCAGGGCGATGTCGGAGCATGGACGCCGTTGCATCATCGCGACCCCACGTTCACAGACATGTTGAACGCGTGTTGAAGCTTCTTCACAGTTTGAGTCTCTTCCACACGCATTGCACCCCCAATCGACACGCAGACCATGTCTCCTCCCCGTCAAGTCTTCATTGCCGTTATTGGTGCGTTGCTGCGTGATATCTAATTCTTGTCGTTCCCCCCACCACCCACCACGCATGCTCCTCCAAAAAAAGTTATACTGACACCCACAGGCGCCGGCGGCGTGGGCAAGGCGTTCCTCCACCAGCTCTCGGGCCTGGCCTCGCGCCTCTCACAATCCCCCTCGTCGCCGTACTACCTCTCGCTCATCTGGCTGTCGACGTCCAAGAAGGCCCTCTACCACGCCGACTACAAGTCCCTCTCCAACTGGGAGGCCGAACTCGAGAGCAATGCCAAGCCCACCCTGGCCCTCCCCCAGCTGCAGGACTACCTCGTCAAGGCCCCTGGCAAGGTCGTCCTCGTCGACAACACCTCCAACCAGGATATCGCCGAAGCCTACCCGGCCTTCCTCAAGAAGGGCATCAGCATCGTCACCCCCAACAAAAAGGCCTTCTCCGGCAACCTGCAGCTCTTCCAGGACATCTTCGCCGCCGCCTCCAACGGCTCTGGCGCGGGAGGCTATGTCTTCCACGAGTCGTCCGTCGGCGCCGGTCTGCCCGTCATCTCTACGCTGAAAGACATTGTCGACACAGGCGACGAGGTGACCAAGATCGAGGGCGTCTTCTCCGGCACCATGTCGTTCCTCTTCAACAGCTTCCAGCCCACGTCCGGCGGCGGCGGCAAGTTCTCCGCAGAGGTCACAAACGCAAAGAACAAGGGCTACACCGAGCCCGACGCCCGCGACGACCTCAACGGCCTCGACGTCGCCCGCAAGCTGACCATCCTCGCCCGCCTGGCCGGCCTGCCCGTCGAATCCCCCACTTCCTTCCCCGTGCAGTCGCTCATCCCCGCCGAGCTAGAATCCTGCCAGTCCGGCGACGAGTTCCTCGAGAAGCTGCCCCAGTACGACGCACAGATGGACGCGCTGAAGCAAGAAGCCGCCAACGAAGGCAAGGTAGTGCGCTTCGTCGGCTCCGTCGATGTCCCCGCCAACG
Source organism: Phoma sp. RAV-16-625 (assembly GCA_004335185.1). Taxonomy (NCBI): domain Eukaryota; kingdom Fungi; phylum Ascomycota; class Dothideomycetes; order Pleosporales; family Didymellaceae; genus Phoma; species Phoma sp. RAV-16-625. The sequence goes on along the minus strand of SAUA01000066.1, from coordinate 126,822 downwards.
CCGTTAAGGTCGGGCTGGAGAAGTTCGAAGCCACACACCCCATTGCCGCGCTCAAGGGCAGCGACAACATCATTTCCTTCTACACCAAGCGCTACGGCGAGAACCCGCTTATCATCCAGGGCGCCGGCGCTGGTGCCGACGTCACTGCCATGGGCGTCACGGCCGATCTGGTCAAGGTGTTGCGGCTGCTGCAGTAGGTAGAGAATAGAAAAAGTTTGAATTGCATGCATACATTATAGCCCTAAGACGTGAAGTTGAAAGTCACTCTCACCGTTTTTCATCAGCTATGACGCGCAACCACTCAAATCACCACAAGCAACTCGAGCAGTACATGCCTCTGCAATCTACTCACTCCACTCCTTTAACCCACTCATCCATACCTCCCCACACACTTCACACCGCGCTTACCGCCCGATCCCCTCCCCTCCTCCTCCCCTCCTCCCTCCTCACTTGTAATATACACTAGAGCGCAGCCTAGCCAGGACTCCTCCCCTCCTCCCCAACCCCAGCCAAGCCAAGACACAGCTCCACTGCGGGTCCGGTGTAGATCCACCGGCAGCATCTGGGGTATTGTAGTGTGTGGTGTGGTGGGGTGGGGGTGTGGCTGAAGCCAGACTTCAGAGCGAAACTGTACAGACGAGTGAGTGAGTGACGTGGCTAGGCTAGGCTAGCCGTGGCTTGAGATTCCTGTGCAGCCAGGCTAGTCCATGTGTTAGAAGCGCCTTGAATCGAAGCAGCTCAAATTAAATCAAATCGAATCGAATCGAATCGAATCGAATCGAATAGGGTTTAGAAGCGGATTCGCATGTGGACTGAGATGAGGTGGGATGAGGTGGGAGGAGATGATGGTATGGAAGATGGGTATGTAGCAAGGTTGGTATTCGATACCTGGAGATAAGCGAGTAGCTGGTGTGGATATACAATTGCCAAGACGAAGCAACGTTTCTTACGGCTTCGAGTAGTAAGTACACATACTCAATGTCATGTAGATGGTGAAGAGAAAGGACATCAGGTGCGTGATTCGGGTACAATACTCGGACTTGAATTAGACCAGATCAGATCGAATCAAACAAAGTCAACTGGCAACAAGTCAAGTCACGTCAAGTCAAGTCAGCTCATACCTAGCTACCAAAAACTCCACGTAATACAGCCCCTCCAGTCTCACCACCTATGACTGTAATCAGTACCTAGCTCTATACGACAGCGTGTCCATGCACATGCCCTAAAAACAAACTCCCCGATCCGCAAAAGGGTGTGCGAACCCCAGCGTCGGGACCAGCGGATACAGCGCGTTACACAGAGCGGGCGCGCTGGTGGAAACTGTGACGAGAGCATGCGCTCTTGAGAACGGGTTAGCTGCGTGGGTTCGCGTGCTTGCTTTGCTGCGTTGTCGTGCTGGCGTTGTGCGCGTGACGATAACGATAAGTAGAGGCTATGGTATGGTGCTGTGATTGCGGGGTGAAGCTTCGGCTCCTTGGCGGGCTTGGCGGAGAGGCTTGGCAGTAGCGGAGGAAACGAGATTAGCGTGTGCGATGCATGATGATGGCGTTGAGGCTGTGCAATTGTCGGCGAGGACTGCATGAGTGGGCGGGTTTTGGTGATGTCGTGCGTCTGGTTGCGCATGAAGTTGTGCTTGTCATGGTGTTTGAGGGGATGAGCCAGCTGATGCTCGGGTGATGTACGACCAACGTAGCTATGGATAGCAAATTTGTAGTCATGGTTCATGTGCAGTCATGGTTTTGGTCGTGTCTGATGGGGCTGTCTTGGTCCGCTGTTGTCCGCTGAGAACCATGATAGGATGTGCGCGGAGGTGCATGCATGATTGCAGACGTAGTCTTACCACGCGCCGAATGAGGCGCCGACGTCTTCGCGATTCGTGACGTCTGTGTCGCAAGTGCAAGGGAGAATGAGGTGTGCTTCATCAAAAGACAGCGTTTGGGCTGCAAAGCTGGAGCGTGCACGTCCAGGGTGTTCAGGAGTACTGATCGCAGGTCAACAATCGCAGATGAACGATCACCCCTGAGAGATTGTCGCAGTATCAGGCGGACGAATCCTGTGATAGGCACGGCTTGGTGTCGAGAGGGAAGGTGAGCAGTCGGCCCTCAAGACAATGACTTCATCCGAATATGCACCGCTGACGAGCGTTTCCAACCTCTGCGCCAGTCCAAGGCAGTCGAAAGATCAGCATGGTTCTCCCGCGTGCAATCCTTCGGTATGCCGACAGCTCTCTCGCTACCGAGATTGGTATATGCGGCCTGGTATTACTATTGACCACGTTGTTCAGGCAGAAGCTGGAAGACGGGTCTGAGGTCTGAGCGTCGAAACACGTTGATGGAAGCTTCGGCGGTACTTTCTAGCTGCCTTCCACCCCTCCCAAAGGCGCAGCCCTTTGCACGGCGTCCTCGAGTCACGTTGGCGCCTCGGGTGTGTGGGGACGTTACCCGGCAGCAGTCGCCCTGTCCGACTCGGCTGGCAGAAGACCACCCTGGTTGTACGCAGATTGCAACTCTCTTCAGCCGTCAGAGCGTCCGCCGCCGTGTCAGGAAACTGGCCGTGAACGTTGCACAGGGCGCCGATGAAAGGACACGGCACGGCGGCGTCGCCTAAGACAAGCGGCCACTGCCAATGAGCTGCACCACGTTGGCTGATCAAAGGGGCACCCTCATCAACACAACAAGACGCGACCCGGGAGCGGTGAGACGTGGATGTTTTGTTTGTCTGCAAAGCGCAAGTGAAGCTGCGTGAGGACGGATACGCGTCCCAGAAGACTGGCACAGATCTGCTCAGGGGCTTGTCACTAGTTGTCACTACTCGTCACCAACTTGCTGGCGCGCCGTTAGCTTGACTCTCCGTGGTGCGTCGTCCCGGCGCCGCGACGGGGATGCTGATGGAAGACAGCACCTCTAACCCGCGTTGGGCATTGCCTGTAGTCAAGCCATGGCACGCGTCGCTGTTAGAAACTGCTAATCTCCTCTCCGCTCGCGCTAGACCTGCTCCCCATGTCAGCTAACACGCAGACGCTTTCTCGCTGCCCAGCGCCACGGTGCATTAAATAAAGACTGCCTGCTGTGCAACCACCGTCTGTCCAGCTCACGACTCCTCGTCACACCACTCCAGCGCACTCGCAACAGATAAGGCTGACCAACTGCTGCGCCTGCTCCTCTGCACCATCATCATCATCACCATCACCATCATCGTGTAAGCCTGCCATTACCAAGCCGCCAACAGCCATCACCATCAATCACCATCACCGACAACATTCGTCATCCTCCACCAGCTTCCGCCCACCGCCGTTTTCAAACAAACTCTATTTCACCGAATCACTTTGGTCCGTGTTTCTCGCTGTCGCGCTACAGCACTTCTCCACTCTCCCCTCTCCCCGTCAAAGGCAAGGGCCCTTCCACTCGTAGTGCAGCCTATCAGCTCCCATCCCTTGGCATACCGCAAACACACACCGAGCTAGGTCCTGCATTCATAAGTGCCAGCCTGCCGCCTGTTATCCAAATTATCCACCTGCATCTCAACTCTGGCTCATTGCACCCCGCTCCTACCGGTACTCCATTGTGGCTGTGAAGACTAGCAACTAGTCTACCCCAGATCGCCACCTCTTGGCCTTCATCTTGTGACCGTCATCAAATCGCTCAACCACAAATCGCTCATAGACACCACGACGTCGCCGCCTCTATTTCAAGAAGCATCTCCCCCAAAGCACAGCTACCTCGACATCACCTAAACCATCGCCATGTGTGTTACCGAACTTTGCGTCACCAACCAGGCTTGCCAGCATCGCTGGTATCACCTTGTCCGGCCATGCGCTCCCTCCACAGACCTGGCCACGTGCAGCAAGAAGCTGGGCATCTCTGGCTGGGAAGTCAAAGTCAACCACTGCCCTTACTGTCAAGGCAACGCCACCAGCTCCGAGTACAAGCTCATTGGCGACGGCCCAGCTCCGCCCGTGGGCTCTCTCTCTGGCCTTGCACGCACACACTCGACGAGTCTGCACGCTGCTCGTCGTGACGAACGACTGCAGCTCATCACATCCAGGAGCGATAGTGTGACGAGCATCGGCAGCAAGAGCAGCGTCGTCACAGCAGCCTCGGAGAAGAACCGCGCCATGAACGCAAGACTCGACTCGTACTTCTTCCCATCTGAGGGCTCTCCAGTCTCGCCGTTTCCCAGGTCAGTTCGCGAAACGGAAGACGAGAACTTGGCCGAAGGCTCCAGCGACACATCGAGCAGCGATCAGGCGAGCCTACGACACCAATCCATGTCCAACGAGCCTTACAGAGTCAGCATGCTGTCGCGCATCGGTCGCAAGACGAAGCGCTTCTCCATGTTCAAGTGAACAGTCGCCGCATGTTCAAGCACTTTCAGCCGCGTCATGCTCGATGCACAGCCTGCGCCCAGCCTTGGTCGTACGGTTAACATGGAGACTTAGCATCATTACGGGCCTAGAACGTTTCCGCTACCAAACGTAGCGGCTCCGGCAGCCGGGCTCCGCGGGTTCCCAAAACGAAAACAAACGTCCAGAGTTCGGTCCGATCTCGTGAGGCAACACCATCACGAAAGCATCGTCGATATCGACGCACTTCTCAGCTCACTTTGCACCATTCTTCAGCGCAGCGGCATTCTCCACTTCCACCGTGTCATTCTACGCTCGTCGTCGCCTAGCACGACACGAGCTCTTACTATTGCTTTTTCAGATACCCACCTTGTTTGGCTCACGCATGCCACATCGCATGCTTTAGCTTCTCTCCTTTCGGCGTTTTCTCAAAAGAACTAGGGCGACCGTCGCGGTCAGAGTCACAGTGGGCCAAAAGCAAGGGCGACCTGCTTGCACCCGCACGTTTTTTCCGTTTGGCGTTTCCGTTCTTGATTTAGATGCACGCCTGAGCGGTTCCTAGGGCCCTGTCCAAGGATACGCACGGGTGTAGTTGGGCTGCAACCGGTTTGTTGTTACAAACTTTCTGTATCAACGGGGCGTGCGGCCTCGTTGTGCACAGGCGCTTGCTGTGTGTGGACTGAGCATTACCATGCTACGACCACGGGGCCCAGCACCCTTGTCAGTGCGCAAAAGTCAGCACGCCTCGAATATCCATAGCAATACATTTTTTCCCACTACACTCCACTGCTCCCTTGCAAAACACGATATTCTTCCTACCGCTACTCTGCACTCCGTCCAGACCCATCACACCACACACCGCCTCTCTACCCTCGACTCCTCGCCTCGCACTTGCGATCCACTCACAGCGCCTAGCTCCACCTCGTGATGCACCTCCCTGCACGCTTTATCTGCGCCAAGCCATGTCGGCACGCGTTCCGCTCCGCTCCGGATACGACCTCACCTGCAGCAGCCAGAGTCGGTGTGAAAGACGGCATCACGTGGGCTGTTTGGTTCCCGAGATGCCAGGCCGCTCGGCAGGTCAGCGCTGATGAACGGGGAGTTTGTGGTGTGCATATTATGATACGACACGGTAGATAGCTTGCATGTGATACCTGTAACTCCCATTACACTTGCACAATCCGGAGCACGGCACCGCACGGCACTGCATGTCCATACCTCGCCTACCCATATCTCAATTCATCCTCAACCAAACCACCGCAGTGAAAACAAGCACACCAAGCGCCCCCTCCCCCTCCAAGCTTTAGCTTGTCCCTCGCGTATCCCCTCGGCGACGCTCAGAACCGTCGTGTCGGCGCAAAGGGCGTGCAATGCGTCGCTCCCTTGCGATCGCTGTGTGTGCGGGAAGTTACACCAGGCGGCGAATTCCGTCGATGGTGCGGCGATGGAAGGAGAGAGAGGAGCACAGCCACGTCACGACGTCACGTCACGTCTGCGGAATGCGCGCGGTGCTGCGATGCACAGGATGGATGTAGAGAGTCAAGCTTTCACTTGCTGGTTTGGGGGGAAGCTTGATGGGAGGTAGGTTTTGGTTGGACTAGCCACAAGCGTGACATAGATGTCCGTTTCACTGGCGATCAGTGAGATTTTGAGCTAGGTACTGTACTAGTAGGTGTGACATTTGAATTTTGAATATGCACCAAGCTTGACCAAGGTGCAAAGCCCAAGAACAAAGCTTGTGCAGTCTTGCTTCTGTTTCGTAAGACCCACCAGAACTAACTTCGCACCGCTGATCAGCACACAATTCGGATAGATGGACTGCCGCAACCAACTCGTCGATCAACATACTCCATTTCGGTCCAGACACGACGATCACGATCAGCGGGTTTGCGTCGATGGAGAAACACAAGCTTTGTGTCGCGGTACGTATCGCTTGGTAGCTGGCGAGCTTGTTTCTTGGAGGTGCTATGTGGGTGATGTGAAAGATCGCCGAGAAAGGAGAAAGAGGAGGGTTCGGTGACGTATGGTGGAGTGTCCGCGCGCTTGGGTTGTCGCGGATTTGGGTCCTGTAAGGTGGTGGTGTGAATTGGGGTTTAGCCCTGATCAAAGATATGGTAACTCGACGTGGTGCGTTTCTCGTGGACTTGGCCTGGAGATTCGGTGTCACATTATTATGTGTGGTTGATCCTCTAATACTGTCTACGCGCTAGACGAAAAGAAACTGGATAGGGTCTGCTGTATGTACTTCCACAAACCCAATTTCTAACAGACGCAACAATCGCATGCGTAGCAGGCCAAGGAAGGCTGAGCGATGTGTTCATACTCGGAAACCGTAAGGTTGCCAGTATAAGGTTGGTAGGACACGCTTCTTTTGGAAAGAGCTGGTAGGAGTGCAGAGTAAAGCTAGAACTCTTATGCACTAGAAAGCGCTCTTTGCAAAGGCTTTCACTCTCCTTCGTTGTTTTTTTCTTGCTTGACCAGGGTGTGCAAGAAGTACTTCTTCTTGGCTGTTTGGATATGGTAGAGCCTTGAGCTTTGACGATGGCCATGTACATGCTGGGAGGAGTGGGTCGGACTTATTGGCGAGTTATGTCGTAGCGTCGCCTCTATTTGGGATGTTGTTCTTCGCTTTAGTCCTACAGCAAGCTCATGTTTCTTCCTCGAAGTGCCCTACTAGCTTATGGCCTGGATGAAGGTTAGCAACTTGTGTGCCTCATCCGGTCACAGCGATGCAGTGTGCTCGGTCTGGTACAGCGTTGTCCAAAAGGTCTGCAGTCGAGGTCCAGCTGCGGAGAATTCTTTTCAGGCACGCTTGAGAAATTGAGAAGCGGCTTGCGTACTTCAGCCAGGTCGTTATAGCTCGAGGATATAGTGTTGTTGCAAGTCCTTCAGGCTAGTAGTAGAGCTTCAAAATCTTCAGTAAGACGTGAAAAGAACCTGGCACTCTACATGGCGGTTCAGCGCAGCACCAGAAGAAAGTAAAGATCAAACACAGTCGAAAACCAGAGGGTAAGCGCAGCATGCCACCTAAATCACTGTATTGCACATATGTAATGCCGTCAATCATTGAACGCCAACGCTATATGCATGATCTTGAGACGCAGCAGCCCGGTATCCGTCCATAACCCGTAAGAGTCTATTTCTTTTTCCCACCCTGATACGTGATATCATACTGGAAGAAGCTATCCCATATACTCCCCCTCCTTGCACCAGCCGGCTGCCGCATTGGACTCGTCGCCGGGCTACCAGTTCTTAGATCTTGTTGGCTCCCAGCTCGTTGTTTCGTGGGTGGGGGGTTTGGTAGTCGCATTGCGGCGCTACTGCTCATCACGTTAGACGAACTGGGGACGGGAACGTGTTCGGGACGAGGTTGGAGTGTGTCCTGGGTCAAGTCAGCATCAAGTCAGTACACACGGGGAGCTTAGATTTACCACATCAGCAAAACTAAGGTCCCCAGAGCTGATCTTGCCGCACGTTTACCCCGTTCTGTTCCCCCTCTGTACCGGCGGTGGTTGTTGATGTCTCGCGGAGATGGGATTGCCCATGGGTCGTTGATGGGCTGGCGCCACGAGTAGCGACGTTCGAGTTCTGCCCGCTCTCGATGGCTTCGGAGGATGCGACTCGCTCAGCTGAGGGTCGAGCGCCAACAAAAGGGATGCTCTTCTTGCTAGTGCCGCTACTGCGACGGCTGTCAAGAGACTTGCCGAGCTGGATGGCTGGGTCTGTGGAGGACTTTTTCTTCGTACGTTGCATTTCTGCTTGGCCGGTCACAAGGCTGCTGGTCACGGTCGTTGCGCTTTTGATGCCAGGTGTGCCGGGTGCCATGGGCTTCTCTTCAGTTGCATCAAGGAGGTACCAACGTAGTCCATCTGAGAGCTCGAAGGGGTTGTCGTCTTCTATGGATACTGCATTACTCGATGCGATGGAGCGCCCATCAAGCGAGGCTCGTGGTCCGTCTATCGTCTTAGAAAGGTCCACGACGCGCTCTTCCACCTTTGAAATGCGAGCGACTAGCCATTCCTTGCCATGCAAACGGTGTGAGTCCTGTTCGCGAAGGAAGAAGTGGGGTGCGCCGACGTTGAAAGCTGCCCAGGGGCGATGTGCGTTGTTGCGAGTAGGTAAGAAGAGTGCGAGGTCTCCTTCTTTGAAAGAACGATACGCAATCTTTTCGTGACTGTCGGCCTGGAAGCGATGGGACTTATCCCGGTAGGCGCGTGCTTCCTTCTGCCACTTCCTGGCTGTGTGCTCCATGTCTCGCATGCGCTTGGCGACAGCCTCGCTGAACGTTTCCATGTTGAAGAGATCCAACTTGTCGACAAGCTCCTTGTAGCGTTGGTCTTCTTCCTCAGGACTGGCCGACTCGGTCCACTGCAAGAACGAAAGATCACCGTTGTCTTCAAGAAATCGCTTGAGAGGCGTAGGTGAAGCGGCTGTCGTGCTGCGGCCAAGGTCTCCAGTAGTGCCAGTCATGACAGCACTGTTGCCCAGTTTGGAAGCACGTTGAAGTACCATCTCACCACTCTCATGAGTGATGATGAAGCCAAGAGCCTCAAGTAAGCGCACAAGACGCTCGTGCTGAGTGTAGAGGCGTTGACTGAGCTCCCTAGCACGACCAAGGCGTTGTTGGCTACGAGACGAATCGAATTCCTCGTACTTCAGCAGCTTCTTGCCAAGTCGCATAATCTCGACATCAAGACTGTTCGAGTGCGAGTTCTGTTCTGCGAGCGCAACTTGCAGACGTTCGACCTTCGATTCTTCTTCTTCGACCCGCTTACGCAAAGCTTCAGAGCCAGTCTCACCCTCTGCGAATTTCGCACGCAGATCATGAAGGTGTCCGCGTTCTTCAGTAAGCTCGGCACTGATCGAGACGGTTTTCGCTTTTTCCATGCCGAGGTGCTCATGGGCAGATGCGAGATCTTGCTCGTGCTGGCTGATTTGAGCGTTGAGGGTCTGCTCTTGTTCTTGAGCCCTACTACGGATGTTCTCGTTCTCTGACTTGGCCATGGCGACTGCTTCTTCCAGCTCTTTGTGGTGGTTGAACGAGCGACTGGCTAGATTTTCGAGTTGTGCTATGAGCGCAACATGATCTTGCGGCATAGCGGTACTCGGTGCAAGATGGCTGAACACTGTCTTGAGGATTTCGAGCTGATCTGTTCGAGCTGTCTCGTGACTATCCAATCTGGCTTGAAGATCGAGAAGCTGCTGTGTTGCCTGGGCCTCCCGCTCGCCAGCCTCACTACGAACCTTTTCGAGCTCGGACGTCAGCTCATGCACCCTAGCATCGATCTCACTCCGTGCGTTATCGCGGCTGCCAAGAATGCGGTCCAGCTCATCTTCAGCTTCTTCGATTTTGCTCTTGTAGGCTTGAATCTCCTCTTCGAGTGACCGTCGTTCACCACCGAACTCTGTTTGCTGGGCTTTCATATTTTCCATGAGGTTTTCTTTGGTAGATACAGCTTCTTCCTTGGCGGAAACGGCTTCCTCTACCTGGCGCCGTAGTTCGGCCTCAGCATCCTTCTGAGCTTGTGCTTCTCTCTCCAACTTGGCTCGAGCTTCTTTCTCAGTATTGAGCTGCTGTTCAAGTCGAACGATGCGCCGCTTGTCTACATCGCCCTGAGCAGACAACCGCCGAGATGATATGGAAGACCGTCGGGAAAACTCCTCATATGGCTTGGGGGAAGCTGTTTCGATGGTAGGCGTTGACGGGTCTCCTGGACTTTGGTAGCCCGGCGGTGGCGCTGCAGCTCCACCTATCGACAGCCTGCTATTGTGGTTCGAGCGATGCAGTAGATCTTCGAGTCTTCGCACACGACTCTTGGTACCCCTGAGTTCGTCATCAAGTTTCGCGTTCGCCTCTCTCAGTACACGCAACTCGTCGTCGCCTCGTACCATGAGTTGTGATCCGTTGCCAAACGCAGGCTCGTGAACGCTGCCCATCTTAAAGTTTTTGGCTCGCTTGACCTGCTGTTTGGTCGGACGTTCAAGATCTTTCATGGCCTGACTGAGCGCTTCAGCTTCAGAGCTCTGCCCGTCCAGGCCCTGCAAGATCTGAAGGTACTGCTTCAGGTCGTCCCTTGCAACCTCGGGCCAGATATTCTTCTCGGGCTGTACGGTCATCTCAAACCCAGGTGCGCCACCTTGCACAGCTTCGACGTTGATTACATCTGCGATTGGCTTAAGCCATTTCTTGCGGCGGCGCTCTTCTTCTTCCTGAAACGTTGCCATCTCTTCAGCGAGCGAGGATGTGTCTTTGTGTACCCTTTCAGCCCATTCGCGTCTCCGAACAGCCTCGACCAGTAGGGTACCGTAAATATAAGGCAGGCGGCCTACGAGAGAGATCATTTCGAACGCTGCGACTCCCTCTTGCGGTATGCTAATCGACTCGAGCTCCGCGTTCAAGCCTGAAATGACTGACTCGATGTTGGCGATGCCTTGCATACTCTCCACCGAGGTCCTGATGGCGGTGTTCTTCTGCTCTATGGCTCTTCGTACGAGGCCACTCATCTCTACGCTATACTCGGTTATCGCTGGCAAGAAATTCCGTGTGTGCAGTAAAGCCATCTTTGAGACCTGAGCCACCGATTTGGGGTTGTTGTCGAGGCCCATGACGTGTTCATAGTCTGACTCGACTTTCTTCGCAACTGCATCGATTTCATTGTATAGGCGCACAGGCTCCTCCGAATCGTCCACGAGTGACCGGCTCTGGCTTTGACCTACAGCGCCTAGAAGCTCACTGTATTCCGCGCCGATTTGTTCCAACTGCGTACTCATACCAGCCATGCGCTTGCCAAACGAGTCTCGCACGCGCTTGCTTGTGCCTGTGGCCTTTTTCACAGCGTCGACATCAAGAAACTCCTGCAACGATGCGTCGCGGGTTGAAGCAGCTTTGCGTGACGTCTGCGCAGCCTGAGGGGAGCGCAGCTCTCTTGCCAGGAATCGCGCAAATTCGACCTTCGCAGGTATCGTGCCTAGTTGTCCAAAGTCTGCATCAAGGCGCCGCAGATTGTCGCTTGCCTCCTTCTCTACGCTGTCGAACCACTCCTTTGCTGCCTGATACTTTTGCTCCAGACCGCGAATGTGCGAGTCATGGTTCCCTACAGCGACCTGTGTCCCCTTCTCTATCGTGGCTTGTTCGGAGAAGTGCTGCGAGGCTGTACGGGACATGGCGTGTGACTTGTCGAGGACAGCAAAAGCCCAGTCGCGGCGGGCTTGGAAGAGCGACTGCCACGACTTCAAGTCGGAGTTGTTTGCGAGCCATTTCGGGGGTTCGTCAGGCGTGAAGGCGTCTGGCAGCGGTAGGGAAGGGATAGTGCGTTGGGACCCGTTGGTAAGCTCGCGGTTGTATACGAAGATGTCCTTTTCCGTAAGCAGCGCCTGCAGCTTGACATGCTTGCCGGCGGGCGTCAGTAATATCTGGAGCTCTGGTGCTATATCCGCAGCTCTTGCGATCCAGTGCTTGAGCGCATCGACAGATCCAAATGCAACGGGGTCAGCGTCGAAGCGCTGGCCCGTGTGAGCTACAGCTATCTGCAGCGACATTCGGCGAACCCTCCTGCTGCTTCGCGGAAATCATGCAGCAGGTGTGCGAGGAAAGATGAGAGATTGCCTTCAACCATGGTACTGCGACAAATGATGCCAAGCAGGTTGCCGCAGGGATTCGGCGCACGGTCGGCGACAATGCATCACTCACGCGCGCGATAACGGATAGTCACATGTGCCATTCTAGACGCTCACTTGAGCATACAACCGCTCGGATTTGCGACCAGCATGGTTCGCGAAGGTGATGCTGCTATGGTGGACGCAGCAGGTGCTTCCTTAGTTACAGTGGATGTGGACCATCTGCTGCAGACAAACCACAGCGACGCGTTTGCGTTCACCGCGTCCGAGGAGCTAGCCCTCGAGCTCTACGACCAGCTACAAGAGCTCGAGCTGCAACAGAGCTTGTTGCGGGCACAAGAAACAGGCGCGTCCTATTGTCATGCAACTCGCTTGCTACGTGGCTAATACAATTGCAGCACATGTGGCTGATGTCTCAACGCTCTCAGATGACGACCTGCAAGAGCAGCTGATCGTAGCCGAGCGCGAAGCTATGGAGGCAAAGGCAGAGTACGAAATGCGCAACAGGATCACCCACAATGTTCTAGTCACAGATCCTGTGCTCAAAGCCGTTCATGGAGGGGAAAAGACCAGCTTGGTCGAAAAGTGAGTGACGTTCACGGATTGCGCACGCTTTCCTGACAATGAGCAGACGCCTATTACCGTTAATCGTTGAAAGCGATGCCGTCGCTATGGTTCATGGTCGTCTAGCTTCGAAGCTTGCCAATACCACACGTGGCTTGGTTGCAGCGGAGCAGGCAAACATCGTTGCGAACCAGAAGAACCGGGAGTTGTCCAAGACCATGCTTGCTTTGGCGGAAGCTACCAAGTCACAGTCGACGGAAGACATTGAAGATCTCCAGCTGCGCGAGCAGATCAGGTCAGTAGACAAGGAGCTGAAAGAGTCAAGAAGAAGGATGAAAACCTTGAAAGGCGTGCTCTCAGCGATGATTGTTGGGAGTGGCATCAATTGGGCAGCAGATGAGAATTTGACTGAGCTTGTAATGGATGACGAGGACGGTTAAAATCCTCTTACTTGGAGGTGTCGCAGGATTTCAAGTAAAGGCTCGCCCTAACGTAGCTTGCTTGCTGCTGCTGCTGCTGCGGCTCGTAGTTTGGTGGAGACACAAGGTACCTCAAGCTGGAGGTCTTGATCGCTTCAGTTGCACGGATTGCAATACCAGAGGTTGCATGCGTCACAGGCGCTTGTGGAAAGCTCTGGAAGAAGAGGTTGAAAGTATGACGTAGTTTGTTGACCGCGGTTACTGGAGTGATGTAAGCTGTAAGGGGGTCCAAAGCTTGAGACGGGCACATACAACATTCGGCGTAGCTCCTAACAAGAACACGGAATTCACCAGCTACAGCAGCTTGTTGTTAAGATGCTAGTCATGATCAGGTGGCTGCGCTTGTTGACAAGTTTCCAAGTCACACGTGAGGAGGGTGGACTGTGCCGCCTGGCCTCGACGGCTGCGGCGCAGAGATCATGGGCTTGCTGCGACAGCTGCATTACAGTTTTATATCAGGCTCAAATAAGCAACGACAGCACCCAGTGCATGATTAGAACAGGACACAAGGTTGTCACTCATCTGGGAAGCCTCATGAGCAACTCAGAGGTGTGATGTTTCCGGCGTTCAGGCGAGGTTTACAAGTCACGGGCGTGTCACAGCAAGACAGCCAGCCGTCTTGGGTACTGGAAGCGGACCAGGTGCATGAAACTCGGCGACGGCAATGCCGCAAAAGATCACTTGCTGCGGGGTCAGGGAGACAAGCTCACGGCCGGGCCAGCCTCCAAGCGGCGCCTGGAGAACATCGAAGATCACAGGCAGCCCCTTTCCGTCGGCGCGCAGTGGGCTGGCAGCTTGCTGAGCGAGTAACATCAACCAGCCAACACGCAAAGTGATATCAAGGGCGACTTTGGGCAGCATTGGCCAGTCGTAGGACGTCCCGGTCGCTGCGCGCAATTTCAGTGCTCGAAACCGGCCAGACAAAGCTGGGACTCGGGGGGCGACCGCCCACGCTCACAGTGCTGTGCGTGGTACGTCGGCCTGCACAAATGTTGAATGGTTCTAGAGGGTCGCGAAAGGCGTTTTTTCAAGAAATGGACCGGTGCATTGCTGAGGATGGGCAGAGACAGCTGAGGTAGCCTGAGGATTCGCCGACATCGTTTGCAGCCCTGGTGCTGAAAGGTAGCCGGCCAAGTTAGGAGGGGCTTGCTGTGCGGGCGCGTTCGCGCCTGCCATAACATCAGAGTTCGCTTACCTAACCCTGCTTGGCACCTGCCCGCGGTTTTGGGGGGTGTGCTGCCCGCCCCTTCATACTGTGTGCTGCGCTTTCTCTCATACAAATCCTCTCCATACAAACTGCTTCCACCGCAGAACACGACTTTGGTGAGTCTCGCTTGCACTATACACATCAACTTGACTTCCAACACAACCCAACACCTCTACACTATTTCCTGCGCGTTCTCTGGCTTCAATTCGCGTCTCTAGAAGGTTTCCTGCCTTCTTTTCTGCGTCTTTCGACCGGCATCGCGTTCCAATTCCTGTTCATCACGTCGCGCTGCACAGTATCAACACCCATACTGACCACCACGCAGACTTCAGTCACCCCATTGAATTCAGCCGATTCCAAATCCCACAGTAAGTTATTGCAGCTTCCAAGATCGCATTCTCGCGATTTCTCTACACGCCTTGCGGTGTTTTGCGACCGCGTCACTGCACGCGCGCTGCAAGGTGCTGCTGCACTCGTCACCCATGTGCACCCATCATTTGCTAGCGTCGGTACTGGCGGTTGTGCTGTCTCTCACCTCGTCTTTGCGCCATTTTATCGATGCAATCATCATTTCCCTGCACATTGCATTACGTCCCAAACAATCACCCACTGACAGCTTGCATAGACAGATCAACCAACCAACATGCCTAAAGAGAAGGTAACCCGCGGCAAGGGCAGAGCCACCAAGGCCGACTCTGGCAAGAAGAAGAAGGGTATGTCAATCACGTGCACCTGCGGCTTGGTAACATTACTAACAAGTGACAGACCCCAACGCCCCCAAGCGCGGTCTTTCCGCCTACATGTTCTTCGCCAACGAGCAGCGCGACAAGGTCCGTGAGGACAACCCCGGCATCAAGTTCGGTAAGTGAACGTCGTCCAGCACGGTTCGTGCACCTTCTAACTTTCCACAGGTGAGGTCGGCAAGATGCTTGGTGAGAAGTGGAAGGCTCTCTCCGAGAAGCAGCGTACTCCTTACGAGGCCAAGGCTGCTGCCGACAAGAAGCGCTACGAGGAGGAGAAGGCTGCTTACCAGGTACGTCACACTTGCACGTATGACGCTGCGCTCTTGCTAACACCCATCTGCAGGCTCAGGACGAGGAGGAGGAAGAGGAGTCTGAGTAAATCTCACTTGACTCACACTCTTTCTCAGTCTAATATGCACTTGCACGTGCTTCCTCTTTCTGCACTCTTGGTGGGTGGTTATGGTGTCATGGGTGGCTTCAGGATCGGTATTTCTCATGGTTCATTCTAATGGTTCTGTGTGGAAGCAAGCTAGCGATCTGGTTCATTTCGACGGACTGCCGCAGTACAGCTTCACCAAGGCAGACATGGCTTCGATACCCGATTACGATGTTTGGCGTTCTCTCATGTCGAGGGCGCGGAAGACATCCCGAAGCTCATGATCTTTGTACAATAGTCAACTGCGGTTTCAACATCTTGCACTGGTCCTTTACTATACTCGGTGATGTACGGTCGCCCTGAATCGATATGCTGATCATTGCAACACAACAGCTTAGAGCACAGCGGTATCGCGACGCGACTGAACGCGTTCGCGTAGCGCTACTCATGCCTCGGTACATCAGGCCCCAGCCTTCCCCTTTCTGTACCACGGTCACGTTCGCGGCGTTCGACGAATTTAGCATCTGCAAACGAAAGAGACGTAGACATGAGAGTCCTCCGATCGGCCAAGGAAGTAGAGAGAGCTTAGAAGTTGGCTATTCCAGTCTGTACGAAGAGTGACTCGCTACCTCAGAGCGTCGAGACGTGTATCTAGGTCCATGGCATGACGGACTGCGAAGCATCCTACTGCCAAACTCGACGAGTCTGCACCATCTGCAATAAAATTGCTAGAAGCTCAGTCCGTTGAACGAGTCATATAATTGCATTCCAAGGTCCTCAGCATCACGTGAGTTCATTCGGTATTTGCGTGGTAGATGGCTTGGCTCGCGTCTCCACTTCGACGGGCCTAGAACAGGTAGACGATTATCATTGTACTGGAAGACCACCGGTTTCAAGCATGTTGGGAGGGTGTGATGGCCAGAATGCAGGTTCTGTATAGCGGTCTTGTCGTACCTTGTTTAGACAGGCTGGTTGTACTTGTGCAGTCTTGGTGTTCCTTGTTTGAAGGGCGCGTTGGAGGGAATGAATTGGCCCTGGTGGGTAGGTGCTGCTGTAGTGAGATCGAGTATGGTCTGACTGAAAAATGTAGTTCGGATCATGGCTGCCATGCGCTGGGGATCAAATGCAAACGACTATATAATATTATATATTGTCTACTACAACATCGAAACGTAAAGCATTCGTAGTGCAGTGGTTAGCATATCTGCTTCCCATCATGGTGAAAGCAGGGGGTCGCGAGTTCGAACCTCGCCGGATGCATGTTTAGTTTTGCACTTTAGTGCTTGTTTTTGTTCCTTGCTAAAAACTTGTCCGAGGCGCGCTTTAATGATTTCACATACGTGGGCCGTTCTTTGTGGGAGCGTTAAGAGGCTATAAGGTTTTTAGCAGTAGCGTTCAACAATCACCGCGATTGTAGAATGTAAGTTTTTAGTCTCCTATCGTATTCCTTGAAGCGTGTGGTCAAGTTCGGGGCATGAAAAGTAGCGCTGAGTGGTATAGAGCTTAAGAACAGGCACAGCTTTTGATTTCGTTATCTGCACAATGACCGGAACGCCTTGCTATGCCTAAGTGTGTGCGTTGGTGCCGCCAGATCATGGCCTGCTGCAACCTGGAGTATTCGATTCCGCTCACACCCATACTGACACGGCATCTCCAAAGTCTACAGTATCCTACTCTCAACAGTCCCTGCCAATCTTATTCCCGCTGCAACACCACCATCAACCCCATTATCCCCAGCATGACCTGCTTCAGCCACGGGTGTTCGCTCAGCAGGATCGTAACGTATCCGACGAAGGGGATGAAGCCAACTACGCTGCCGATCACGTCCTCTTTGCGGTTCAAGAAAGACTGGCCTTGGGCGTAGAGCTCTGTGTCGTCTGCGAGGTTGTTGTCACCCTTGGTGAGCAGACGGAGGGGTGTTTTGCTGATGTATGTCAGCTTGTCCAGACGAAAATGCAACAACAGCAGATGAGCCTGTCGGTATCGAGCCTCTGTATCCTCGTGCAGCTGCGGGCTTGCGCTTTACTCCTCCCCAGCTAATGGCAGAAATGTAATTGAACTTACTCTCCACCATATCTCCTCACAACCCTGTGCACGATCGGGATATCCTTGCCCTTGACATTGTACACCACCACCTCTCCCACTTGCGTATCCAAGCCCCGGTTCCACAGAAATAGAAGATCTCCCCTCTGGAACGCGGGCTCCATGGACCCTGACAAGACAACGACGATTGGCGAAGGTGAGTCGCTGACGACGGAGAGCCCTTTCCATAGCATGAAAGCGGTCGAGAGGACGAGTGCAAAGTTCAGGACTTGCGCGGCGAGTTGCCGGGGCTGCATGCCGGCGACGCCTAGCATGATTGCGGTATGGGTGGTTGTGAAGGCGGGATCCTGTGGTGTGGTATACGTGTACGAGCGGTGCAACTGCCAGGCGCAGTCGGTGAGTGCAGACCGATATGCGACGAACTAGTCGGAGCCGTGGAGAAAATCGAGCGCGTGGGTTGTTTCGAAGCTCCGATTGCCTATGGTGGTGAGCTTGATGCCAGATGTCCTGAGATTGGTCGATCGGCTTGCTTAGGTAACCCCCGAACACTCCGCACTCCGCACCACTGACTTCCTACGATCCACTCCGCTAAATGGACGGATATTGCTATTGAAATAAAATGGCGTAGTTTCGATTGTAATACAAACATGTTGTCTGAAAGCCTAGAACTTGGGATTGTGTCGTCCATTCTCACCACCACAATCATGCTTCACCCACCTTTACCTTGACCTGGAGACGCGGCCAGATTGTGAACTTCAGAGCTTCTTTTGCCGACCTTATACCAAGCATCTATTTCTTTCCTAGATGAATGTATCTGGCACTCAACTACCACTCGCACTCCGATCACCGTTCCTACTTTCAAAGGCTCCAGAAACCACTGTTACGGAATAGATACTCTCTCGCAAAGACTTATTCGAAGAACGGCAAGTTGGCCTCGTCAGCTATCTCACCATTGAGTGGCAGCTAAAGGCTTTTCTCAAAGCCGATACAATCAATCACAGGACGCAAAATGACAAGCTTCATACCCGGCAGCTTGATCCTGTATCATCAGCCAGGATCTGGTTTCCCACCGTGGCCTTCCATATATTGCACGGATGATGTTGCGCCGAAGGCTTTCCTTCGGACTCGGCCGCTGGGCTATGTCACTCCTATACTGAAACTGGCTGGGGTTCTAGACGCAAGTCAACTGTAAGTCGACCACCTCCATAAGCTTCTCCATACTAAACACTGTAGTCAATGGGCAACAACAACGGATCTCCATGAATTCGATCCGCACGCCGCCAGCGAGGATACCAAGCAGTCCAAACCTGGACTTGCTGACGCCTATAACGTAGCGCTCGAAGTTCTGGAGTCTGGCCTTGACCTCGACCACTGGAAAGCTGTACTCGCGAGCCAAGATCATGATGCGATAGTCATTGACAGCGATAACGAATACGACGACTTAGACAGCGACTCCGAGATGCGTCTCGCTCTCACTAGGAGTTTGGCCGACTTTCACTCTCAGAAGACCCTGGCCATGCCAAGGCCAGCCTTCTATGCAGGACGTTCGGATCTCTCATATGGCTCCGCTTTGCAGCCTCCAGAACGATCACGGCTGTTCTCATCATCAATACCTGATTGTCACAGATATGCGCAACCCCTTTCAAGACTTTCAACACCGACGCCCTCGCCTCCAAGCAGGGCGAGACCATTCGCGCCCTTTTCGCGGTCATCAAAGGGTCCATTTTTGCTTCTGCCAACACCTTCCGATGATGGCCTGCGCTCGTCTCCGCACAAGAGAAAGCTGAGTGGAGATGGCCGAAGCTCGACGGGAACAGACTCTTATGGCTCCTCCTCTCGATCTTCGAACTGCACCCCTTCGCCAATCCTTCTCTCCTCCGATGACGATCTGCCACTGCTACCTCGGCAGAAGAAGCCAGCCACTGCGATTAAGCTCAAGTCCTTCGGGCGTATCCCGGAAAGCTCGGCAATGTATCGCAAGGGCAGTGTGGTGGTGAAGCAGAATCAGTTCGCTTCAAAAACTCAGTTTCGTAAGCGATCAAACATTTCAGCTGTACCGCTTCCCAACGACGATGTCATTGAGGAAAACCTGTAAGTTCCAGTAATCAATAGCGCCATCAGAAGCTGACGAACTTTAGAGAAGAAAGCAACCAGTTTGTTCAAGTGTTTGTTGGGCCTAAAGTCGAAGGCGATCCTGAAGCCGACCCTGAACGCAAACAGCACAGGTTCCAGTTGATGAAGTGCCACGTCTGGGAGCGCCCATACTTCCGCAACACCGTCTCAGCACACAACTATCTCACGCCTGTGGGCGAGAACACGTGGGAACTCGAACATCCGCGACTCTCTGATATCTCGCCAGACGACTTCAAACTGGTAGCAGAGTTCTTGTCAGATGGCGACTTCGGACACAGACGCCCCCAAGATGAAGAGAAAGTTGCAGAAACGTTCGCCCAGTGCATATCTGCCTGGCAAACGGCGGAGCTCTTGAACATGAATGACCTACTCGACCACATTGTCATGAAGATCAAAAAGACGCAAGGTTTGTGGGATATGGTAGATGTCATAGCATTCGCCTGCTCTGTGTACCAAAGTGAAATCTCTTTGCAGGCTCACGACGAGCTGAAGGCGTTGTTCTCGGAGTACATTGCCGATTACTTCTACGTCTATATTGGAGACGATCACCTCAACAGTCATTTCATAACTCGTCTTCAACAGCTTCCTGAGTTGGAGAGGGACGTCTTCGAAAAGAAGGCAGCGCAGTCAAGCCAACGCTTGCCGCCGCGAGAAGAAGCGGTGTTGCAAAGTGAATGAACTTGTGCAGTGACGCACTGTTCTCTGTGCAGGCTCATCAGGATACAAAAGGCGCAGTCAAATTTTCATTCTAGGTGCACCCGGATTATTTCAGAGCGCTGGCATGGACGGGACCAAAGATGGCAGCTTTTGGTTGTTACACAGAACAGACGTCGCCATCGGTCGGACGACCGATCCGGGTTGTCTGTGGAGCGTCTGACCTTAACCAGATATATACATCTTTATACAGTACAACGGATCGGCTTTTCCATACTACACCACACATTGACAGCGTACGCAGATGCTCGTACTTACCATAACCCCCTGATTTCCGACAACCGCTGTGTCGGTTCGATCACAGTATTGCTTTCCGTCGTAGTCGTTCTCGACATGCTACCGCTGTCGCGGAACGTTGGGAAGACCGAAACATCATGATCTGCACTCGCGTCCCACCCCAACGTCTCTTCCTTGTCGTAGTCCATTGGTGCCCACGCCGCGTCCTCCTCTTCTTGCATCCTCGCATCGTTGTGTGGCACAAACAGAGACTCCTCGTCCTCAGTCTGTACCTGTGGTTGCGTCGTCTGAGATTGTGCTGGTGTTGACGAGGGCTGCCGCGAGCCTGGATTCCGTAGTCGGCCGTTCTGATCACGTCGTGATGCCGGCTGGACTGGTGGCGGCATCTCTGAACGCATGCTGCGCGTGTCCAGCCGCTCTGAGGCAGCTGATGGCGCATTCGAGACCTGTCTGCTTTGTTGCTGAGGCGTAGCTGACTGTTGCTGAGGTGCCGGCGTAGGTGTTGGTGGAGCACCAGTGTAGTCGCCTGATGTCATAAGAGTAAATTCGCTCAACAATCCGTCGCATCCATAGCTGAACTGCAGCGGCCGTGTTGGTTGCGAGTAATATGCTTTCAGGCTTGTTTTCAAAGTATCTGCGTGCAGGACAATTGCTTTGAAGTCCTTCACGCTAATGACAGTGTGCAGACCAGCTTGTACGCTGAACTCCTCAAAGTCGGACGTGTTGACTGCGACTGCTGTGACAAGCGGGTGCTTCAAGATCTCTTTTCCATCAGAGATCTTCTCGGTGTAGCTCTTGAACACACATCTTCCGTCTTCGCTAGTGAAGATATCCAACAATTCTGTCTTCGTGCCAAAATATTCGATGTACTCTCTGATGGCACTTGAGTGCATACTCCATCGATTCTGCGCCACGCTGCGGTCGAACAGTGCATGCATGACATCGACAGCCTCGTAGGTGAGCTTGTACGTCTTGGTGACTCCTTGGTTGCAAACCATTTTGATGATGAACCTGCAATAGCTCTCGTTCTCTTGATCCTGTAGACTGACCTCACAACGTTCGACTGCTCCGTCTCGACCTAGAGGGTCGTACAGCCGTCCTTTAAAAACAGATAGCAATGCTTTGGTGTACATGCTGCATGTGAAACGTCCATCTGCGCCCCCGGAGTCTGGGATGCACTCATACTTGCTGAAGAAGTGCTTGCCGTCGAGGGTCACGGCGCAGTATGCAGATTTGGACGAGTTGAGAGCGGTGAATGTGAACTGAGATGTGATGTATGAGAGAAGTGACTAAGTAAACAAGACTCAAGGTGACCCACCCTTTCTCGACGCGCTTCAATGGCGACTGTTTCGCTGAACTTTCCCAAGCACACAAGGAGGTCGTGCACTTTCGACGCAGCCTCAGGCGTCAGTGTGAAATTGAGGACAACCATTTTGAACGCTCATGTCGGTGGCGTTATGCCATACATTGCAGCTAATGTAGAGTTACCGACACATGCTAGAACGCGTAGGCTGAAAACGCGCTAGTGGCGGTGACATCCGCGTGGTTGTTGCCTAACGCCAGAAGGCAAGGCATAGCAACAATCAGGAACACTGTTTTCAGCGAAGTACTTTGATCCTAGATAAATCGTTCTTAGAACTTGAATCATAATTACAATTCACTTATAAACCTGCAATTTTATCACAAAGTCCTCGTAACTACCGGTGTTAGAGGTAGGCTGTTGATGGGAGTTGAAAAGAAAGCTTTATGGAATTCACGACCAAATTTCATCAGACACGACGCTGCAGTGCTCAAATCACGTGCCGGGTCTGCACCCAATCAACGCGTAGCGGAGCGTCTGGTCGATGAGATGAGCCAGCATCAACATCGGTAACAACAGCTTTTGGAAAGTCATATCGCAATGGCTCCAGTGCTTCCAGACGACATATTACACGTTCTGTGTGAAGAGCTGGCAGATCTTCGACAATTTGACACGCTCTTCAAATGCGCCTGCGCCAGCCGTGTGTTGGCAGTGCCTGCCTTGACCAACCTGTATCGGTAAGTTGCATGTAATTCGTGTACTGGTTCACAACATGCTCATATCTGCACCCCAGATCACACCATGAGGCGCCCATCCGAGGTGGCGGTGACGATGCCATCGTTTCACTTGGTCAAAAGATTTTGACGACCCAGCGGTGGTCTATTTTGTGGAGATCTATCATCGCGTCCAGCCTGGAAACTACTCTTTTTCCGTACTGTCGCTACATCAAGACCCTCGACTTTCGCGATCTAGGTAACTTGCTCGAGGAGGATCAGTTCCGCATCAATATCTCCAAGTATGTTGTTCTCAACGAGGCACTTGTTAGATGCTGAATAATTTCAGGCAATTCTTTTCAGGGCCTTTGAAGCAGTTCGAAAAGACCAAAACATGGAAAACAAGGTCTGGCAAGAGAATGACTGGGTTCCATAACGCTGACATCATTGATGCAGTCGGAGAAGGTTTTTGTCACATCTGTGCTGCTTTGGTATGGACTGACTTTCCCAGCTGTCACTCAACACACCCCAACACTCGAAATGATCAGTGGTGAACGTAAGGCTCCTTCTGTTCTTGACATGTTCCGCATTAACTGTTTGCAGTACGATCAGACGCACTCATACGATGGACTCCTCGGCTGCCTCGCCTGCAAGGTCTTGAGCTATGGGATGGTAAGCCTCTCGAAGACCCATTGGTACATGCGTCACTCTATCAGCATTGTCCGAACTTCAATACGTTGATGATATATACCTGGTGAGTGTCAGTGAAGCTTTTCTAGGCTCTTATTCATAACAAACAGGATATCTGATGATCGCGATCACAAATTTGCAGAGTTTGTCAGCTCGATGCGGGCGAACTCACTAAAGTCTCTCCAGACTTTTCACGACATAGGCGCTGATGCAGAAGTCTTCCTAGCTCTGAGTCACCACGGCGGCTCGTTGGAGGATTTGAGATTGTACACCTCGAACGATTCGTTAGCGCATCTATCCATGCTTCAAGGCTGTACTGCTTTGAAACAACTGCGCATCGAAGACACCCATGGGGTTGTGGATCTTGAGGCAACTCAAAACGATGTTTTCCTAGAGACGATCGATTGGCTCAACAAGTGCAAGGGTCTTCGAAGCATCAGCTTTTCGAATTTTCAATCTGGCGCTGCTGTTGTTACACCTGTACTTATGGAGCCCGAAATGCAGCTCGAACACTTGGACATCGACTCCTATGTCCTCAAGGACCACAAAGCCTTCCATCAAGCGCTTGTACATCAGCAAACAAACTTGCTTGAGCTCTCACTCAGTGGAGATACTGATGGTATGTTCCGGGACGACCTTGACATTCTTGTCGACTCTTTGAAGCAGCTGAAATCAATACGACGGCTCTCCTTATTACTTCCTGAAGTGCTCCGCGACGAGCACGTCATTGCCATCGTTCAAGACTTGACGCAGCTCGAGATGGTGTATGTCAGCGGCCTGGAGCTTAACGATGTCATCCTGCCAGGCATTGGAGAACTGCCCTGTCTGCGAGACATCACTTTGTCAGGCATTTCAAAGTTTTCTTTTGACGGATTGTTCGACTTCATCTCGCAACTGGGCCCCGGGAACCAAGGCATCCGTCTAACTATCGATATGGCAGACCCTGACACTTTGCTGACCGAAGACAATCTGGCAACATTAAAAGAACATCTTGCGCAGCAGACTGGAGGAGCATTTGATTACGCGGCATACAAGGGTGAGTCCCGCTCCTTCGTCTTCGCTCAATCAAGTAACAAACTGATTGTTGAGGTACAGATCCAGGTATCTCAGACTTCGAGGGTGACTCGGACTGAAGGTATGGTCTAGCCATACTCATTCACACATTTTGGCTGTTCTCATCGGCGCGCTGTGTGTGAAGCAGTAAAGCTTGAGGAACAGATGTACAGCACAAGCAGAAGGGAGAGCCTTTTGTATCTCTGGTGATTGAACCCACGGGAAGAGATGATTCCTTCACCAGTAATTAGAGCATTAAGGGCTCAAACACTTTGTGAACAGTCAATATTGGGGGTTGCTGTGTTCGGAGTTGCGCAGTTACGATCCATGACGTGAGCCTCGCCTAGCTTCGGATAGTGGGGCTCGGAAAAGGTATCGTCTTGTACCTGACAATCTTCACATCCGAACCTCCAGACTCCAAGCAATTGCTGTAATTAGTTCTTAATCTTCAATGGCTGCTCCAAAGCGAATCCTTGTGATCGCTGGTTCAGACAGCTCAGGAGGAGCGTACGATACTCCCACCTCCAATCTAGGTCGCTAATTGCGACTAACACGATGTTTGCAGTGGTCTTGAAGCTGATCAGAAGGTCATTGCTGCGCATGGCTGCTATGCGATGACTGCTACAACAGCCCTCACCGCGCAGAACACACTTGGCGTGCAAGACATCCACCACACCCCACCAGCGTTTCTGAAGAAGCAACTAGATGCTGTCTGCGATGATGTTGGAGTTGACGTGGTCAAGACAGGTACTTTGATTGCAAATGACCAACGTTGCACGGGTTGATCCTGTGTATAGGCATGCTTGCGTCGGCAGAAGCCATCGAGATTGTTGCGGATACGTTTCGACGATACAACGTCGTCACGAGTGTAGTAGACCCTGTACGCAGCCCTTGCCCCTCATACACTCGAACGCCATTGAGTGTATATCTGCTGACTGAAAAATAGGTCATGGTGTCGACATCTGGCGCCCATTTGCTACCCGAGTCGGCGATCTCAACATTGATCGACAAATTGTTACCTCTCACTACAATTCTCACTCCAAACCTACCAGAAGCTGAACTGCTCCTGAAGATCGCAGGAGTAGACTTAGAGCATCCTCAAAATGTCGATGACATTGTGAATATTGCCAAAAGCATTCAGCAGTTGGGACCCAAGTACGTGCTGCTAAAGGGCGGGCATCTACCGCTCACAAAGGGACGTTTAGTGAGCCAAGGCGAGGAAGAGAAGGACATTGTACTCAATGTGTTAGTCGGAGAAGATGAAGTGACCATGATGGAGAGTGAGTACTTGCATAGCAGGAACACTCATGGGACAGGCTGCTCGCTGGCATGTGAGTTCCCACAGGACAATGTTCGAGTTTTGCAATGCTGACTTCCCGAAAGCCGCTATTGCGTGTAACCTTGCGTTCGGTATGAGCATGACGAAGGCTGTCAGTAAAGCCAATCGCTACATTGAGGCTGGCATAAGAACAAGTGTAGACCTAGGTAGAGGGAGTGGTCCGATCAACCACTTCCATTCGACCTACACATTGCCGTTCTCTCAGTAAGCTTTGCTTGCTACTGTACTGGTGGTTATTATTGCTAACACCCAACATAGAGGTGGCTTCATCCAATATCTGCTTGATCGCGACGACGTCCAGAAGCCCTGGAAAGAATACACTGAGCATGAGTTCGTACAAAAGATGGGCGATGGATCGCTGCCCGTCGAGAACTACAAGTACTATTTGATTCAGGACTATCTGTTTCTGGTAGGTCTCCATAGACGAGCATATTTTGAGGTGGTGTTGATAACTATATAGGTCCAGTTCGCACGAGCCACGGCTCTGGGTGCTTACAAGTCTAGTTCTCTGACTGACATCGGTCGATCAGTTCAGCAGGTCGTCACACTGCAAGAGGAAATCAAACTACACATTGACTTCTGCAAGGAGCAGGGCTTATCGGTCAAAGACATCGAAAGCCAAGAGGAGGACCAGGCAACGACTGCCTACACAAGGTATGTTTTGGACATCGGCCAATCCCAAGACTGGCTTGCACTTCAAGTTGCGCTGCTACCCTGCCTGATTGGGTACGGTATCATCGCAAAGCGCCTCTTCGATGACACTACAACGCTGAAGGAGGGACGATACTGGACGTGGATTCAGCAGTACGTGGATGAGGAATACATGAAGGCTATGGCGAGAGGCTCTGCACTGATCGAGGAGCACGCTTGTAAGCAATCAGTTTCGCGGCTCGACGAACTGGCTCAGATCTTCATTCATGCAACAAATGTAAGCGCTGCGGCCGCTGCCCTCTCTGCTTGGCTTGAGCTAACTTGCCTCAGATGGAAAGAGGATTCTGGGACATGGGTATGAAGGCCGGAAGACAAGTTTCATGACGCGCCTGCAGGTCAAAATGCTGTATATGTTAGCGCACATACGATGTGCCAGGTAGCAGTGCACACACGTACGGAGCAGGGAAGGTGTTGTTGCACATTGCCGTGTGGGTCTTTGTTATCGACAACGTTTTTCGCCCCTTCCAGTCTCGGCGGACCCTGCCCCGTCTGAGCGGCTAGCGCCTGCTTGGCGCAACAAATTTCGCAAGCGCGCCGGTGAGGCAAAGGCATCGACCGCTTTTTTTTATCGCTCCCTCATCACACCCACAACTCACTTCTCACCTGAGTTTCCACGTTGAGATTTCGCGATTCTTTCTTGTCGCATTCTCGCACATAACACCTTTTTGTAGTTCCAGACGAAACCACACGCTCATTCGTGCTGAAACCCTACTACCTTTCACCGGTCCCTACAAGAAAACTCGACAATCATGTCTTACGGAGGCGGATACGGCGGCGGCGGCGGTCGCGGTGGTGACCGCGGCTACTCCAACGGGTACGACACCAGCAACACTGGATACAGCGGTGGCGCCTACAATAGCCACAACTACACATCCAGCCAACATGCATCGTATGGGTAGGACGATTCATCCCCAGCACGGGAAGGGCATCAGTGTGGTGGTTTTTTTGGGCAGCCCTTATTCATTTGCTACTCTCTTTTCACAACACTCTGCGCGCAGACTGAGTATGGCGGCCGTACTTGCTTCACCTGCTTCTGCAGGTCAGGCGAGTAGTGGTCACGTACTTGCTGCATCAGCGTAGAGTTCCCCTTCTTGTCTCACTCCGAATTTTGCGATCATTGCTAACTCATCCTCAGTGGCGGTTACGGCGGCGGCGGCGGCGGCGGCTACGGTGGCGGCGGCGGTGGCTACGGCGGAGGCGGCGGCGGCTACGGCGGAGGTGGTGGTGGTTACGGCGGCGGCGGCGCTGGTGGTGACAGAATGGGCCAGCTCGGTGCTGGCCTCAAGACCCAGCAGTGGGGTACGTACGCTCCAGAGGATGATGAAGCGCTCAACTAACGTGAAACAGATCTCGAGTCTATGCCCAAGTTCGAGAAGTCCTTTTACAAGGAGGACCCAGCCGTTACCGACCGCTCGGCCGAGGATGTCGAGGCCTTCCGCAAGGAGCACCAGATCGCTATCAAGGGGACCAACGTTCCCAAGCCCGTCACCACCTTCGACGAGGCTGGTTTCCCCCCGTACGTGATCAACGAGGTCAAGGCACAGGGTTTCGATAGGCCCACACCTATTCAGTGTCAAGGATGGCCCATGGCTCTCTCTGGACGCGATGTCGTTGGTGTTGCCGAGACCGGTTCTGGAAAGACTCTCACATACTGCTTGCCCGCCATCGTTCACATCAACGCCCAGCCTCTTCTTGCGCCCGGCGACGGCCCTATCGTCCTGATTCTCGCGCCCACCCGTGAGTTGGCCGTCCAGATCCAGCAGGAAATCAGCAAATTCGGAAAGTCCTCTCGCATTCGCAACACCTGCGTCTACGGAGGTGTCCCCAAGGGTCCTCAGATCCGTGACCTTGCACGCGGTGTCGAGGTCTGTATTGCTACACCTGGTCGTCTTATCGACATGCTTGAGGCCGGCAAGACCAACCTGCGCCGTGTTACCTACCTGGTTCTCGACGAGGCTGACCGTATGCTTGACATGGGTTTCGAGCCCCAGATTCGCAAAATCATCGGACAGATTCGACCTGACCGTCAGACTTGCATGTGGTCGGCAACATGGCCCAAGGAAGTTCGCCAGCTGGCTGCTGACTACCAGAACGACTGGATCCAGGTGAACATTGGTTCTATGGATCTCTCTGCCAACCATCGCATCCAGCAGATTGTTGAAGTCGTCTCGGAGTTTGAGAAGCGTGACCGCATGGCCAAGCACCTCGAGACTATCATGGACGACAAGAACAACAAGATCTTGATTTTCACAGGTACCAAGCGTGTCGCTGACGAGATTACACGATTTCTTCGTCAAGACGGATGGCCTGCGCTGTGTAAGTCCTCTGTCATTGTTCTCTCTTACGTACCCGCTAACGCCTAATCCAGCCATTCACGGTGACAAGCAGCAGAACGAGCGCGATTGGGTCTTGAACGAATTCAAGACGGGCAAGAGCCCCATCATGGTTGCTACTGATGTAGCATCCCGTGGTATCGGTATGATTGCAAACCCCCCAACACTCCCTCCCCACCTCCGAACTATTACTACGCGTGAACTGTCAATGTGCTCTGCTTAGGTTGTCTCGTGCGCTTGCTGCATACGCTCCCATGACATCGTCCATGGCTTGAAGTGTTTCTCGAATCTGAACACCAGGGATCCTGGGGCACACTAGCGAAGCCTTCGCTCTTCACTGCTCTTTGTTTCATGTACCGTCGAGGTACTACTGAAGCAAGCTGAGATGATTAGACTCCCATCGAGTCACAGTCTCTTCCAAGGGTTTCTGGACCAGGAGATATTCTACAGCCTTTTCCACTGGACTTTGATGCCGTGATCACCGTCGTAGCGCACTTGAGACACTTGCACGCAACATACTGCAGTAGCATCACGCGATCTAGATATGATCGTTCGTTCGCTCGTCACACTTACCAATTGCTAACCTTTGTGTTTCAAGATGTTCGCAATATCACTCACGTTTTCAACTATGACTACCCCAACAACTCGGAGGACTACGTTCACCGCATTGGTCGAACTGGTCGTGCTGGTCAGACCGGTACTGCCATCACCCTGTTCACCACTGAGAGTATGTATCACCCACTTTCTGGCGGTTTCTTTACTAACAATTGTTGCAGACTCCAAGCAGGCCCGTGATCTCGTCCAGATTCTTACAGAGTCCAAGCAGCAGATTGACCCTCGTCTGCATGAGATGTGCCGCTACGGTGGTGGCGGCGGTGGTGGTGGCCGCTGGGGAGGTGGCCGTGGCCGTGGTGGCGGCCGCGGCGGCGGCGGTGGACGCGGTGGTACGTTCCCCTTTGCATTCGAAGAAGGTCGAATTTGTGTTAACAGCTCTGCAGGTTGGACTGGTGGCAACAACGACCCCGTTCGCAACAGCCGCTGGTGAACGTGTCGATACGCTTGACGATGCGATACCCAACAACAGGCTTCTAAAAGGCTCGGCGTTTGATGTAGACCATTTTTGTTTTCCCACGTCACCTTTCTTCTACCGCCCTGGCAATGCATCGATGCCATACGTCGTCGAAGTACACTGATACCCCGGAAGTACGCAGTACACTGACCACTATGCACGGGCATTAAGTCGGTAAGATTCTGTGTGTAAACTGGCTTTCTCTGCTTCTTTCTGTACTTGTTTTGGTGATTGCCCTTCCGCGCGCGCAGAAGCTTCACACGTACTCTGCATTATGGAGCTGGTGGCGTCCATTTGAAAAGTTCTCCACGTAATATGCATATAGAGGAAATTGTTCCAACGTCTCCAATTTTCAAGTCTGGTGTTCAATACTTGCCTCGCTCATAGGCGAGTATGGCGTCATCAGTCATGACGCCTACCATGATCATATCGTCGCTGCCGTGAAATGTTTCTTGTCTCAGCTCTCTCATTTCCGGAAAGTCAGCCTGATGCCGTACTTCGCCGCTCCTTCCTCGATCGCTACCTGCCTATGTAGGCCCTCGATACCTCGTCAGCTCGACAAGCCCCGGCTCGTGCGGCTCAGATAAAGTTCTCCGGTGGATCTTGGTATGTACTGCTCGACCGCACATCTCCATGACGCTCCCGGTTTGCTGCGGAGGGATTTTCCCATGGTCTAGGCTTGCTAGCCTAGATGGTGCTTGCGTAAAGACCCAACGTCATGGAGGCGCATACCGACAGGTAAGAATGCAAAAGTGAAGAAGTGTGCGGGTTATAAAGGACAGTACCGAACATGCAGAACGTTCATTGGTGTTAGAGCGTGGAACAGGAGGCTGGGGAAAGAGGTCTTTACAAGGACATTACGGGTGCTTGACGTGGCCTCGGCGAGCATGCAGGTACACTGAAGTCATTGAATAAATCAGTACCCATGCAGAATCTCCTGCAGAGCACGCAATAGCGAAGGGCTGACGCGCTGCAGTCAGTCATATATTGTGGCAAACCTAGACCTGCTGTGGTGTGGCGGGTGGCGGTTTGTGATACTCCTGGGGGCACCACATTTGGTTCCCACGGGTGATTTTGCCTGCAAAAACCTGGTTTGAGGCACTGGATGTTGGATGGTGAGCATATGGGTCACTCTCTGGTCTCCTGAGAATATCCAGCTAGACACGTGGTCAAAGGCTCGAGAAGTGTCGTTCGAATTGAGTAAGCCGTAGTAGATAGAAGAAGGCTGGAGAAAGGCGAATTTCTTTGTAGTCAGGGTCCCCGAGGGGTTCCCGAGGGGTTCTCGATGGTCCCTGCTTTCTTTTCACTCCTTCATGCGTCCACAGTATGCGTATTGCTGTAGCGTTGACGAGATTCCACCGTATTATATTACACAACGAAAAGCTTATCTCATATCGATGATCCGATTAGATTCACTGTGTTAGTAAAGAGCTTGCATTAGCGATTGGTTCGAAGGATTGAAGGGTTCAGTAAACGCTGGTTCTTCCGGCTCTTGCTTTGAGGGGCATATCAACGGTGAGGGGCACAGTCGTCTGCGGCGTGTACACATATGCCGCGATATTTCCGACGAGCTTGTTCGGTTGGTCTTTGGGTAAAAGAAATTGTGCGGAGTCGAGCGAGCATCGATGCATCTGCCGGTGGGGAGAGACCATGACTCAACTTGGTTTTCCTGACCAGAGTGATTGCTCCCTCGATGTCTCACAGTACGGTTGAAGCAAACGCGTTCTCAATAGCGGACAGATCCAGGAATATATAATCTCTGTCCGAATGACGGTCCAAGTGTAGCAAGGGTCGCAACGTTTACTGTAGAAGAGTGAAGTCGCAAGATATCCCTAGCTTGGATATGGTCTGCACGATGATGAAATGTTGCCAGACAGCAACGCATGTTCGTCTACCTGCTCTAACGAGCAGTTTAGTGGGTTCGATTTTTAACAAGGCAGAAGGTCTGACGTACGCCGAGTAGTCTCTGGGGCTAAATCTAGGGTAACAAACGCAGATACAAGAGCAGTTGAGGGAGACGTCGTGAGAGCAGTTGCCTGAGCAACACCTAATAACCCTATTAGCGTAATCATTGCCGTTGTCCTTGCGTCTACTGTAGGTGAAGTAAGCGATTGGAGTGATTGAACACGCGGCCTTGGAACAAGGTCTTTCAATCAACTGCCTTTCAACATGCTGCATTTCTTAATAGCTTCAAACGATGCTAACGTCGGGTGTTGAATGTCAGTGTTTTGGGATCTTGAAGAGTGCAGTGAGTGAAATTCGCAAAAGCTAGACCTCAACCAATGTGTACGAAAAATTGGTATCAAATTCCCAGAGCCCTACAGATATGATAACTACATGTATAGTGCTCACAAGTAAGTCAATTATCATGCGAGCATAAAGTCGAGAGAAAAATTTCATTCCACGGGTTGTATTAGTACTGTTGAGTGTGTGTAGGTCACAAAAGACGTAGAACGTATTCAATATCCGCACAGCAGCTTTGTCACACCTGCGAACATAAATCATACACGCATATTTGTGACTATAATAGGATGTCGATATTCGTATGTCTGTGTCTAGATGTCAGAAGGCGTCTTTTAGACCTTCACATCCTTCACGTCACGCGCCACGCCCAAACGAAAGGTTGACCTATCCATGATTAATTAACATGGTCACCGGCATTCTGATTCGTACACAGCCGGTCATGACGTTCAGGACACAGACCTCGAACGTTGTATTGAGATGGACGACGAGCTGAAAGCTGCAATAAGCAAGATGCGTTCTCACGCAGCGCACCGCGCCGATTATATGTGTGCGCACGCAGTTGCATTTCAAAGCTTCATACAGAAATTATTATAGCGACCTTCTGCAGCGAAGTTCCGTGATGTCGCGATAGAGTGGAAGCTAACCGTACCGGCGTGAATGGTGCGTATGATCGACCGCCAGCTGGGTCTTGTGTAGCCTCACACTGTCGCACGCGAAGACGTTGGAGCTTGTCAAGCGCCCTGTGTACTCGCTTGAGCCTGCTCACCGCGTGTCCAAAGGCGTCGCTGCAACCTGGCGTTTCAAGGTGTGGGCAACCTGGTTGTTGCAAGCAACACGAGAGCAATGCCCTGGACGTCATGGAATCGTAGTCTTCTATGCATGCACTCTCGATGCAGTCGTGATCGCGGTGGACTTTGCAGTAGCGCTCTCAGAGTGATCAGATCGCCTGCATGCGTCTTCCTGTTCTAGGGCGCAATTCTCCGTTTGTTCTAGGCTCACAATAAGTTCGAGCTACACATCGCACACGCGTTAGGCTGTATCGTAGTTGCAAGTTCACGCGGACACAATCCCGTGGTTCCTTCCTCAGAATCTCCAAAAGCAGGTTGCGACAGGATCTTGGTTCGAAAACGCAGACACCTTTGACGACAGTAAAGTGCTGGCCCGCAATATCCGTTGTTGCCGATTTACCCGGATCAAGACATCATGGTCAAATTCAACGGAGTTGCCTCCTTGTCGTTGGATGGTGTTTTCTGGGCAAGTGCCTCCGACCCCGATGCTTCGCATTGGCTGTCACTGCGATGCCGCTGTAAGCAATACGCATAGTCAGTCGTTGACAGATCTTCATGCAAGTCTCTCATGTGTATGTGCTCGAGACCCTTGGATGAAGCTTCCCGGAGGATCCACTGCCCACCAGCCAGGGACGCCCGAGGCTAGAGATTGAGTTCAGATGCAGAATGTGTCATTACTCGTATTTTTCATTGTTGTTTCGAGTTATCTTCCTGGATACAAGTGCTATTCTGGGTTGTCGATGTTCACGCTGCGCTGCAATTGGAGTAAAGACTGCATGCATATCCCTTCTGGGCCCTCAACGTACCACCGCACAGCACAGCACGCGTGTTGAAACAATCGATAGCGCGATCAGCCTCGCATTCGTAACCCTTGCAGTTAGCGTTTACGATGATTGACAGGCGTCCGGCTGCTGCTATTCACTGGACTTCCCGAGGTGCACATGAAGGGGGAATCTAAGTGGTTCGCGCTACAAAGAGCAGCAAATATGGTCCCTGTGATCGGGCTTCGTTTCACCCTCCGAATATCTACGCTACGGCGAACAAGCTTTATTGATTCTCGAGAAGTACGCGACAGGTTTCCAGAGCTGAGGC
This sequence comes from Phoma sp. RAV-16-625, assembly GCA_004335185.1. Classification (NCBI taxonomy): domain Eukaryota; kingdom Fungi; phylum Ascomycota; class Dothideomycetes; order Pleosporales; family Didymellaceae; genus Phoma; species Phoma sp. RAV-16-625. The sequence goes on along the minus strand of SAUA01000066.1, from coordinate 93,035 downwards.
GCTGGGAAAGTCCGTCGGGCGCCTTGACGCAAGCCGCTTGAAGATTGTCAAGGGTCACATGCGGGTGTAAAGCAATGACACTGCAGCGCAGCTTCGTAATGACACGCTCAGAGACTGTAATTGACCAGCTCCTGCCGTCAGAGCTGACTCGGACGCGAGTGCGCCCGTGTCTTCCCGACCTGAATGCCAGTCATGACAAAGAAGTGAAGATGTCCGACAGAGAACGCGCTCAGATCCGCTAATCCAGCGAAGTCATCGGCGGAGAAGAGAAGGAAAGACCAGGCGAGCGTCACCTGAACCGAGGCAAATCATTAGTGGTGGACGAGCCAGGAAGCCAAATCGGCGAACCAGAAGAAAGGGAATCAGTTCACGCGATTTCAAATCAAGTCAAGCTGCCAGGAGCGATCACCGGCCGCCATAATCGGGCACTCTTCGGGCGCTCTGGTTGCCGCATCTTGCAGGTGGGGTCGGTCTGGCGTGCATGGTTCTTGGCGTGCTGTGGCAGAAGCATCACGATCTGAGAGGTCGGTGATGGAGATGTTTGCTGAATACGGCTCCGCGGGTTCGGCATCTGGTAATGATGGAGAAAGTGTACCGGTGCTCAACCTGAATCTGTCCCGACACATTTCGGATATCGTAGTCTTGTGGAGATTGGACCCTTGGGATCAGTGCACAACCTCATGCAGGGCGACATCATTGCAGATGTGATATACCGTGCCAGGTGTCAGCATGCTCATAATTGAGTTTGTGTGTTGTCGAAAAGTGGAAAGCAAAAGGTGGCGTGCAATGCTTGTGCAAGAAGTTGTTTTTCCGATGCAAGATGGTTGAAGATCAAACGGCTACGAAAGAGGCAGGTGTGTTGGGTTGAGCGTAAGCCACGCGGCATGCTCCAAGATTCGGCCTGCATGGGTACCCAGCATCATGTTCTCCTTGACAGCGCGACTACGCTGCGAGGTGACATTTGTTGCTTTTTGCTCGCTGCAGGCTCTCTCAGCTGAGTACACGGTAGAGTTGCGTTGGAGATTCGGTGGGCCAATGTCCCTGCCAATAGCCGTGCACATATGATCTCCAATGAAGTTGCCCATACATGTTAAGAAATGATGTGGATGACTCCAGGCGCCGGCGACAGGGGGTTTCCCACATCAAATTGCGGGACTACGAATTCGACACCTTGTCATCATAGCTGAACGTCAGCAGTCCTTTGGAAAAAGGGAAGGTCATCCGTGTAGTTGCGCGGAGAAGTTGCATCCTGAAACGCAAGGAGTACGTAATTCAACCCGTGCCATCTGGACGAAAGAGCGAACACATGCATTCTGCATGCGGAGATGCAACTGTTGCGACGACAGTTCAATTGGGTTTCCAAGATGTTGAAGTCGGCCGCGAAATCGGCCACCGGAATCAGCGTATTGGCGTCAGGCTGCGGGATGGCCAGATCCGGTCCTCCGGAAAGGGCAAGGACCAGGGTACTTGAAAAGTCAGCCATCTTTCCGCCACGTGAGACCCATCGGCGGGACTGAGTGAGTAAAACGGCCGAGGGCTTAAACAGCCACAATACCCACTTCACACACTGGGACAGGGAGCCCTTGTCAGAGCCACTGCTCGCCCAGATCCATCGGCAACCAACGTGTTCCTGGATCCTGCTCGACATTAGCCGCAAGACCCGTGCAAGATTGTTGAGTGAAGGTTGGTGAAGCAGTAGGAATGCCATCTTAGGACAGCGAGCAACTCGACGCACGAGCGCAGTCCGTGACATCTCCTTGAACAAATAAGAAAGGTCATGTGCATATGGCCTGAAACCGTCCTAGTCGAGTCGCTATTGCATGGCAAACACCCAACCGTGATCGCCCTGAAGACGGGCCCAGTCTCTTGACCTTACACTGTGGTCCTTTTTGAGTAGCCAAGCTGCTTGAAGATACATTGGACACAACGACTGCGCAGAGTCATGTTTGGCGTTACAAGAGTGCGGGACCTGACTTTCTCGATTGAACATCGCAATAAGAACTGTGAAAAGTTCCGCGCATCCCGAGTGAAGTTGCTCCCGCCCCCGCCTGACCTTAGTTGTCTTTTTAGCAAAAGCTAGAGGCACAATTTTGTACTAATCATCCCGGGTCGAATCAGTCTTGGTGGTGTGATGGCTGAAGGAGAAATACGAATACGGTTGGCACACAGTTGCGCCCTCTCTTTGACCAACAATCTGGACACACCTGCCTATCCGCCTTGACCTCGAGAAGATTTTGATGCCACATCTTACATAGTTGGTAAAAACCAAGCTGAGCTCTATGGCTCGGCCGAATCAAGACTCAATTCAGTTCGACAAGGGCTGATCAGTTGAGGTAAGCAAGGTATCAGCGTCTCCGTTGCGTTGCTTACGTTGCCCCACGTTCTCAGTGAAGCGACATGCAGGAAGATGAGAGTGTGTCAGTCCGGCCCCACTTGTCACTGTGCTGCTAACGCACCCTCCACGTTTTCGCCAACTGCAAAAGCAATGAAAAGGCCTGTGACAGCTCGGCGGTCGCTCGTGTAGACTGCGACCTAGCTTTGCCAAACAGAAGCGTCCGCGATAAGGCAAAGTTTCTAAGGGGATGCATGCGCCAAATTGGCGTGTAGAGCACTTGTGCCTCAACATCGAGAAGGCAGGATGATCCAGGGGTGGCTGACAGTGGATCTCTGGAGATGTCACGAGCCAGTGACCGTAGTAGAACCAAGGATCTGAATAACGCTTGTGATGCCTTGGTGTTCTCGAGGACGCACTGCGAAGTGTAGCCAGCATATTTCTGTGAACATGTGCAATGAAGCCGCCATTGTGCGTGTCAAGATTTGACCATCATCTTATGCAAGGCAGGGAAAGGACGTGTACTAGGGCCCATGGCAGTCACTGTCTTTTGTTGATCGTTTGTGGTAAGAGTCAGATGAAGGCCAGCGAACAACATGTACCGACATTGCTGCCCTGGTCCTCGCTCCACATGCTGCATTTTGCACACCGCAACAGCGTCGGTTCGCAGTCGCAGCGCATTGGGCGGGATTGCCGCGTTTGAGGGTCTGTGTGCCGTGTCCAATATTGGCGTGCAGTTGTTTCGGTGACCGCCACTTCCGACCATCGCAGGCGACGGTCCGTGTCGTGGGTTGTGCTGCGTTGTGCTGCCAGCGCTGCCGGTGCTGGAGGCTGGAGGTTGTCGACAGAGTTGGCAATGGAAGAAGAGCGTGGTGTTATCAACTATGGTCTCACCTAGCAGCTTTTGGTACTAGGCTTCTGGCGTCAGACGCCAAAGTGGTTGCGCGCACACGCTAAGTGCAGACTAAACTTCAGCCTCAACACATCGCTGCACTCTTCTTTCGACGTCGTCCGAACGCAAGGTATGGAGTCGCACGTCCCGTCAGCTTCGCCCGCGCGCTCAGCCGTGTCTCACGCCCCAGCAGCGCTCGTCGACATGGCCACTGCACGCCTTAGTCAGCGAGATCGGCACCTGCCGCACATTTATTTCGTCGGACTGTTTCTCGTCGAGATTAGCTTCCTCGCCACTCTCGCGCCTTCCCAACTTCGACCTTAGTTTACATCGCGAATCTCAGCGCGTTCACCACCATCACCCAGCGTGCCCGGTGCCTTGCTCTAACGCCCGTCACCAACGAGTAGCCCGCTTCCCCAAGCACACCAGACTGCACTCGCGCCCGCTGTGCTACGCGTGCAACCCGCCGCCAGCGCTGCGACTATCGCCAGTTTGGCGCGTCTGAACATCTCCCCACAACAAACTCACGCGCAGTGCCTGTCCCACGCCAACGCGCGAGTCACCTGAGCGCATAACATACGCACCAGATCGCCCACCGCCCTCGCGCTCCAGCGGCTGCCGACACGGTCAAGAGCTCTCAGCAGAGCCAGCACCTGTGTGGGTTGTTCTTGCGGAGAATCGGCCGGACGAGAGGCTGATCGCCTTCACTCGGCACGCTCGGCGTTAGCAGTTGAGTCGAGCATCTGGCCTGCCGCCCTGCAACAGTGCAGCTATTGAGACTTTCACCTGTCATCATCACCGCCCACGGCCCGACTGCTGCCTCTTCACTTGCTTGCTGCGTTCAGCGCGTTTGTCCAGCATTGCTTCTCCCATTCGTGAGAAGCCCTTCTGCTGCCGTTTGCGAGCATTCACTCTGTGTTCGGCGAGCAAAAGTCGTCTCCCAAGCAGGTGCCTTGCCAGCTAGCCTACCAGCGACCGCGCACACTGCCCCGCGCCATCTCAGCGAAAGCCGCTCCCACTCGAGCCAGCTAACCAGCCCACCGATCCACATTTGCTTGCAGCGCCAACCCACGCCTAGCACGCCCACCCAAGAGCAAGAGCAGCAGCAGAACCCACAGCCACGGCTCGGCTTTACCGATTTCGTCCATCCCAGTCGCCTTCGTCACGAACGACGCAACGAGGTGCATATTACCTCATTGCATCCCTGTTTAAGCGGCAGCCCGGACCCTCCACTACTATTGGTTTACCCGTACCAGGATTTGCGCCACTCAAAAACTGCTAGCGCTGTCTTCCAAATCCACGCTCGCCCCAAGGCCCACGAGCCCCACAGGCTATACCCGTTTTCGGTGTAGCGTCCCTGTGTAACCTTTGCGTTGCACCTCGCTCTGCACTGCGCCATCTGCTCCGCGATTCGTTAGCAGCCATCACCCCTGTCCCGGTGGCCTCGAGCGTGCGTCTTCCGTGCGTTATCTTCTCGACGGTCTAAATCTGCCGAACTGCTTGTCCTCCCATCTGGGCGCACTGGAAAACACACCGTCTGCAAATCACCCGCGTTTAACTTCTACGCTATTGCGTCCTGACAACCTTTCCATTCTCCGGTTCTCTGGCTGTGCGCAAGTCTTGGCTTTCCCCTTCGCCTGCTTTTGTACACTTAGTCGCCTGTCTTCGTCGACCGCGGCAAATCATCCGAAGACGGTCTCTGCGTCCGTCATATCTTCCCAGCCATTCCTCTTCCCACACCACGCGCAACCATTCCCAGCTTAGAGCTTCGGTGCAACTTGACCTCTTGAAAACGTACACAGTCTATGGACGCAAGGCAACAAGACTACCCGCAGTCAGGTTTGAGCTCACCATACCCAACCTTTCCTGAAAATCCTTCTGAGGAGACTCTTGCAGATCAAGCATCTGCTGCGCAATATCCCCCCCAAGGACAAGACCCCCGAGCTTCAAACCTCACTCCTACATCCGATTACAGCAGTCTTCCACCGTCTGCTCGATCAGGGTCTTTTCCGGAATACATTCAACGTTCATACCAACCAGGCGCTCAAGGACAAGCACCCGGAGGTATGGCGCAACAACAAAGTCCGTCAATGCCTCTCTCAGATGGTCAAACCAATGACCATCACCAACCTCACCAACTCAAGTCTGACACCGATGTACCTATAGATCCATCGATCGCCGCCCAGACGAGCCCAACCTACCCTCATCAGCAGCAGTACTCGCCTTACACCCCTCACCACGACATGCAGCATTATCCAGGCCACCCGCAAACGCCAATGTACGCGTCGCGTCCTGAATGGGCTGGACAATACCCACAGCCTGGCATGCACTATGGTCATCCAGCCTCATCGGGTCCTCCAGCACCGGCCATGGTGTCGCCTGTTCAAAGGCCGCCAACAGTAAGTCACTCCCTTCCCAAGCGCGACACCTCCGTGGCGTGTCCAGAACAAATCTCAATGGCACCCATACCTTGGCGCAAGACGCGAAATACGCGCCCTTGTGCCGGTTCAAAACGCGTGAATCTGCGCAACTGCGAAGAAACACGCTAACAACGCGTCTAGGGAGGTCATCCTCTGTCTACCGTATACTCGTTCGTGCCAATTCCAGGCGCACAGCAACACAAGCGACCGCGCCGACGTTACGAGGAGATTGAGCGCATGTACAAGTGCGGATGGAATGGCTGCGAAAAAGCCTACGGCACTCTGAACCACTTGAACGCGCACGTCACCATGCAATCACACGGCGCAAAGCGAACACCTGAAGGTACGTGTTGAATGTTCTTGCGTTTGCGACATCTCGCGTTGTTGTGGTTGCCCTTGTCAGCCCAACGCGCTAAACTAGTACTGGAGTTCGTGTTGGTGTTGCGCCTATCTCATGGTGTTCCCACTACTCTGGATAGCTTCTGGCGACGGAAGCTAGCGACTGTCGACCCTTGCCCGCTTGCCTTGGCACGCTTCCATAAGTACGACTTCATTGATATCATGACTAACCTGTCGCCTTAGAATTCAAGGAAATCCGTAAGGAATGGAAGGCCAAGAAGAAGGAGGAGGAGGCCGCCCGCAAGGCCGACGACGAACGCCACCGCGCCGAGATGCAGCAACACGCGCAGCAGCAACGCGTTGCTCACGACGGTGGCCCTCCTGAGGCGCCTGTGTATGGACAGATGCGACAGGCGGTTGGTGTGCCAGGTCAACAGCCCTCGCATCCACAGCTGCCACCTATTGGGTACCAGCCGGCCGCATCCGGCTCGTCGGCTGCTCCTCAGTATGGCACACACAGCCCCGGCCTGCCCGAAGGCATGGCACAGTACGTGACCCTCAACAATGCCTATAACAGTCCAAGTAGTAACAACAGCAGTTATCCTCAATCGCCATACGGCCAAAATCCTCAGATGTACCAACAAGGCCACTAGAAATGGTTCGACGACACAGCGGACACGTATAATAGCGATGCAGAGTCGGAGGATCCATAGCTGTAACAAGCGCTACCATCCGAACTAACGAAGTCTTTGAAGCTTGCGCCGCAGGCTCTGATAGCACTCCTCACAGGTCTTGCTCACTATGGGATGGGTGTTGGCAGGTTTCATCATCTTACACAATGGTTGGGGTATGCATTTACAACCGGCGGCGGCTGTATGTCTTTGTTTCATGGTGTTTACGGCGGGCCTAGGACGACTTTTCCTTCTATATCCCAGGTCGAGAGAGTGGTTTCGAGGGCATTCAGGTTCAGAGCGGACAGAGTGATGGATGCAAATTACCTGGAGGTCGTCTTTTCCGTAATGCGAGTCTGTCAGCCTACCTGTTTTTCTACCTCCTGGCGTCGATACCTCAAAATGCTGGTTTACTTTCGCTCTCGATGAACCTAGATTTCATGCATTCATTTGGCGCTCAGACAGAAACAATTAGTCATTCACATGTTTTCGGCTCAGTCTTCACCCATCCCTGTCGCCTATACCCGTCCGTCAAGTACTTGTGTATGTGCGACGCACAGAGTGTCGAGTAGCGTCGAGCGGAGTCGAGCGAGATTTGCACTGAGACTCGAAAGCTTGAAGTGCGCCCTTGCCGCTGCGCAAAACAACGTGTTTGCGATTTAGTGCCGGGTGCCAGCGAGCTGGTCTTAGGTTATGAACACGCTCTCGAGACATGTAAAGACACAAGGAGCACCTCGTAGGAGAGAACGCCCAATTCTGCTACTTGGCCCTCTCCTCACTTCACATGCACACCTTCGTGCACATATCAGCAGCCACGTAGCCGAGCTCGTCCACTCAATTCACCATGCACTTGCACTTGTTGGCCGGTGGCACTCCTGCAGTCACAGCGGCGCACGACACGACGCAGCGTATACACAGCCCGCTCTGCATCTCATTGGGTATCGCATACACCTGCCATCCTTGACATTGATGGTAGCAGCCAGTCGAATGCGACACATGAGCTCCGAGGAGCAGGCGGCGTACCAAGCAAACCATCGACGTCGCGCATAGGGAATGACGCGCAGCAAAGCAAAGTCGAGATGCGGACCTAATCTAGAGGTGAGGTCGTTCCAAATTGAGATTGTATGGTACTCGTGAACCTGGGTGGACAGGTTAGATCTCTGGGGCCGACGATGCAAGGCTGCATGTGTTGTGGGGAAATAGCCCATTCCCGTACCCTACAATGAAAACCATTCCAGGTCCCCGCTACCAAAAACTCCCACAGACCTGCCTAGACCCTGTGTTTCCGAGGAATCTTTGCTTAAACCGTGCGGTTCCGCATGCAGCAGACCCATTTGTGTGACGGAAGAACAGGAGTAACCATCGCAATAGGCCGTGATTGTTGTCAACATGAGGGCGACATGTGAGGAGCACCATTGGCCGGGCGTGTTACGCAGCCTTGAAGTGCGAGAGCAGGCCTTGCTTGGTCATGCGTGCGGCAGAGGTCGGGGAGGATGGGAACGGCGCGATGTGAGCGGCGCCGGGAGGATTGTCCGATGGTTGCGGCGTGCGGTGACGACAAAAGCGGTGGCAAGATGCATGATGGGCGGTCGTTCAGTGTCAACGGGGGCCCCAGGCCTCTGACAAGTCCAACCATGCACTTTTATTGCAGACAACTCCCAGATCTTAACTATTTTCAACACCAGACGCTAGCATCTCACGACGCCTCGCAAGCTCACTGCAAGATACCCGTTGGCTAGCTAGCGCCAACGGCTTGCTAGATCCCTTGATCAGCACAGCTAAAATGGCGTTGGGCTGCGCACTTGCTTTTTCTTTTTCCTCCGTGCCTCGCACCGTTCGCACCGCTTCGTAGGCGCAAGCTAACGGCCTGCCAGGGCAGCACCATGCCAGAAGGCTCCCGACGGACGCCCGCGCTGACGGCGGAGCCTAGCACGTCGGTGCATGCGCGGCGTGTGAGATGGACCTACCCGAGGGCATGTGGCGCGTTACACAGCAGCAGTTGGCGAGTAGCCACACAGTAGAGGGAAACAGAGTGTGTGTAAGTTCATGGGTGCTCTGCTAGCTTAACCCTAAACCTTTGTCTGGGGAGGTCCTACTACATGGGTCTATTTGCACACAGCACAAAAGAGCAGAGGAAACGCCGGCCGGCATGAGACGCATTGTGCAGAGCTGATGGACTCGATCAATGGCACAGTAGCATACTCGTAGCAGCAACCAGCTCATCGTCCGACATGCGACACAAGCACAGCACACGCACAGCACGCACAGCACGCACAGCACGCACAGCACGCACAGCAAGCCTCGCAGCTCTTGCGCACTCCTTGCGTGCTCCGCCCGCGATACACGTGTGCGACGGATCGCTGATGCTCGCACCAGGCTAGCCACGACGAGCTGATCTGTACGGACGTATTTCGTGCATACTCGGTGCCGCGCGAGTGGGAAAGCCATGTGCGACGGCAGGAAGTAGTGTGCTCCGCCACGTTGGCCGGAGGATTCACACTGGAAGGGGAGGGCTGGCTTTGTCCGTCACCGATCAGAAGTGGTTGCTAGACTGCGTCAAGGCTAAGAAGGATGTGCGTGTGTCTTGCTTTAGCTCCCATGCGCCGGCTCCTGCCAGGCTGCTCGTTCGAAAACTAATCTCCTGGCTTACTTGCTCGCTCGGCTCCAGGCCAGGGTTAGGGGGCAGGTTGGTTCGTGGGTTGTCAGCCTCAAGCCGGTGCATTTGGCGTAGGGCTAAGCCTGGTGATGTTGGATTAAAGTACACTGTACGCTGTACCTCTGCAGGGCCTTTATTTGGAAACGTGGTACCGTGCGGATACTGGCTTGACAACCCTGGAGAACAATCTCCCCAGCGGAGCACGAGTGTTGACGTTCCCGGCCCGGGGCCATCTTCACTCGATCACGTGAATGAGAGCGTTCGGCCCGCTAGCGCGCCCGAGTCGCGCGTGTAACTGAACTAAGAATGTTTTCTCCAACATTGCCATCGCTGTTCGATATTGTTATCAGACTGCAACCGCGCACCTTCTAATGCTCAACTGTCGCGCCTGCCTTTGGCAATGCGTCCAGCCCTTCGACCGCCCAGCTAACCTCCAAAGCCTTCGCCGCAATGTAAATCCACTCCTCCGCCAGGGCCAGCAGCGGCTCCAAAGCACCATTCGCAAAACCGGCACACGGCCCGTCTACCTCAACGAGGTCGAGAAGTTGTCGCGGAGCAAAGACGAGCCATGGAGCAAATCGGCAGTTGCGGCAAACCAGAAGAAGAGGGAAAGAGCAGTAGTGCGGCAACCGACGTCGAGAGATGCAGAGATGCAAGAAACGCCAAACCTGATGAAGCTGGGGAAGCGAGACACGCGTATGACAGACACCGACTGGAACAGAAGGAAGCGTGAGCTGCGCTATCTACAGGATCCACTGGAGCTCGCAGACTTTGTCAGGGCGCAGTTGAAAAAGGACAAAGTCGAGGAGATGAAGCAGTTGGTCCAGATGGCGAGCCACTCCATGTCGTGTATCGTCAGTTGGAATCACATCATAGACCATTATCTTGCCAAGGAGAAGGTCACCGATGCGCTCAAGGTGTACAACGACGTACGTATGGTCAAACCGAAGACATGGCAATATGCTAACTGCAAGTAGATGAAGAAGCGCGCACAGTTCCCCGACTCCTATACCTACACGATCCTCTTGCGGGGCCTCTCGATCAACGCGCATCATTCAGGCGTTCTACAGAAGGCATTATCAATATTCCACTCTCTTTCCGCACCGAACTCACGAGTCGAGCCATCCATCATACACACGAACGCCGCACTGCGAGTATGCGCAAGAGCGCTGGACATGGACGCACTATGGGGCGTAGCTGCGAAGATACCCGAGACGGGCCCTGCAGCAGCAAATGCTACCACCTACAACACAATAATCAACGCGATCCGACAGAACATGCTGCTCAATGCGCCAAGTGGCGAAACTGAAGAGGAGGCGGCGACTAGAAAGGATCGCAGTATAACGGAGGCTCGGCGAATGTGGGAAGACATTGCGGGCAAGTGGAGGAACGCTAACCTCATTATCGACGAGGAATTGGTCTGCTCCATGGGGAGACTGCTCCTCCTGGGAGCTCGACCCCGGGATTGGGACGATGTGCTGTCTTTGATCGAGCAGACCATGGACATTCCACGGCTTGTACCCCGACTGGGTACAGCAGCACGAAAGCAAGCTCAATTCCCCTACTTGCGCGCACCGAATGTGCCAGACGAGTACAAAGTCGATGACCAGCACTTGGCGCCTGGAGAGACCGAGATGCGTGGAGAGGAGTTTCTCCCTTTCTCCAGCAGTCTGGTGAAGCGGCTCGCCTTTGTCCAACCCGGCAACAATACCCTCTCCATCCTGCAGGAAGCCTGCCAGAAGATTGCTGCACCTAAAGCTGCGCAACAATACTGGGACCTGCTCACCGACCCTGGAGTATATGGCCTCGAGCCAGATCTTAACAATCTGAACCAGCGACTACGCAATCTGCGTCAGAACCGATCGTCAGCTGCCGCAGTTGAGCTGCTACAGAAGGATATGCTCGAAAAGGGTGTAACACCACGACCAGGAACGTTTAGGATCGCCATGAGCACTTGCGTACGGGACAAGAACAACCACAACTCGCTCAAGCACGCCAGTCAGATACTTCTTACTATGTCTCAGACACTTCCGGACGCCGATGCCAAAGCCGTGGGCATGTACGCCGACCTTGCGCTGACATTCCCGCTCGCGAAGGGCCAGGATCTTATCGATGCACTCACTTCGCTCCATCCCATCGTCAAGAACTTGCGTATGCAGCTTGGTATCGGTGGTGCCGCAAGCGAAGCGCGCGGTGCGCGCAGTGCCTACCTCAGGGGTGCGGAACGACAAGATGCTCTGACGGCGATCAAGAAAGTCTACGGCGTCTACGACAGGCTACTGCTTTCGAATTTGATTCCCGAGGAGCAGAAGCAAGACTTCAAAAAGGAAAGGGCCAAGCTTTCGGCGTTCATTCTCAGGCAGAACGAGAGGAGCAGTGAGAGACTAGTCGGCGAAGTGGATCAACAGCATGTGCAGCTGGAAGGAGAAGCCGATGAGCACAGCTACCTAAACGAAGATGGAGAGGAGAAGGGAAAGGGAGATGAAGATGGAGAAGGCGTAAAGCCTGCACGAGAAAGCACCCATCAGAGACGCACATGGCGTGCATACGACTCAAATGATACGAGAGGCAATTGGCGGACGAGAGATGCGAAGCCTGAGGGTCAGAGAAAACCTTGGGGCAATCGTAAAGCGTCGACACGTTACGACTGAGGATAGGGGGAGGGAAAAGCGAGAAGTACGACTGTTGTAGCATAGCGATGTAACATTACCTGCGATATGCAGATGAACGATTAATAGATCTTGTATTACTCTCCAATATCTACTTTCTATATGCTCACTTGGTCGCACTTTTGCCAAGACATTGCTTCCTTTTTTGACCACCTCCGGCGCCTCCACTCCGCAACCTGCGCCAGCCTCCAACACACAACCTCTCCACTTTTGCGCCTCCGCAACCACCAACCCGTCCACTCCCTCGATACTTCTCTCACACATAGTGCCACCATGGGTAACGATGGCGGTTCCATTCCCAAGCGCCGCGAACTCGTAAAAGAAGCCGCCAAAGCCCTCAACACGACCCAAGCAAAAGAGCAGCTCACCGAACAACAAGAATACCACTGGTCGACCTGCCCACTCTCACGGAGACCACTCGCCGCACCCGTAGTCAGCGACGCTGCAGGCACACTCTACAACAAAGACTCTGTCATCGAGTTTCTGCTGACCGAAGATGGCCGCGAGAAGGAGGAAGCGGGCAAAGTCGCAGACGTCAAGTCTGAAGGGCAGTTTGCCGAGCTGGGCAGCACAGGGAATCGAATTAAGGGGCTGAAGGACGTCGTGGAGGTCAAATTCGAGGTTGGTGCGAGTGAGCCGCGCGAGGGGAGTGGGAGGAAGGAGAACTGGGTTTGCCCGATTACTGGGCGCGAACTAGGGCCAGGCGCGAAGGCGGTGTACATTGTGCCGTGCGGGCATGCGTTTGCGGGCAGTGTGGTTAAGGAGGTTGCGGGGAGTGTGTGCTTACAGGTAAGTCTGGTCTTGAAAGGATGGAGTGAGTGGAAGTGCTAACGAGAGCAGTGTAATGAGCCGTATGCGGAGAACGACGTTATACCTATCCTAACCACCATACCGACCGATCTCGCGCGGCTGAACTTGAGGATCAAAACGCTGAGGGAAAAGGGCCTTACACACGCGCTCAAGAAGGCTCCAGGAAGCAAGAAGCGCAAGAAGCACGCCGACAAAGAAATAAACGGCGACGCTGCATCCACTGAAGCGAACGGTACAACCATAAAATCTAAGCCGTCGTCTGACGAAGATAAAAAGGCGAAAGTCAAGGCGAACGGCGAGAAGAAGAACGGCATAGACAATGGCATCAAGAACTCGGCTACAGCGTCGCTGACACGCAAGGTCATGGAAGAGCAGGAAGAGCGGAACAAGAGGCGCAAGCTCGCGCAGAACGAACACGTCAAGAGTCTGTTCAACACGAGTAGTAACAAGCCGAGCGCAGGGAATAGTGCGGATTACATGACGAGAGGATTCAGTATTGGGAAGAAATGAGCTTGCGGTCCGGAGCTGTTAGCGGGGAGAATTGCTTCACGAGGAAATACGGGTGTTGGACATGTGCATATCAGGGCGTCGAGGGCGGGGAGCAGCTTGGAACAACCCGCGGCCGTTGAAGTCTGGCCGTGGATGACTAGACATAAAGCGCAACGATACCCAAGGCCACTTCAAGTTGAAGGCCGACTTATACATGAAGAGCAAGTTCACGACCCGTTTGCCATGCTTCCATGTAAGCGTGATTTCTACTGGCTCAGCCAGTTATGGACCCCTACAAAATGTCGCCGTCTACTTTTCTTTTCGTGTCCCTACACCGACATATCGAATTCATCGTCAAAATTCTGGCTGAAGGACTGTCATGTACGCAGAAGGCGGAAAATTAAGTCATCTACGGCACATAAGACGCTGCCTGAAAGACGCCGCCTGGTGCAAAGGAAAGAACAAATGACAGAAAACAGAAAACAGACGACATTGGAAAGATGCACACTCCCTCAGCAGCCAATTTACCCGCTGCCTGTTGGAAGTCAGACTCGTATGTTCTATGCGTGGCTCTTTCTCTTTCTCTTTCTATCTCGTCGAACACTCCACTATCAGGACTTGGGCTGGGTAACTAGAATGTCTGCCTTTCTCTGAACTGAAATTGATACAATGAACGCATACGAGACGCCAACTACAGGAAACACACACTACCCTAGTAGCCAATCTACCCATTGCAGCAGTCGAAAACTCCACTGGTGAACTCTATGTGTGCTTCTTCTTTTCTTTCTCAACGAATATTGCGTTAACCCGCTGGTTCAAGCATTGCCATGTTCGCGTTCCTTTGAAAGACTCCATCTACGATAATGAGACGCCGCATACACCGTACTACCTCCCGCTATCCTAAGACACACAATCCTCTGACAGCCAATCTACCCGCTGCAAGAGTTGAATGCCAGACATCTACGTTCCATGAGCGTTTCCTCTCCCCTCCGCATCCACCGAACACTCGGTCGAAATCTGGGCTAGGGCCCTGAAATATCTGGAGTTTCTCCAAAAAAATAAAAAATTATCGTTACATTACATGGGACGCAGCGTGTTGCCAAAACTCGTACCTGGGGGTAGATTATACTGTGGTTGAACTATTCTGCTAGCTATGCTGGAAATGCTAGCTTGAAGTCAAAACCTAGCTCTAAATCCTTCGATGTTGAAAGCATGATAACATCGAACGATGTGTGTCGATAGATGTAGACATGAGAGGTCTTCTCTTAAGCTTTTTGCATGCTTTTTCCTGGGGAATTCTTGGAATCGCGATGTTCTATACCATGGTTTATAAACATGCGCGCCCTTTCAAGATGACCTGCCTTGGATGATGGCATATCGGTTTTGCTTGGAAGCTTGGATTGTGATTTACGGCCAAGCACATCAAAGTGACAGCTTATTAGTAGGCGTTTAACTTGCTTGGGGTACATCTGTTCACTTAGAGTAGCAGTTGAACTTGTTGCAATCGTGTGTGTCCTTCCATGATTATTCATTACTTGTATTGGTTTCTATGTATATTCCTTTGTAGCTCTCATGCGGCATGTGTCGTAACACTCCAGTCGGTCGTGACCATCACATTGTCCTTGATATCTGGCTGTCCTGTCGAATCTGTGGTTGGAGATGCGCTTGTACTCCGCTTCCGTGATCCCTGAAAGACCAGCTCTAATTCATCATCGCTGATCCTTCCACCGTGTACATGCGATCTGGATGCTCCTTGGTTGCTAATAGGTTTCGAAGAGCCAGCGTTCATGTAGCCATCAGTGCTGCGGTAGGAAGTGTTGTGTGGACTCGAGCGTCCGATGAGGGCTTTTAGGGCGGGCAGCGAAACAACGATGTTTGCTGTACACATCTCGGCCGTGCACCAAAGATCTGGTGGAGGTTAGAAACAACAGCATAGGAAGGTATTCCGGAACACATACTGCCAGACGCGTCATCCACGTTGTAATCCGTCACTGTGTACACGATGAACCGTGCCAGACTGATAGAAATGGTGATCAGACCGAGCGAGAACACTCCACAAAGGGCGATCTTCTGGCGCGTGCGCAGCTTTAGGCATTTGATGATGAAGAATGGGAGGATGAACACTGCGTTTTTGTCAGAATCAGATTGCAGAGTCGAATGTGAGTGATCCTTACAAAGGAGATCAGTGGACCAATTGAGAGACCAATTGATAGCAAAGGTGTTGTATGAGTTCCAAGTGGATAGCAGCTGGTTCTCCAATGACCTAGCCCAGAAATCAGCTCTGAAATCCCAGTCGCGCTCAGTATGACCTACCAGTTGTTCGAGACCGGTCTCGCGTGCAACGTGTCTGACAACAAGGTCGCAACGAAGGCACACCCAACGCAAGCAGCACTCGCGTAGACCGCAATCCGAAGACGTTGGAAGCCGAGCGGAATCAACCACCAGTAAAAAGCGACCAGAGAGGCCTTTGGGAAGTACAGTCCGAAGTCGAAGAAATAGCACATGATGAATACCGTCTAGACGCAAGAACCGTCAGTCATGCCTTCAGCGACGGAGTATCTATACACACCTTCAGATATGAGACCGAGTCTGTCAATAGATCCGGTTCGATCAGAGGGTGATCTATCTGGAGGTGAAGGGCTATGACGGAGCCTATAGTGAACCCCAATGTGCTGAACCACCCTCCCCATACAAGGTAGTCAGGCAGTGTCAGCTTGCGGCGCTCGAGGAACAACCGGATGTAGCATCGTAAGACAGTGATCCCCAATGCAATCGCCACCAACACAAATTGTATAACCTTGACTCAAATCAGTATACTCGTAATTACTCCCATACAGCTGATCATGTAGTGGGAAACACTTACAATTGATGCTACGATCTGCATGTTGCCGGCACAGCTACGAGCTCGTATACATTGAGAAGGATTCTTCTACGCCGACGTAGAGTGGTAAGTGGATCTGGACGCAGCTTGCAAATACTTGACGCCAGGAACCGAATTGTAGGAACGAACTCATTCCAGAAATGGGGTTCTTGGGGTAGATGAAGAGCGCCCCTTCTTTGTTACGCCCAATAGCGTGAACGGTGACATGCCGCTACATGCCGCCTCCGGCTAGCTCGATGTAGGGTCATGAAGGCGACCAACCACATGTTCAGCCATCAAAATTCTCCCGTTATCTTCAACTCTGTAATTTGTTCAATCATGTCTAGTGCTCTTGGAGCGGTGTCATTGCATGAGAGGCTTTGTCTTCTAACTTTCAGTCTTGTGTTCGTTTTTTGGTACACCCACAATTGACCTGGGAACACACATAGGCTTCAAATTAGGGTGCCGCGAGCGTACAATCTCGCCGTGTCGATCTTGCCACAGCCATGTTGTTGAGCTCCATCTGAATCGCATTGTGCAGCAACTCGAGTCGTGGACATGAACATCATCGGCAGGGACAATACACGTGATACATTCACGGCGCGGCAATCAATCTACTACCTCCGATTGGCGATCAGTGATGGACCACAGGTGCCTCGTCCCTGACACCAAGAACTTCTGCAGCCAGCTAGTCAGTAAAGTGATGGGTGAAGCGAGTCGTTATACTCCTGTGGCGTTATTTTAGCGTCAATGATGCGCGGCTGACAACCCGGTTTCATAACACTAGAAGTTTGGACGCCCGGTGGCGCCTCGGGATGGCAGATCCTCCGCGGAACGACGCGTGGTCTCCTTTCTTGATCCACTCCTGCCAGTAGGCCACGAATTACTTTCAGCCGCTTTCATTAGGAAAGCACCTGAACACATTCGGCCCGCGTGCCAAAAAACTTTTATTGCTTTGACTGGATCAAAAGAAAGATCAGTGTCTTACCAGATAGGAACAAACTCGCAAGGTCCTGGATAAAAGGAAACAGTTTCTAGTTAACATATTTCTCGAGCAGGTGACTGCAGAATCCAAACTAGATGTGTTTACACGGCGTATCCAAACAGAACTCATGCGGTATCAATCATCTTGCCAAGCTTCCTGAACAACTACATAGTAAGACATTTCAAGCTGTCTGAGCCCCTTGTACATATGTCGCAGTTACAATCTATGAACAGGCTCGACCGCGTTTAAGCCTGAATGCTTGGGAAGATGTTGTTCTGGTCGCTCAAAAGCTCTCTGCCCAGGCGTTCGACAATTCTCTTCGAAGCATGTTCCCCACGGTCTTGCGCGAATTGTATTGCGCGTTCGTACTGAGTACGAATGATGCGCACAGTGTGCCAACGGACATCAATATCCAGGTATACATCTCCTGGGTCATCAGTCTCAATTTGTTCATCGACTTCTTCGGTCACTTTCAGATCCAGCTGAGCGCCATGTTGTACAAGAAGGTGCATCATGTCCGGTCGACACCATTCCGCTGCTGCCTCGAATGCTGTTCTTCCGGGTCCTTTTGCTGGAGGAAAGTTCACATTGGCACCGTGTTCAATCAGGAGCGCTGCAATGCCGACATGACCGCTCATGGCGGCCAGCTGTAATGCTGTACCGCCGCCGTACACCGGAGCAGTGTCGACTACTGCCTTCTGTTCGAGAAGATACATCACCAATTGGAAGTCCCCAATTTCTGCGGCTCTCTGCAATGGAGTCCTGAGCAGTCCCATGTTTGATTCCCGATTGACGCTCGCTCCGTTTTGGACAAGATACTGTACCATGGACAGGCTCCCGACGTCTATCGCTACCAGAAGAGCAGTCATTCGTGATAAGACGCTATTGTTGACGGATCGCGGAGTATGTCCTTCAAGGCCATCGAACACTACGACTGCGTTGGGATCGCCGCCAGCATCCAACAAGATCTTGACAGCAGTGCAATCGTCTCGCAGGACTGACTCGCCCAATGGATCCACGTAACAAAGACAGCCTTCTTTCTCTTCGACATTCTCTAGCCCATGTATGTCCGTGGCCTCAGCAAGTTGTTGGACGAGTTCGTAAGCATGATCGCGAATGGCGACACGTAATGCAGCAGACCCATATTGCACCTTGTCTTTAGCATCTTCGGTGCGTCTGTCTTGGAGAAGCATCTGGACCAAGGCGGGTTCTGATTTCGATTTGACCGCCTGTAACAAGGCGTTCGAATCTCTGTATTTCAACCTTCGATCGAGGAAGTATGTAACCATACTGAGATCCTTCTGCTGAATGGCTATGTCGAGGAGTGATGGAAGCTTGAACGAGTCATCGCAGTATGCCTCATCGTCGAACCTTTCCTTGAGGAACTTTCTACTTTGGCATGGAATAACACCTAAGCAGTGATACCTATTTTCGCGAGATGCAAGGTCATCACGATCGATCATAATGCTTTCAGTTGTTAAGCCACGATCGAAAAGCCAATCGAGCATTCCGATATCATTCCGATAGATAGCGTGATAGCTCAAGATACGCAACAAATGCTGTTGGAATTGGAGACCAGGAGGACCGAAACAGCATGGAAAGCGGTAACAGGATTCGTGTGGCTTTCTCCGATATAGCCAGTCATCTAAGTCTTCGTATGCGTTCGTGTAGCTGATATTTTGCAGAATGTCATCCCAGTGTGAGTACTGGCAAAGCAGTGTGCTCATCGCGCATATGCTGCCAGATTCCAACAGCACCGAAATTTTATGCACGTCGTCTATCGCAATGAATGCAGCAGCACTATTGAACCCAACGTTCAGCGCCAATTCCAGGATCTCGTACTTGTCAACATAGCCATCTGTTTCTTGGTATATCAGCTGTTTGAAGAGATAGAAATCCTGCGCGCGCACTGCTCCTTTTAGCATATCGGTTAGTGTGCCACTATACATCTTTGGAGAAAGATTTGGCCAAGGAGAATCATTATAGGTAGCCTGGCGTGGTGCGTTGTCCTTGTAGACAACCCGGGATACTGCGTCCCTTTCCTCGACGGCAGCCCGGTGTGCTGCGACCCACTCCTTGTTGTGAAGAGCTTGCATAACAACGCTGTTCAACCCTGATCCCATTCCGTGAAAGCCAATTCCATAGCCTAAGTTGCTGCAGTTGTTGTAAATGGTCGCCGTTACCCAGTGGTATCCTCTCGCTAACGCAAGCCGGAGAGCGTCTACTAGGATGGCGTTGATGGCTAGCACCTGGGAATCGGCCCACATCCTCTGGTTGATCGAAATCTTTAAGAGGGATAGGCTCCATTCGATCAGCGTTCTGTCGCGAGTCGAGTCGTAGCTTGACACCATGTTCACAGCTGTAGTGAGCAATCCTTCCCGAAGCCAGTCAAATACACTCTTCTTTCCAACCGTGAAGAGCTCGTCCAGCATCGTAGTGTCATACTTGGCTGCAACAAAGCAATCGAGGGTGGGTATGGCTCCAGCCTTGAGGGGAATCCACATCAGTAGTGACGTACGCACGTTTGTTACAAAATGGTTATTTTTTTGCAAAATTAGACTCAGAACCAGGTCCTGGTTCTGGCTGATTCGCGATGCATACTCGACGATCGTTTCAATAGCAGGACTTCCGAATGTTCCCAGAGCGTCCAACATGAAGATTACATCATCTTCAGTATATGGAGTACTCGTACGTAAGTCGTATTCCAGTCCAAGGATAGATCGAACTGTATCCACGTTTTCGTTGCTCTTGGCCGCACCAAGAATTCTGTGACATATGATATCCAGACTTTCCGTCGGCAAAGACTGGAAGAAACCCAATACAGGCCGCCTTGGTATCTGCGCTAGCCAATGATATACACTGCTGAGATCGTAGGATTCCGAGTAGCTGATACCGTTGAGCATGCAGGAAAGTAGGTGTTGAGGGACAAAAGAATCGTTGAATTTAGCAATGGTGAGCGGGGACTGATGTTGTGAGTAGTACATAGCGTTGAGCTGATTCAGGTCTGGCTTCCACATCCGTACAATTTGCCTGTCAGAGTCCAAAATCCTGGTAAGGTTCGTCCAGTCCAGTTCAGCGCTCCAGAAGAACGGATGTGTCGTATTCCAGGAAGCGGAAACGGGCCCAGGGATGATATGTAATGAATTCCCACTTGTTATCGCAAGATTAGTTGAAACATTAATCTGTTGTCTGCTGACATGGATAGGACTGGTGCGCGTCAACGCCGTTATCTCTGTAGGTTGTTTTGGCGCTATTGCAGCAGACTCGATGTAGATATCAAGTGGACGATACTCAAAAGCCCCGGGCAAGGGACTCAGTCCTGTTTGATCAGCCATGGGCATCGAGTTTGGGCGCAGTCCTCACCTTCAGGCCGGTGCTCTGAAGCAAACGAATAACGCTCCCATTCCCTTCTCTTTCTCTCTTCAGGAACCAATTGACCATTGAACAGTACTCTAGTGCTCTCACCAGCTAATTTGCGGTTGAATTCGTTCCAGTAGAGCTTACGCCATTCGGCCTTTGTAACGTTCTTGCGCACGAACCACTTGTGGACAATTCGATTATGATATTGAGAGGCTCTAACCGTCTGTTAGCTTGTGGCCGTTCGTGCAAACTCAAATCAACACTCACGTGGCAACAAAGTTATGCTCTTTTCTCATGACCTCGACGATTTCGTCCAGAGTTTTCCCATCTTCGCCCTCTTTGAGCCATAGTTGCAAGATCCTATCGCGATGACCTTCCCAGTCCGCTTTAGAAATCTTGCGCCCTCGCGGCTTGCTCGAACGCTTGACAACTTTGCCTGACATGGAAGTCTGGATAACAAGCAAACGAAGCCGTTGGGCACAGCGAGTATTTATGCTCCAGCTGCACGCGAACAGGCAAGGCTGAAACAAAGGCATGACCGACCGAGTCACCGGTGTATCACAGAACCCTTAGCTGCAAGTGAGATCACATCCAACGCATCGTACATATGAGATCTTCACGGCTGATTTGCCAGGTGTGCAAGCTTGCTCAATGAAGTTAGTTGAGGTGGTGCAGATACAATAATGACAGTGCGCAGGATCCTACACCTCCTCTCTTGCCAATCACACGCGAGGCTCAGAATCGTAAATTCTGCACCGCCTCAGCCTCGCTCGTACACAACCGTAATTCCATGAGCACGGGAAAATGCTGCCTACAGCATACTGTTGTGCCGCTAAGCGACTTATGCTGTGCTCAGTGATCGGAGCGCGACCAATAGCACAGAATCCGTATTCTGGTTTCGCGCCTGAGAAATCCGCATCCCTCCTTCACAAAATCGTAATATTTTCACGACCAATCGGAGCCAGTATAAGGCTTCCAAAATCACAATACACAATCGTAAAATGTTCCTGCGCCCCGTCAGTCCGCACGGTTCCATCCTCAGAATCGTAATTCCAGTATACATAATCTCAGTGAAGATGCCGTTCGACCCTTTCTTAGCTCACTACCAATCTCTCACTCAGCAAAGCCACTATGGCGTGGTCAGTTGAAGCCATCATTGCTCTCATTACGCTATTAGCCACATGCGCTCCGCTCAGCATTCTGCTGTGGCGCCTTCACAAACGCAGACACCGCCAGTCTGAGGGGCCTGGTACGTACCATGACTCTGATTACACTTTTGCTCGCCCTCTTATATACAAGCAGATATCGAAGACGCCGTCGAACTCTTCAGACACCAACATAATGTGCCTAGAGCCAACTCTTTCATCCTTGTGCAAGCAATGGTCCATAGTATGTATGCAGGGACAGGTGATGTGACTAGGGCTGATCAATGTCGTGTAGTCCGATGATAGTCATACTCTGCTTCTGCTCTCTTTCACTGCATACACGCCCTTCATATCAAATCTATAGGTAGACATGGGCTATGTGGGCCCCAGAGTTAGATGTAAATGTTGAGTTAGAAGACATGCACTGTGTTGCTTACGAATTGCTCTCCAGCACCCATAGTTCTTCAGCGTTCATAGCATATCGCCATCTTTGCGTTCCAGCTTCTGTGTTTTCCAAATCTCCACTGACCCTCGTTCCTTCGGCAACCACTCACACCTTCCGCCTAACCAGGCCCCTAAAGAAATCAAAGCTATTACTATCACTCTGCAAGCTCACCACCTTTCCTGTCAGCCTATCCTGCCACCCCAACTCCTCCGCAAGCAATAGACCCCAATCCCTCGTGATTCCCTTGATCCTCGCCTTCACACCGCCTTCACTCTCCAACTCCACGATCTGATCAGTGTGCAGCCACGCCCTGTAGTACTGCTCTTCCATATCTCTGCTGAACCCTCTCGTACAGAAGTCTGTGTAAAGGGACTCGAACGCGGCCAAGATGCTTGCCAGCAGTTTCTCTTGTGTGAAAGGCTTGAGCGGAGGATTTTGACTGGCGGCGAGTTGGTTGAGGGAGGTTGTGGGTAGGGCGTTGGACAGGTTCAGACCGATACCGCAGACGACGTCGTAGCTACTTCCGGAGTAAGAGCTATTTACAAGGATCCCTCCGATCTTCACGACAGGATTATTTGCGCTGCCAGGCAGTTGTGCGTAGATGTCGTTGGGCCACTTCAGCTTGACGGGAATTTTTTCGTAGCCTGGGGCATATTCCTGAATACCTTGCACAATGGCTAAAGCTGCAAGGTACTGTACAAAGATGACGGGCGCAGACTGCGAGAGCGCGAAGCTGTGGTGGAGCACGGTGCTGAACATCATCGCGCCAGGTGGTGCAACCCAGACATTCGAGCCGCGACCGCGGCCGGCAATTTGCGTCGTTGCTGTTATAGTGAAACCGTTGGGTAGGTTGCGTAGGAGTGACGGATTTTTGTCGAGAAGCGTGTTTGTGCTGGTCACTACTTCGCCGTATATCAGGATTGCACCGAAAGAGGCGGACGGGTTACGGAGTTTGGTGTGGTAGTGATGAAGGTTCGCGTAGAAGGCTTCGTGGTGGAAAAGGGTTTCCCGAGTCGAGGGAAGGGCGTTGGTGTGCGGGACGATCGTTTTGACGACTTTGTCGTATGAAAGGATCTGGTCGAAGGCGGAACTGGCGGTATAATCGATGCACTCTTGAATCTCTTCTTCCTTGGTTTTCGGCTTCTTCTTGTTGTCAGATGTCTTCTCGACGGCTTCTGCGTCTTTCTCATCTGCCTTGTCCTGGATTGACCCAAGCGTTGGCAGCTTTTCCGATACCGCACTTACAGCCCGCTTCAGCTCTTTAACACCCCAAACACTACCCTCCTTTTCAATATGGAAAACATCATTGCCACCTTGGATGTACTCTTCGCCGTCGACTACAGTGATGACTTCTGCCCAAGATGCGAGGAGACCCGTGACGGCTGTCGACTTGTGAGACGTGAGATGAAGGCGGGAAAGGGATGGTACCGCTTGTTCCTGTTCGTTAACATTCAAGCCTAGCTTGCCCAGAACCAAAGCCAGGAAAGAGACTCGTGTCGCATCTGTAGCAGTGACTGCGTCAATCAAGGACGCATAAGATGGAAGGCTGGGTATCTTGCTCAAGTTCTGCGGGGCGAATCTAGAACACAACGTCAGCGCAGTTTTTAAGAATCGATCAGAATACCTACTCGGGGTGCGGTCCGGTGAGCACAACATGGCCTTCGCCGACCTTACGATATACAACCGCAGCTTGGCTTTCACCAGAGTCCACGTGCAGGTCCTCGGTGTAACTTGCAAGTATCTGTACACCTCTTGCCTCAAGCTTCTTCGCATCAACAAACACTCCACCTCCGTTGTAGTAACTCTTGAAAGAGTCAGCGACACCATCCTTTACATCGTCGAAAGACGCCTTCTCAATCTTGATGTCTGCCGCTCTGGCACCAGCCTCACTGGCATACTTGAAACCCTCGAACGCCAGACCCCGGCACACACCCGGGAAGAAAGCCAGCTCTCGATCTCCAACGACCGCCATCTTCGGGTCGTCTACTTCGAACTCGCATCTTGCGCTGCCGTAGTAGCCGCCAGCACAGAAGCCAAGATACGAGCCACCAGCATTCACATATCGGCTGATACGGCGGTTTCCTTCGCCATTCAGCGTGCGACAATAGCCTAGATCTGCACCACCAGGGAAGACGAGCAGAGCGCAAGTACTGAACCAGGGCTCTTTGATAAGAACATCACCTGTGACAGGAATAACCGCGTATGCGGGGGAAAGCAGGCGACGGAGAGTATACAGGCAGTGGCGAACAGATTCGGTAGTGCTGCCATTTCCTACGAGTCATGAGCGAAGTACGTTGCTGCAAGAGGGACTTTTGGCATACCGGAGTATACCAACACGTTCAGTTTTCTGGTCGCCATGTTGGTGACGTTGACGCTCGGAGCCGAGATGTTCCGATTCTACGCCGTGAATGTCTTGCGAGGTAACTTGCTCACGCGGCGAGAGACAAACACGAACACCAATTACTCGTTTCCCGCTATTTGAAAATGTCGAAGGATACCAAATCACAGACGGCTGCCGCACAGATGATGGTCGATGACGAGCCAGATGACTGGTGCGTACAATTGATGCTTTGGCGACTTGCAATGTGGTTGCTGATGTGTGAGCAGGGACAAGAGGATCTTCAGCACAGGCTGTGCAGGTGTGTCAGGCTGTACGAGTGGTCGAGCGTGACTGACCCTAATTAGATGAGAATGCGAAGTTGACTGACTGCTACTACGACAAGAAAGACTGGCGGGCGTGCAAAGCGGAGGTGAGTTGACGTTTCTGCGTAGCTTCTCAAGTGCTGGACCTCGGACGCCGAGATGCTGCCGAGCCATTGCAAACGACGATTGTTTCCGCCATTGCGCAGGTAACTGACAGTTGTTTTCAGATGGAAATTTTCCGACAATGTTGGCAAAAGCATGGAAACAACAAGCGGACTGATTCGAAAGACGTCTAATCCGCCACGAAATCTCACAGCTGGAAGGTGAATCCGACCACATATCTCATTGTATCAAGCACACATCTACCACCTCTTAGATGACACAAGTAGTAGTGTAATAGTCCATGTTTCATTAAGCATGTATGAATAGTATGTACGCTAGGAATTGTCGATGCTCAAAGAGATAAGGTACTGGCTAAACAGTGTCGATCGCGTTGGGTAAAGTGCTCTCAAGGCCAATCGCACAGGGCGCAAGTGTACTGAAATCACTTAATACAGAATCGGCCGATCGTCAGACGCTTTTTCGGATAGCCCAGAGACCGGCCCTAAACCCTTGCCATTAGCGTTTATGTTCACAGGCCACGTCCTATCCTGCAACATGCAAGATCGTTGTCGAAGTCCTTCGCCCTATTTCTGCACATAGATTGGGGGGCTGACATCCGGGTGGAAGGGCGATTTCGCAGCACTCGCCTTGTCCTGATCAAATAGCCAGATGCCGTTTGTCAAGGATTCGTTGGTCTTCTCACCAACCTTGGCAGCAAGTCGCTCAAAGATCGGAGACTTATCTGCACGGATGAAGAACTTGCGTTCCCACTCGCGACCGCCCGCTTGTTCTTCCTTGCGCATCTCGCGCTGGCGGTTCTCGATAATCGACTTTTCGGCGCTGGTAGTGTCCATATCACCCTTGACGATAGCGTCTGCAACCTTTTTCCATGCGCGACGTGACTCGAAGTCATCCTGCTCAGCAACCGGCGCAACAGTAAGAGGAGTGGTTTTGGTGGCACTGGGATCATGCGATGCGAAGGTAGACTTGTTCTTAGCATCCTTGATAGCGAATTTGTCGATCCACTGGCCTTCAGCGGAGTAGATGACATCCTTCTCCTTTCCTGTAGGGTAGACAGACGCTGAGAACCTGTTCTTCTTTCCGGACACCCATCCTTTGCCACTATAATCAATCTTGGAGGTATAACCGGAGGAAGAGGTGATGTAGGAAGTGCCGTTTAATTCAACGTAGGGAGAACCCGAGATAAGGCCTTCGATGTGCAACGAGGGGAGGGTAATGAGGTAGTCTTCGTCGAACGCGTCGATGTGAAGAGTGGCATGGCCGATTTGCTATTGGAGAGTCAGCCTCGATAGTATCCTAGAATTGCGAAAAAACTGACCTTGACATTGATGGTGCTCGAGAACGAAGCCTTTTGCGCGTTGTATCCCTGCAGGCGAACGCCATGTTGACTGTTCCAGATGGAGTATGCCGTAACTGGGGGGTGATGGCTAGTCCGCGCGCGTTAGCACGTACCGGCTACAACCCGAAGTGCTCGTACCTGACTTGCTCGCTGACAAGCTCTGTGGTGCCAGCCTGGTCCTCCCACTTGCCCAAGAACAGCTCACCCAGGAAAGGGTTCAACGGCTTCTTCTCGCTGCCCAGCTTCTCACTTCGGCTGGCATATTGCTGCTTCAATGTGCTGAGGAACCACTTAAGAACGAGCGCGGCGCGTCTAGCAGGGTCTTTCTCGGCGGCGGGTGCCACAAATATGGAAGGGTGTTCAGTCCAGTACGAGGAGAACTCCGTGAGAGATGTTGTGGAGAGAATGAATGCAGGCGCGGTCATAGACGAGAGATCGCCATTGAAGGATGCGATCGACTATCCTAAGTCAGTATACGCCCTGTCGGCAAATAGCGTCTGCCTCTCCACCGTACCTTGAGGAAGCTACCCCACGAACCCTTCGCCTGTGGGGGCACAGCAGATCCTTCCTTCTCAGCCATATTGTATGTTGTTTTACGTGAAAGTAGAAGCCGAGGATAATGGAGGTGCGGCAGAAGGAACAAGAGGGTGTTGTTGTGGTGTTCTCTGTGGTGTTGTTGTGTCGACCAGCGGTGGGGAGGAATTGTGTGGGTCCTGTGGATGACGTCTCGCGCCTCAGCCACACTCACGCAGGTCCATGACGAACACGCTACACTAGGTCGAAACCACGCTGGTGATTATGCGTACCTACATCACAACCACATCTGTAAGAAAAACAGCTACACAGGAGCTGCTAGAAGTAAATGGTATTGTCTCTCGCTATGCTAATTTATTTCAGGTATCGTGGCTCGTACACGCGTAAAGCATCAATGGACAAGTGTAATCAGATGAGTTGCTTAGGTCTTGACATCAGGCTCAGTGCGGCCAATGTACTCTTGCAGCTTCAGGAGGTCTGTTGCCAGCTTGACGTTGTCCTTCAGGAAGTCCTGTGCGTCCTGATCGTATGTGGACTCATCGCTGGTGTGCTTCTCGATGTAGAGACGGATGGTAGCACCGCTGCTGCCAGTACCAGAAAGTCGGACGACGATGCGGCTACCATCGTCGAACTTGACGAAGATACCCTGGTTCTTGCTGACACTGCCGTCGAGGTCGGTGTAAGAGAAGTCATCGGCCTCAACCACCTTGCGGCCGGCGATTGTGGAACCAACGAACTCGTCCTTCTTGGTGGTGATAAGCTCCTTCATGTGAGCGGTGACCTTGTTGGCGCCCTCGGTCTCGCAGCCCTCGTAATCGTAGCGGGTGAAGAACGTGCGTCCATATGTCTTCCAGAAGTCCTTCTGAATCGATGCAATGCTGGGAGTTGAGCCCGTCTGCTGTCCAACACCAGCGATGATGTTGAGCCAGGCAACGACAGCCCACAGACCATCCTTCTCGCGGATGTGGTTGGAGCCAGTTCCAAAACTCTCCTCACCGCAGATGTTCATTTTGTCAGAATCGAAAAGACCGCAGAAGAACTTCCACCCTGTGGGCACCTCGTAGCACTCAACACCCTTCTTCTTTGCGACAAGGTCGATCGCGCCAGATGTAGGCATGCTTCGTGCAAGGCCATAGATGCCCTGCTTCTTGAAGTATGGGATGAGCTCGGCGTGGTGGGCAATGATGGCCAAGCTGTCACCGGGTGAGACGAACGACTTTGCGCCGTAGATCATGTTTCGGTCACCGTCGCCGTCACTGGCAGCACCAAAGTGAACACCGTTCTTGTCCACAGCATCGACGAGAGACTTGGCGTAGACAAGATTGGGGTCGGGGTGGTGTCCGCCGAAGTCTGGCAGAGGAACGCAGTTCTGTGTGCTGTTCGGGATGCCAAGCTCCTTCTCGAAGATGTCAACACCGTATGAGCCAGTGACACCGCTTAGTCCATCGAAGAGGACCTTGAAATCGGAGTGCTCCTTCAGGAACGACTTGATGAGGTCGAAGTCGAAGATGCTCTTGAGCATCTCAAGGTAGTCCTTTGTGGAGTGGATGATCTCAACCTCGAGATCACCAACCTTCTGTGTGCCAATTTTGCTTAGGTCAACATCGGGGATATCGGCGATCTTGTACGAGGTAAGAGTCTTGGAGGTCTCGAAGATCTTGTTGGTGACGCTCTCGGGGGCGGGGGCACCGTTGGCCAGGTTGTACTTCATACCGAAGTCCTCGTCGGGGCCTAACAGCGATCAGTATTGTCGCCTGCTTTCCGTGAACACTACCGAAGTGGCTTACCTCCGGGATTGTGACTGGCGGTGAGCAGGATACCACCAGTAGCCTTCCTTATCCTGATGATGTGGCTGGCAGCTGGAGTGCTGAGGATACCATCCTGACCGATCAAGAGCTTCTTGACTCCGTATGCTGCACTGATCTTGGCGATCAACTGCGTGACTTCAGGATTCCAGTAACGACCATCACCGCCAATGACGAGGAAAGCACCATCAGCGCCCTCAGGGATCGACTTGAGGATGCTGGTGATGAACGACTCGGAGTAGTTCTCCTTCTGGAAAACCTTGACCTTCTTGCGGAGACCAGAACTGACAATTGTTAGCCCTACACTCGGTTGAAGGTTGTGGTAAGTAGGAAGCAGGACAGGCTCCTCCAAACGCAATGGCAAAAGGTTTTGTTCTTGCTGTATCATGCCATGGACACTAACAGCAACAACAATGGGATTGAGGGTACTCACGTTCCAGGCTTCTGGTCTTGGAAGGGCTGAAGTTCGACAGTTCGGACGCTCATTATACCTGAGTGTTTTTCGTGTGTTGTTTAGGAAGAAAGCAGGGGAATTGAAGTGTTGGTTGGGCGACTGCATGCGTGTTTTGAGCTCAGGATGAGGGGCCAGCTCGCGCCTTCCCCCACTATGGATGGGATGACGCCGTCCAAGCGTCAGTTGGCAACCACTAAAAGTACTACGGGAAAAGATCCGCGGCCTCAGCTGTCAACTTTCTCAACGTTTTCGTCTTCGTCTGCTCAACACGCGTTCGCGAAGCCAATCTCACGGCAAGGCTTGAGGCTGTCTAGCCCTTCTCCAACATTCGGCTCGGCCTGGCCTGCGGTGCACGGGCTCTTCACGGTTGCCGCACAGCCCAGACGTCTTTTTTCATCCCAACACGAGGAAGATTAATTCGTCTAAAATCCAGGATCTGTTCAACACTCGCACATCCCTGCATAAGATAGTGCCAATGGCTTGAGGCTGTTCCGAACACATCGACGTTTGTTTGTAACGGACCTTCACCGCCATGGGCATTCCTGGACTCGCGAGACGCTCGGAGGCGTATGCAGAATGTCGTTCTGCCAAGCAATTGGATGGGTATCGCGCCATAATTGATGGTCCATCACTGGCTTATCATGCTCATAAACTGGCCATTGCTGGCTCACCGAGAGTTCCATCATATGCAGACGTCAACATTGAAGCCATACGTTGGCTGAACTCGCTTGAGACTGCCAATATTAAGGTGTGAGTGACCATGATTGCCTCCCGTTCCATCCTTGAAGCTTCGGCACATAGAGTGCAGGCAAGTGCAGATGGCATCTTGCATGGTGAGGTGCACCCTTATCCAGTCAATGCCACGCCTAGCCCACTATGAAACGACTTTCACTGCTGTCACGACGTATACAGCCTCTTCGATTGAAGAGCATATTGCAGTTACATGTACAACACGCCGCGTTCCTTGTCGATGACTCGCGCTGATTGTTGCATACTAGATCCAAGATCGTGTTCGACGGAGCCTTGCCTCAGTCAAAGCGAACTGAGCGAGTATCACGATTAGAGCAAAACAATTCCAGAGTACGAAACTTTCGAGTACAATACCCCGTATCGTCCTGTCCTGTACCTACCTACCTCGGGTCGATCTTGCACGCGTTTCTAGCGCCTTCTTTGAGGGAGGCTTTGCTCGATTCCTCATATGCGTCCAGAACCCGCATCGAACCAGGAGAGGCGGATGATTGGTGCGCCTTGCACGCCAAAGACTATGATCGTTCGATCATCTTCACCAGCGATACGGATCTGCTTCTCTACAGCTATCCCACCGAAACTCTGATAGTGTTTTTCCAAGATGCAGACGTTACCGCAGGAGTGAAGTCCTATTGTCCGGAACAAATGCGACAGAGACTACGGCTTGACAGCCTGGCTCAATTTGCGTTCGCCATCATCCGAGAGCCGTCACACACCTCAGATGATCTGATCCGCAATGCTCTGAGCCTCGATTTGAAATCGAATTCTTACCTCGAGTTCAGTGGACGCTATGCGGGGCGGACAACCGTTCCGAGCCACCTCTCGAAACACAGCGGGTTGCCGCTACCGCTCCAGAATCTAGATGTCAGGGTATCTGAGTTTGTCCATCAGGCTCTTGATAATTCGCCAATACCACTAGTCTACCTACCGTTGCTCGTGGAGGATCCCAACCAATCATCTGCGTGGAATTCAGGGCAGGAATATCGCAAGCTGGCATACTCAATCCTCGTGCCAAAGACCTCAATTATTCACGAGTACCGACGGAAAGCGCAAGGCATCTCTGTACAAGGGATTTCACCTCATGTGGTGGAGATCTCAACTTCAGATATGATGGCACACATCAGTGGTGTATCGAAATGGGCAGCTGACAAGAAAGTTGGACCAGGACTTATGTGGCCACTTTTTGCATTGAGCATTGTTCTTTTGGATTCTAAAACCACACCCTCAGTGACCGTTGTTTTGCACGTACTCAATGGCGACTTCGACAACTCATGGGACTTCATACACCTCACGGCTCGGTTGCAGGCTGTCCTATACTCGCTACGCATGCTCAAACAAGTCCTTGCTGTTCATTTGGCCATTCACGGGTCGGGTAAGCTACATATCAATAACGATGTCCTCGAATTGGCCAAACATACGGCGACTCTACCGTCCATAGCCGATACATTCGCAGTCCCTGGTCAACCGAGGAAGTTGTTGGCAGAGCACGAACGCCTAAAGAACATGGTGGAGGAGATATACACAGCCTCTGGTGTGGACATACCTACGGAGCATGTTTCGAATAAGAAGAAGAAAAAACAGTCAAGAGAAGTGGAGAGAAAGAAGAAGAAACAGGAGCAACGACAGCAAGCCAAGCCACAGACATCGAATGTATTCGCTATGCTTGATGGATAAGCCCTCAAGGGCTGCCATGCGAGCCCGCCAAACCTCTCTTAGTGCTGTCGGCCTCCTCGCGAGCGTTTGTGAGCATCCCCTTGTTTTGATGTGAAGTCGTGGTCGAACCTGGGAAGACCGGAGTAGCTAATGGACACTTCTTCGTGGTAGCTTTTAGATGTTGTGCTCAGTCGAGGTGCCCGTAGCAAAGGTCCTTTCTGATCGACCTGTCCCAGTTGTACTCCTGTATGATCTCGCTGCGATTGGGTCTGGAAGGCACACGCAATCGTCAAGCACTCGCGATGCGATCTGCAAGAGCCTTCTTCAGATGCTCCGGCAACCATACAGTTCTCAATCACATCAGCCACAACGTCCTTGCGGATGGCCTCTAACAATTTCATGCGCGTCTCAGCCCGATTTCCGCCCACGGAAAGCGCGAGCAGCGCTAGCATGTACTGCTGCGCCATCTTGTGTTGTATCATCTTGGGATCTTGGTTCCGATTTGCAGAGCCTCCCTGGGTGCGGGAGCTGTTTCAGGGCTGGCAAAGGCGAGATGGACGAGACAAGAACAAACAGTCACACAATAACGCCCCTACTTAGGCTGTGAACCGGGAGGAACTCTCACTGTCTAGGATGAACAGAAGTGATACAAAT
Organism: Phoma sp. RAV-16-625; assembly: GCA_004335185.1. Classification (NCBI taxonomy): domain Eukaryota; kingdom Fungi; phylum Ascomycota; class Dothideomycetes; order Pleosporales; family Didymellaceae; genus Phoma; species Phoma sp. RAV-16-625. Next base: position 61,010 of record SAUA01000066.1, on the reverse strand, counting down.
CTCCTTGGCGTCCTGAAAGTCGGTAACAGTGGCTGCGAGAAAAATCCTTGTCGCTTTCACTTGGACGAGCCATGCAAACAGACGGGAGGCTGCAGCAAAACCAAACGGACGCGCAAAATACAAAACAATCCCAACCGTTCACCATGAACAAACACAAATGTCGATTTTGCCATGTGTCTCAAATATTTTGTCAGACACACAACGTGTGAGCACCATGAGTATCTTGGCAGCTGTCACTGCTCTTCCACGCCATGCCATCTCGACAGGCATCACTTCTACTACATCTACGACACTTTCCCGCTCCCTTTGTCTCCAGAGAGCTCCGCATCCGATATCATATCTGACACAGGCGCTCTCGTATGCAACACCTGCGCTATCCAGCAGAGCGTACAGCTCGACCCAGATGAAGTGCCTGTACGGTACTATGCACCTACAAACAACGTATACGTCGAGGAAGTGAAGCCTACGGAAGATGCTCCACCCACTCGGTTGGTTGAGATCGGGCCTTTAGGGGTAGAAGACGACGATCGCGACTACGACTACGACTACAAGAGCTTGAGTGCCGCCGATGACGAGGAATGGGCCGCGAACGACGAACAGATACATGATTATCTCAATACCAGCATGGGTTACGGTGCGCAGGAGCAGCGTGCGTATGAACAAGAGCAAGTCGCGAGGCAGCTGAGCAGCCTTCCGAACCACCTCGCGCAACAGCGGCAGCAATGGTCGTTTGTACTACCTGGACTGCCTCGAGACGTGTTCGCAATGGGAAGCTATGCATACTATCCAATGCCACATATAGGGTATCTGGCGGCTCCATGGGTGCAGCCAATACCAAACAGGCGTGGGGATGTGACAAGCCCATCTACTGTATACGGTGTAGCACTTCCATCTTGTCCAACCGGGCCCCCTTCAACGCCGATATCACCGCCAACGGCAGGAGGTCCAGCAAAGCCAACGACACCCAAGTCCCCAACAATACTAGCAAAATGCCCCACGGGACCTCGAGGTCCACCAACACCGCCGTTTATTGTGGGATGTGTTACAGATGCATACTTGAGGATCGAGGCGGCCAAGAAGAGACACATGCGCAGGCGGGCACGACGGACTAGATCCTGGCAGCGAGATACGCTGCCGGCTGAGAAGGAGATACTACCGGCTAGGAGAGATACGCTGCCGGATAGGATTGTGTCGCTTGCAGACTGCATGGTGACGAAGAGGAAGAAGAGGGTTGGTCAGCAGGGGCAATACGCAAGCGACGACACGGGCGAGGAGCCGGACACAGAGGGCGGCGCGGAGGAGTACACAGGGATCGTGGAGACGGAGGAAGCCATTGAGGTATCCGCTTGCAGTTTGGTTGCGCCCACGTAGACAAACACGAGTAGAATACGAGTAGAATGTAATCCTCGGTCACGACGTTTTGTTGAAGTGTCACACGCGTAGAGTGGACGTGGTGGAGGGCTCACGCGACGGCTCGGTTAAACCTGCCCCAGAAAACGGTGACGTCTTGGTCGGCAGGGGTATCAACAAACGAAGCCATGTCTGAGCCGCGGCCCAGTATGAAGAACAACGACCGCTTCACCACGACACGTCCCTATCTTGCGATGCAGACATAGCCTCGGTATTCTCCAAACTCTTGACACCTCCGACACACAACCTCGCCTCGCCGCACGATGGCGTCTCTCCCTCCACAACGCCCCGCGTCGCAGCGCAGGGCTTCTCCCTCAGCGGAAGCCTCGTCGTCGACGTCGCAGCAAGAGGAGGCCACGCGCAGCAGCAGCTTCTCCGCCGCCTCGGTAGACTCGCAGACACTTCTGCTCAGCTCGCCACACGCCGATGCCAAGACGGACGCAAAGACGCAGGTCGAGGCATCGCAGGAGGCACCGCCGCAGCAGAGCGCCGCGCCACAGCCACAGGAGGACGAGGAGCCGCGCAGGTGCTGGATTTGCTTCAACGACGAGACCGAGGACGATTCCACAAGCTCAGAATGGCGCTCGCCGTGTACGTGTTCGCTGGTTGCACACGAGAAGTGCTTGCTGGACTGGATCGCCGACATGGAAGCACCCACAGCCGGGCGACGCGCCGGGCGCAAGTCGGGCAAGATCCTGTGTCCGCAGTGCAAGGCCGAGATCCGTGTGCAGCGTCCGCGTAGTGTCGTTGTCGATTCAGTGCGCGTCGTGGAGAAGCTGGCCGGCACCCTGCTGCTGCCTGGCTTTGCCTTTGTCACGGGTACCGCCCTCTACTCGACCCTGACGCTGGCCGGCACCCAGACCATATACGCCATTTTTGGCACACAGGATGCCGCCCAGATCCTGGGGCCGCTGTACCAGGCCCCGACCCCGGGCATGCCCTCGTCGCTGGCGATACGCCTGGTCGAGCACATGCGCCACCACTGGAGGCTGGATATTGGCCTGCCGCTGATACCGGCCATTCTCGTCGCCAGCCGTACCACGCTCGCCGACTCGTTCCTCCCGTTCCTGCCACTCATCTTCTTCGTCAGCTCAGGCCAGCCCGGCGACGAGATGCTGCAATTGCAGTGGCCTCCGAGCGCCGCCTTTTCCTTCGCCGCCCTGCCGTACCTGCGGGGCTTCTACAACGCATACTACGACCGCATCTGGGCGCCGCGAGAGCAACGCTGGCTCAAGGAAATCCAGCCTCGCGCAGGCACCGAGGACGCTGCAGAGGCCGGCGGCTTGCAGTTCGAGCTCGGCGCAGTGCATGACCATGACCACGACCACGATCACGACCATGACCATGAGCACGACCACCACCACCACCATCATGACCATGATGACGAAGTGGACGAGGTGCTCGAGGTGGAGGTAGACTTTGATATTTTCGGCGACTGGAACAATGGAGGCGCAGGCAACAACCACGATGCTGCTGAGCCTGTACCACAAGCCGAGCCCGCACATCCTCTCAACGCCCCTCCACTCGCCGACGAAGAACAAGCGCCCCACGCCCACGAGCAAGCAGCACCGCCCCCTGATATCCCCGCCCAGCCACGCCGCCAGCGCGCTCGTCGCGAACGCAACATCGCATTCTCCACCACCTCGTTAGCAGACACCATCCTTGGTGCCCTCATATTCCCCTCCATAGCCGCTGCTGTGGGCGAGCTTCTCCGTGTCTCGCTACCAACATCATGGGTCTCGCCACCAGTCGGCGCGGCAAGCACATCTTGGCTCGGCGGGTGGATGGGTGTGGGCAGGATGGGCGGGAAAGGCCGGCCCACGGGTTTCTTGCAGACAAGATGGGGCAGGAGTCTGGTTGGAGGATGCTTATTTGTAGGGCTAAAGGACGCAATCATGCTCTATGTGCGGTGGAAGATGGCACAGAACCACCGGCGGAGAAAGGTCCTGGACCACGATCGAGCACGGAATAGCAGGAACACGGCGCAGACTTGAACAGCGGCCGCTACGACTGTAGATATAACTATATATCGAGATGGCACAATCACACATCTCGCCCATACCATCACACCCTCAACCCCCACAATCTCAACCCACGCCTCTACTTCCTCCCTCCATCCCCACCAGCCTTCCCCCTCGCATCCCCAACCCTCAAATTCGTCCCTGCAACCCGATGTCCAGGCTCAAACGCCGCCGTCCGCTGCTCCCGCGACACAGTATGCTCTGCCTCCAACCGCTCGTCGCGCGCTTTCGTCGCAGCTTTGCTCTCCGGCGTCACGGCGTCTTTTAGGGAGTGGCCCAGCCGGGAGAGGGGGGAGGCGTGGGGGTCGTCTGGGGGTGTTAGGTTGTTGAATGGAAGGGGATGGAGAAGGGGGGATGGATCGACGTACGATGTTCGTCTGTTTTCTCCATTGCTGAGACGCCCCATGGTTGTGCCATCTTGATGTCTTTTCTTCTCTAAGCTTTTTTCTTTTACGAATCGAAGCGGAATCGGATGGATTCAAATTCGATTCCGGAGTCGGGTTCACGTCTTTGTGTGATGTTGTGTAGTGTACTGTAATGTGATATTCGTTGCGTCGTTGCGTGTCCCACGGCGCTGGAGTTTGCGACAAAGATGGGATGGGATATAGATTGAATTGGATTGGATTGGAAAGATGTAACTACGACTACATTCACTTGTACGACATGCCTTTATTTACAATTGCGGTTCTCAACTACGTAGAGCCTGATGTCACTGCGACGCTGGACGCGCTGCCGTGGGTGCCGATTGGATGCTGCTCGTGTGGTTGGGTGCTGGTTAGTGCTAGGGTTAGTGCGGCTGCTTCTGGAGGTCTGCTTTGGGCCTAGAGATACGGATAATAGAACGAGGTGGGGGAGTCATAATGTAGGGTTTGTGGGATTGTGATCTGTTTGTTCGTTGTGGGGAGTATGGCTGGTGGTGGAGTGTTGATGTGAGTATTGAGGAGAATGACGTGCTGAGGTGGGGTTTTGTGAGGGACAGCGGTGCTTGGGGCGCGTTTGATGCGGAGGGTGTTGAGCTGATAAGTCTTGAGAATCTAAAAGAGCATGGGTAGAGGACTATCGGTGGTCTTACTGATACCTGTTGCTATCCAGGGTTGATGAAGAGAAAGGACTACACAGTATTCTGACCTCGATGTGTGACGTCATTGCAAAGGGACTCGTTCTTACTGACACGAGATCTTTGGCATCGTTCTCCTGCGCAGAATCATTACATATGTAGTCTACTCTTTGAACATGAGGTGATAATACATGTTACTTTTGAAGCGGGATCCAGAAGTGAGTCCGATGATACGAAGTTACTCCGCTCTGCAGCGTATCCACCGGTATCGCACTTGCCGGATTCCAGTATCCGCCCCAGCTTGACATAACACGTCGACCGCGCTTTCCATCCGCACGAAGTAGTATCAAGCACTCCTCTAGCTACACAATTTTGAATATGACGGAACCAACTGACACCGTCATTCTCGACCTCGGGCCCCATGGTCAGCTTAAAGGATCCGTCTTTGCCAACGGCGTCAAGAGGTTCACCCACATACCATACGCACAGCCGCCCACTGGATCCAGACGATGGAGAAAACCTGAGCCGCTGCCCAGGGACTACGTTTACGGCAGCAATGGTCCATTGGATTGTACTAAGTACGGCAACGTCTGTCCGCAGCCGGAGTATATAGTCAATGGGAGTAGTATGATCAGTACAGACTACAAATTCGACGAAGATTGTCTGGCGGTCAATTTGTGGCAGCCGCCTGGTAATGCACCCAAAGGAGGCTGGCCAATACTTGCATGGATCCATGGGGGTTGGCTTCAGATTGGCGATCCCTCACTCAAAGAACATTCACAACCGACACAACTCGTCGCAGAAGGAGGCCTCAAAGCTATCGTTATCAGCATTGGATATCGTCTGAACATCCTCGGCTTCCTTGCTGGCAAGGGATTGAAAGGGAACTTTGGCTTTTGGGTGCGCCTTGCCATGCACCACTGCAATCATCGCTGATTAGACGTGCAGGATCAAAGATGCGCTCTGGAGTGGCTCCAAGACTATGCACCGCACTTCGGCGGCGACCCGACTCGTGTAACTCTGGGTGGGCTTAGTGCTGGTGCTTTCTCGACACATGTCCAGTTGAATTATGAGCTCACGCAAGGCAACGATCAAAAGCCGTTGTTCAACAATGTGTGGTTACAGAGTAATGCCATACCTGCACAGCCAAAGGGTTTACAAGAAGGTATCCTCGACGAAGCACCCTTCGAGTGCCGCAAAGCTAACAAGACGCAGTTGATGCTCAGCTACAGAATGTTTTTGACACGTTCAAGGTCGACAAAACATTGTCTCCAGAAGAGAAGCTCGACCGACTGCGCGATATCCCAGCGTCTTCTCTTGTCAAGAAAATCTTTGACTTCGAGGTTCACACCTTCCGCGGCGTAACTGACGAAGAGATGATCCCTGCGGAACTGATCTCTGACATCCACTCGGGCACTTTCGCAGCACGCTTCAAACAACGCGGTATGCGCATCCTTATTGGGGAAGCGGAAACAGAAGAAATCCTCTATGCTTTAACCAACCCGCCGCCTTCCTCTTCCACATCCGACATGCTGGGTGCATTGAACAACTACTATGCCCAGCCCGTGTGCGAGAATCTGCTTTCTCTCTACACGAGTGAGGGCTCCGCTGCTGATTCTAGGGTTGTAAAAGCACTGTCACATGAAGATCCAGAAAAAGCACAGCAGTTGTTTGGCCTCATCACGTCAGATGTGCAGGTCCGCGCTCCTATTCGTGTACTCTCAAAGGCATTGTTCGATGGAGGAGTACCTGCAGAGCGCATATTGAGGTATCGAGTCGCGTATAGACCGGAGTGTTTAGACAGAGTCTATCCGAGACATTTTGGTGTTACGCACGGTGCTGACGGGTTGAGCTGGTGGTTTGTCGAAAGGTACGGGTTCAGCGAGAAGGAGACAGAGAGGGTAAAGGAATGGTTAGAGCGAACGCTTATACCGCTTGTGACAAGTGAGGGACAAAGTGGCGAGAATATGAAGGCGGAGCAGTTTTTGTATTTCAAACAAAGCGGGGAGATTGAAGCTGTGAGCGATGAACACTGGGGGTGGATGATGCGCGTCGCAGAGACGTTGCGCAAATAGATGATGGCTTAAATCATCGGTTGAGGCTTCTGTCACCACGTTTTGAGGTGTTCGGGTCAGTTCAAAGTCAATTCGGTATATTATAAATCTACAGGGGTATCATCAATCATTATCCATCGAAATCGTTATCCTCGTTGCTTCTCAAGCAAGTCGTCAACCCTCTACAACTCCATCGCATCCCCATCTGAAACTCTCCCCATCTTCTCCATTCCCCTTGCCTCATCCGCCCACGTCTGTCCCCAAACCCTATAGTACAGATCTCTCATATCCCGCGGCTCCTCCCCGTGCTTGACCCCAAACATAAAGTGTCTTTTGAAAACCTTCTCATTCCCAAAGTACTTGTCGCAGGTCCCGCAGTACAACACACCCAGCGCACCCTTTTCCGCTCGCTGTCGTGCTTTCCGCGGCACCGAATGCGTAGACTGGTCGAACGGTGTGTTCTCTGTGCTGGGCTGCTCGTTCTCGTCGTGCATAGTATGCACACTTCCCTGCTCAGCGTTGAAGTGCGCTGCGTCAGGGAAGAAATCAGGATCAGCGTCGATAAACTCGAATCCATCTTGCTTCAAGTCGGGTGGTGGTGACCCGGAGCTCGAGAACTCAAAGCCGTCAGTGTCGAGCGTCGGCTCGTCGACGTCACGCTTTGTTGTGCTTTGTGCCTTGCGTGGGTAATACGCCTCGTCAGGACTATCGTAGTCGGAACTGAGCTCGCCGAAGGATATCGCGTCGGAGTCTGAGGCGGGCGCGTGGGTTTGTGGGTCGGCCATGTGTGCGCGTAGTTCATGCCGAGAGGCGAAGGACTGGTTGCAGGTGGGGCATTGGCCGACTATTCTTCTCCGCTTGGATGGTGGGATTGTCGAGTCCATGTTTGGTGTTGTAGGTTGCGGATAGTTTTGTGGTTGATAGCCTGCGTCTGCCATTGTTCTTCTGAAGTTTTACTGCTTGCGTGGGTGGTAGTAGTAGTAGTAGTAGTAGTAGTGGTAGTAGTAGTAGTAGTGGTAGTAGCGCGATTTGTGGTGTGTTTGGTTTCTGATGCACAGTAGGAGCATACATGATGGATCTCAATTTATACATATATGAAGGTCGATACTTCATCTTCTGCGTTGCTTTGGGAATCTATGAGGCAATTCTAGAAGGTCTGAGGACGTTCGTGTGATTGGTCGAATCTTCTGGAAGGATCCATAGTTCGAATGAATCGGGACTAGCGGATGATCTTCTGATGACATCCCAACTTATGTTCGTGCTTGATTCACATTGACGATGGATTGACTTGTCCAGTTGCAAGAAATGACAGAACGGGATCAAATGCCTCTGGGCTGTTGCAACAATTGCATAAGTATGACGTGCGACTATCCGTCCCCCATGCTCAACGAAGGTCTAAGATCTTCCAGCACACGAAGCGGTATCTCGCATGTGAGAACAAACCAAGAATGAAGCAAAGACTGACGCAGCTTTTAGATCATTAGATACTCTGTTACCTAGGTGTTCCTGCCAGGATAAGACAGGCGAGAAAATCAGACGCGAACACAGAGGAGTATCATCAACCCGTTGGCCAAGCAGTCTAGCCACTTAGCGATTAGACCTCCTTTTCTGTCCCCTAACCCAACAATCCATACACATAGAGAAAAAACGATCTCGGTTCGGCACCTTCGCGACTCGTGTCTTACTTTGGTGGGAGATTGCGCACTTGCAGCTTGGTTCCTGACGAAGCCAGCTTTCACAGAATGCCCTAAAGTCAATCGTACGACGTCGTTCCACTTTGGCCTGGACCGCACGGGGCACCCGCTTGCTAGGGTCTTTACAGTGCGAGTGAGGTTTCAATTTACAGCCTTATCCTGGACCCATAACCAGCATGCTGCGTCAGTCGCGTCCCTTCCCCCAGCCAACGTTGTGTCTTATCATGTCAAAAAACGTTCGTCATGGTCGAAAGCACCGCAGAACCACCGGTTGCCGCACCTTGAGCGGCTGGCAATCCTGGAAGGAAGCTATACGCTCATCGTTATGTGTCGTCTCATACAAATCGTTAGCTGCGAGGCACTATCTATAGGTTTGTCTTGTGGCTTCGCTCGCTCTATTGGATCGCTTGCTGCATCTCTGGATGGGCGAACCTTGAGCTGTAATCCGGGGAAGAGCCTCAAGCAACCGCTGGGTATAACACTAGTCGTTGCAAGCTCACGAACATCCCCGTCAATAAACTTTCCGGCGCCATGAGACCACTGCGACGATTGCATTGTTCTAGCCCGAACATGCCCATGTCTAGCAACAATGGACTGCAAGGGAGTCGAGAAGGGCGGCTAGGAGAGTAATCCTGACAAAAGCTATGCGAACCCAGGTTGACCCAATCTCAACCTTCTCATCGATTCCTTGTTCTACTGCCAGTTTCGTTATGGCTCCCTCACGCAAAGAAACAACTATCGACCTCTGCAAGAGAGTCAATGTGCAAGGGAACACTGTCTCGATCCGCATGTTAGAATACCTGAGCTCGTCGAAAGAGCCAGTTCGAGGGTTCTTCCCGTTGGCTACAGCCTTTCTTGACCTTTCTCGTCTAGTCTGGTCGATTGAAGCAGGTATTAATGAGTCGTTCAAATCACGCAAGACCTATCCGGTGGAAATCACACAAGGGCTGGACACGCGTTTCCGGCAGGTTTACGATGAATTCACAGTTCTGAGCCAGATGGTCTCAAAGTTTATCGACAACGACAATGGAAAGGGTGGCCTGGGCAAGCGTATGCGCATGATGTTCGCCGATTCTGAAGTGGACAAGGTGCGGTTGGCACTTTTGAAGAGTAGCGAGTCTTTGAAAGTAAGCTCTGCTATCTTTCGGTGGACGATAGGCGACGATCATGCTGATGCAACTGTGTCAATTGGATATGCTGGTCTCATTTCTGCCCTCGAGCGCATCAACCCGACAAAGACAACATCCTCACTACCGCCTCGTCGGACTCCTCCCCCAACATCGTCACCACCTCTGCCGCCATCAAAGAGCGACCATGGTCCTTCGGAACACTTTCTCCCACCCGTCGGCCTGAACAGCAGGCCGTCTTTCAATGATCTTCGACCAACTGCAAGCGAGCTTACAAACCTGGTTGGGACACGGCCCAGTTTGAGCGACATGGACCTACAGCATCAGGAGCATCGAATGTCCCCCGATGTCACGCACTTGCACAACGATTGGAGAGCATCCAGCATACACTCTGGTGGTTCGACTCGAGAAGCTGTGCAGTCCAGTCTAGCAAGATCTTCCGACAGACCAGTCCACAACTACCACATGCCCTACGAGGAACGAGCGTGGTCTCGGAGGGAGCACAACAACAATCTCAACGTTCACGAACAGCGTTACCCACACGATAGCATCATGTCACATTCTCAGATGGATTCCCCCTCAATGCAAAACAGGGCATTGCATCAGTCAGGAAGCCTGAGATCGGTCGGTGGCAAAGAGGGTGTGGTCGCTGCGGTCAGGCAAGGGCATCATCGTGTCCTTGAACAGCTGCTAGCAGGTGGCACCAGGATAGACCCTCTCACAGAAACTGGCTTATTACGTATAGCCATCGAGAACCGAGATGTGGCGACAACCTCTGTTCTTCTTCAGTACGGAGCTGACGCAAATGGCTCTAGCGAGGGCGGTATCACTCCACTCTTCGCTGCTACGCAGGCCGCATCTGTAGAGTGTGCTGAAGTGCTACTCAAGAATGGTGCTGATGCCAACTTCAAAGACAACGAGGGTACGACCGTGCTCTTCAAAGCTATTCAGTCTGGTCAAACAGACATCATGGCAACTCTGTTGGATCACGGCGCCAACCCCAATCTTCCATGTCCCAAACATCCTTTGTGGCCATCCTGCTACCATCCCGATGCACTTAGTCTTCTACTCTCACGGGGTGCTGATCACAAAAGAGCCCCGGGCATCATGGAGCTTGCCGCAAGTCTAAAGAAGCTGGAGTCTGTCAAAGTCCTCATCAACGCCGGTGTCTCTCCAAACGTCAGGAAAGATGGAGCGTATACACCCTTGGCTTCTGCGATTCGCGATAACAGCGCAGAAATTGTAACCTACCTGCTCGAGAATGGCGCAGACCCCAACTACAAAGCCGTCGAATACCCAACCTTCAAATGCATCACCCACAAACGCACACATTTCCTCCCGCAACTCGTCGCAGCAGGCGCAGATCTATACACGCCCAAAGGCATCATCGAAACTGCCGTCTCCTACAAGGACAAAGATGCGCTCATCTACCTCCTCGACCAAGGCGTCAACCCTAACGACCGCTGTCCAGAAGGCGGTCATACGGCCCTGACAACCGCCATTCGCGAGAACGATCTCGAACTCGTCGACCTCCTGCTTAATCGCGGCGCCAGCCCCGCAGTCCGTGGGCATGACTGGCCACTCTGCATAGCAGTCAAGAACCCCACCTTGCTGAAGCGCCTCCTGGCCGTACCCGACATCAACCCCCGGGCCTTCCGCGGCGTGCTAGAAATGGCCGTCCACGCAGGCCAGCTGGAAAGCGTCAAACTCCTGCTCAAGGCAGGCGTGAGTGTAGAGGACAAGAACTGTGGCGTCTTCTCCCCTCTGACGACGGCCATTCGCGAGGGACATAAGAGTATTGTGCGCTACCTCCTCGACGAAGCAAATGCAGACCCCAATTCACCGGGTGAACACCTCCCTCTCGTCAAGGCGCTGCGCAGCTATGATGGCTCTGATACAGAAGTCATGCAGATGTTGTTGAGCAGGGGTGCGGACATCAATAGGATGCACAGGGGGTGGAATGCTGTGCTTCAGGCGGTAGAGAATAGCGACACTCAAGTGTTAGGTCTGCTTGTTAGTCTGGGTGGGCCAGTCGATCTCCAGGCCGTCGACGAAACCGGGCGGCCGGTAATTGACATTGTTGGCGACCGTAATTGGGAGGAGGGTCTTGCGCTGCTTTTCCCCAAATCTTCGTCCCCACGGGCTAGACAGTGAGTCCGTTTAGCATGTTTGTTGGTCTCTTCAGTTGCTGATCCTTAACAGACAACCTGCGTTGAAAATGTTCCCTTCTTGAATAATGGTAATGGTAGCCGAGGACGACTATGGGGGACTTTTGCAAGCAGATACGTACTGCGATTTCGGGAGCGGCACCTACAACGCTACATGTGCGTAATACCCAGCATGTTTATATGCACATACTGTAATCTTTCGTTTGTCATTTGTCATTTGTAGCAAGGTTGAAGTCGAGTCTCACGTTTCCTATTCCATATCTCACGCGCCAGTCATAGAACTCTAGCCTTCCCTTGTGCCTGACAGATCTGTATAGCGTTATGTTACACAACGATTTTTCCAACCAGAGCATAATCCGAACCAAACTGAAGACTGAATCTTCTAATTGTCTAGCCTAACATTGTATGCATCTTTTGCGGAGTATGAACCCGCACAAAGCTACCAAACTCACACGCTATCCAACGAAGCCTATAAACAGCAACTCCAACCTTCATCACGCCAATCTTTGAACAACAGAACCACCCCACACACACCTCAGACTCTGCGCGAAGAAGCTCCTACATCCCGGGCCCAGTACAGCATATCCGACCACGCCACCGCCCCCCGATCAGCTTCAGAAAGCGGATAAAACCCCAACCGAATCCCATCCTCGGTCAACACAACTCTAGCGCAAAATCGGCCGCAGTTACGACAAGTATCGCACGTCTTCTGCTTGTCGCCCGCTGTCTTGGTCCACTTGCTCGGCTTGCTCCTGGTGTTATATGTGGTATTGTCGACGCAGATGTCGCGGGTCAGGAACTTATCGCGGTTCCTCAGCATCCGAGTGTAGTGCTTGATATGATATGATTTGGTGAGGTAGTCAGTGTCGAATTTCAGCTTGAAGGAGGTGCGGACGGAGACGGGGAAGGCGGTGAAAGGTTTCCAGTGGCCGACTTCGCCGGCTTGGACCCAGAAGACCCAATCGATGTGCTCCGAGTACTTTTTCGGGGATCGTCTTGCTCTAGGCACTGGCTTTGCTGGCTTTGGCTTGTCTTGTGATAATTCGTCCTCTGATGACTCGTCGATCGGAACTTCTTCGATTCCATTGTGAGGCTCTGGTTCGCTATCTTCTGACGACTCGGTGACATCGCGCCATAGCAAGGCTTGGGAGTTTATCTTTGGGCGGTCTTGTGCGCGTCGTGGTGTTTGACGCGCTCGGTCAGGCTTGCGAAGTGGGATGACTACTTTTGGGCTTTTTCTGATTCGACGACGCGGGAGATTGACGGAGGGGTCCCTTCAGCCTTTGAAGATGTAAGTATTGCGTCTGAAAGATTGGATTTCACAGCTTACGCGTAGGTTCAGCCTCGTGTGCCTTTGCATGGCTAGATGACGAAGATGTACTCTCTTCCGTTACCGACTGACTTAAATTCGGCGAAGACGACTCGGCTACCAGCGAAGGCACCACGCTCTGATCAATGCCTAGTTGTAGAAGATGAGATGCGACAGTTTCCCACTGATCTTCCCGGCTGATCTGGCTGGAGACGTCGTCATACTGTTTCTTCAGTCTGGACACACCATACAACGCCTTCAACGCCACTGCATACGAATGTGCAATGTCTGGCATGTTTTGAGATGGGATTGTAGCGCCGTTGTATGAGAACGAGACAACAGCTAAGTAGAATGGATGAAGAAAGAAAAAAGACAACCCGCGCCATCAGGCTGTAGCCTACACGCGTACTGACGCGCAGTCACGAGGATATGCGGTGTAATCCTTGGCGCAAGCGTATTGGCCTTCTTTGGGCTCAAAGTGCAGCAATCTTGGGTTGGCGGGTTTGTATTTTTTTTTCTCAGTGCTCAATACTAAAAATGGTAAAAGTTTCGGTTGGAAATGGAGAAATGCGCGTGGCGGGTGCTTTCAGTACCTATCTACTCCAATACTAAGCAAGCGAATGCGGGATATCGAACTCTAGCTGTTTGTAAGATGTGTACTCATCCAGTCATCTCAGTGTACGTGTTCTTCTTAACCCTAGAAACTCTGTCACCGGAGCGGCAGGCTCTTCTCTTCAGCAACCTCTGCTCCGCCCTGGACAGGCTTGGCCTCAGGACTTGCTGCCGGGGTGAGCCAGGGCGCATCGTTCTTGCCCGCGACCTTGGAGGTCTTCGCTCTCCGATTCACGTATCCTGGATCAGGGCTGGCCCACGCGAAGCCAAACCCATCGCCAAGCATCTCCTGAATTCCTTCGGCCAGGATCTGCACAGCCTGCCTCCTGTTCCGCGACCACTCCCAAGCTCTGCTCCACCGTCCAGCCTGGACGGCTGTCTCTTCGCCCCCCTCGAGCCCATCTAGAATCGAGCGCCACACTAACATGGTCTTCTCGAGCTCGGGCGCCCGCGAGACACCGATGACGCTCACGCCGAGTTTGGTCCCGCCGACGTCGTCGTTGGATTCGTGTTGCCAGGGGACGCCCGAGGCTGGGTCGCCTTTGGACCCGCAGAGGGCGCCGGCGGATATCCATGTCTCGAGTGCGAAGCGGATGGCGATGACTTCTAGCCGCTCGCCGTAGGAGTCGCAGAAGTCGCTTGCGTTGCGGACGACAGTACGTAGTGTCGAGGGAGCGGGGTGCCAGTCGCCCAGCGCGCCACACGGGACGCCCTGCCGGCGCAGCAAGCCCATGCCTAGAATCGACGCGTTGGGCACGACATCTACGCCGGCTTTGCGGAGGCGCTGAATTCCGCGGGGGCCGGCGAGGGTCTGATTCTGCAGCGTGAAGTTGGCGTAGGATTGCACGGCGTTGAGCGGCTCGCCTGTCTCACGCAGAATCATCTCGGCCATGTCGCCCAGCACATCTAGTGGGTACCCAGAGATACCAATGTACCGAATCGTGCCCTCCTCATCGCGTATGCGCCGCAGCTCGCGCACAGCCTCGAGCACCTCGTCAGGGCTCACAAATTCCACGTCGTGGCAGTACACCAGGTCGAGGTACTCGGTGTGCAGCCTCTCCAAACTCCGGCGCACGCTCTGCCGGACCCATTCCTTGCTGTAGTCGAACTCATCGCCGCGTATCCGTCCCACCTTGGTCAGGATCATGTACGAGTCGCGCGGGAAGGTTTCGCGCACAAAAGGCGTTGCGAGCGCATTGCCGAGCAGCTCCTCAGAAGGGCCGTAGTAGGGTGATGTGTCGAAGGCACGGATGCCGTGTGTCAAGGCCGAGGTGACCAGCCCGGTTGTGTCCATGGCGAAGGGGTCGTCATTGTATTGGTGGTTGAAGGTCGCGGTGCCAAAGACGAGGGGTGGGAGGATGGAGGACAGTTGGGTGCGCTGCCCGTTTGCGAAGGAGTAGGGGATTGCTTTTTGGCGCGAGGGCAGTGTTGCCGTGGTGGTGGGGTGTTCTGTAGGGGTGCTTGCCATGACTGCGACCTGATCTACTGCGCGACTGTCGCCTCGTAGGAAAGTGTGTGTTCTGCTGCTTTGTTCCTATAAATCTTGGTGGGGTCGCGTTGAACGCGGTCGTCTTCCGCGCCGGTGAAGCCTGGCTGACGGCGCTTTGAGGTAGTTCAAGGTTTGATTTGAAGAAAGAAAGAAAATGCGAAAGATCGAAAACCCCCAGGAGCGAAGCCGTCCATACTTGATACCCCTCGGCGCGCCGGACCGCTCCCAGACCAGCGAACCCAGAAGCGTTCAATCGACGCCTCACCACCGACCGTTTTGGTTGCTCTGGAAGCCCCACGGCGCATCAGAATCTCCGCCCGCGATGGCAGGAAAACATGGACTAACACGCTTCAGAATGACGCCATCTGCGTCTAGAACGTGTTTTCCCTAGCTTGACACTTCTGATTCGCTGCCGCGGTCCAGCGCCATGGCTTGTCAGATTGCCCTGCAGCTCGGGCTGACACGGCCGATCGTGCTGCTGACAGAGGACCCTTGCGGGAAGTACCGGAGTGGAGGTGTGATAAGACGGTTGTTTGGAATTGCATGCTCAAACACCAGAGACATCTGCACCTCGGTATGGCCACGTAATTGTGAATTTGCAGAGAATGGAGTCCACGTTTGGGTTAGGCGCGAATCGGTCTCTGCGCCTTCTTAGTCTGACTTGATCCAAGACTATGGAAAATGTTGAACTCGGCCCGTTGATACATACCTAGTACGAAATGCCTGTCGAGGCTGACAAAAAAGCCGCTTCTATGCGCTGTGAGCGAAGTATAAGCACTCTCTGTCCTGCATTAGATTGTTCTGTAACGCTGCTAGACTTACGTTGGCTCTTGCTTACGCTTTGCCATGAAGTTCTACGCGCATGCCTGTTTCAGAGGTCTGCAGGAAGTCTATTTCACACAGAACTTGCGCGTCCTTTCTGTGGTGAGTGTCATTTGTGTCAACCGTTCCAGCAATCTATGTTATACATGCAATAAACACCAGAGACACGGTGTCAAAATCGTGGCTGGAAAGATGCTCCTGATACAATTTTTTTCGGGTGAAGATACGATTGCGAGTACGCGGGGTTTGTCGTAAGAATGCAGTAGACTTGAGGATGATGCTACGTGCGACTTGAAGGAAGAAATGAGTTGTTGGAGTGAGTGGACATTGCTACTTTAGATAGGGCAGTCACTACAGTCGTCAGCTAGTCTACGACAGCAGTTGCTAATGATATCTATACAACAAAATTCAACCATAGTTACGAACAAGAAATAATTCTAGTATAGAGAACTCACGACTTCCTGGGTTCGAGTGCGAATTGATATACACACGTCTTGGCTAAACTCGCGCAAACCCGCACGACGTATACGATGTCATGACAGACACATTGCTCAAGGTTGTTCAGTATACCACGAGACTCGCACGCCCAAGGCTTGCAAGCACCTCTGTGCTCGACCGAGATTGGCTACGTCCGTGTCATCGGAAGCAGGGCACATCTGTAGAGTGGCGTGAGCTCAACGAACAGTGTTGTGGGTAGAGGTGCACTAAAGACTCACAGTACCGGGGTTCTCCTTAGCTCCTCCTACGCCACTGTCTTTCCTGTCGTTGACGAGTGGGCTGACGATGCCGTAAGTCTGTGTGGTGCGCACAAGAACGAGATCGTATAATGCCTGTACCTCTCCTGCTTTTCGGCTTTCGGCTAAAGAACAGATTATATTGAACGCATCTGCCGTGCTTTTTGCTCTTATCCAAAGTTCCTGGAGACCTTCGGGTATCAGCGAGAAGGCTTCAACAGCACTCTGTCCCAGGTCTGGCCAATCAAGGTCTAGAGTTTTGATCTGTGTATTTTTCAAAAAGCGCCCCAAGGCTGCTAGGGTATCATTGTCCGGACTCTGGGATAGACAGACCTTGAGTGTCCTCAAGTTTTGATGTTTCTGTAGCGAGGTTAGGACCTCGGGCGTAAAGAACAAGGTGGGCGCCGAAACTGGAACGATCTCTGTGACGGAGAAGCGGGTAAGGTTGTCCATTTTGTCAATGACACCACCGGTGAAAGACTGGCGTTTAGCCGTATAGTCACTGTGCATATGGGAATCCGGAAGAAGCATGGTACTCTGAGAAACAAGCGACAGACTTGTGAGATCTTGCAAACCAGCCAGTACTTCAGCCGTCTTGCTTGGCGACGAGCCGGAGAAGCCGTCAAACGAGAAAGCCTCTAGCTTTTTGAAACTCGACAAGAAAGCCAGACTCTGGTAGTGGAAGTTCCCTACCAGGCTGATCTCCACAAGGTCCGGATACAAGGAGCTTAGCGTTCTCAAAAACCGGTGGAGGCATTCGCGATATAGAAATGACTGTCGACCAGATATTGCTCGAATGGTAATTCTCTGGACCTTCGGTAATTGTCTCAAAGCATGGTTTAGCCTTTCCAGCTCTGCCTCGTACAGATCCCACGTCAGCAGCCGAGGCGGGTCTCCTGGGTGGCTGCCCAGAGCTGGTGCGCTAAGTAAAGACCTGAGGTCGACATCTTGAATGTTGAGCAAAAGCACCTTGACTTGCGGCAGATATTCATGCGGTACTCGACTCAGCCAGTGAAAAAGGACCGACTGGCTTCGAAAGCTGAGCGGTCTCTCGAAGAGGAATTGCTGAGCCTCCAAATAGATCTCTCGACAGGTCTGCAATAATTCCGTACCATGCAAAGGCGACGAAAGCACGGCTTTGTATATCAACTCGCGGAGCTCCAACGGAAGAGTGAACAACAGCGTTTGATATGCGGGTACGACCATCATGGGAGAAAGTCAAGCGGTAGTGACAAATAACGCCCGCTTCAATTGGCTACCCACATGAGTTAGCACGCAAGTTCCGAGTGGAGGGGAGATAGACTCTACCGTAGGTATCGTTTGACACCCACAGCTCCTGCTTGTAGTCGCACAATTGGCAAGCTTGCCACGGGGAATGATTTGGATAATAGTGCCCTGTTGTCGGTGTCGGTAGTCGAGCAATGACTTGAGGAAAGAGCCCGGAGAAGCGACTTGCAGTCGGAGTGGTGATCTGACTGGAGCACACAGGACCATCCCGGCAAGTGGTGTGAGGTAATGCAATGTTTTAAATCCGGATCAAGGTCCGACAGATGTCATTGCAAGATGCTCTGGAAGGCGTCTCAAGCCGCTCGTACTGAGGCGTGAGACACGAATGCCCAACGATTTCTTTTCCCACATACGATCAGGTTTTAGGATGAACCGAGCCAAAAGTGAGCCCAATGTGACGATACTCCAAGACTCGAAGTACAGGGAAAGCCCCCGAGGCATGTCTGGTGATTGGACGTTGTGGTATTGAGCAGGGCATTCGCGGTAACAGACGCGGCCGCTCACAGTGAGAAGTGACCTTTGGCCTCCAATGAGCTGATTAGTCTGTTCAGCGTGACCACCAAGTGACCAAGTAGGCAGTCTTTGTGTGATGGCCGATAAGGCTTGCAGAAGCAAACTGCCGAATTCGCGTTTTCCACGTGGAGAAGCACGACTAGCTTCTGAAAGAGGAACAGCAAACCGAATTCGGTATTACTAAAAGACCGATGAGGGCTACCGTCTCAACTGGTGCATTTACCGAGCTTCGCCGTGCCTCCTGTGACGAGTCTAAGTGGCTGCATGGACGTTGAATCTTCAGCCGCGCCTAGGCTAGAGAGGATTAGAACATCAGGAGCTCACCTTATGGAGACGAGTAACGAATTCTGCGACGTTAACGTGGTGATTTGGAACACCATATGCAGGTAGAAATCGTACGATCGTGGCACTGTCAAGCTGATATTTCGTGGCAGCCACTGCCATTATTGCAAGGAAAGAGGCGATGGTGTTGAACATCGTGGTCTGCTAAGATCCGCATCCTTGGAGACTGAAGTAGTGTTCCGGGCAATTCTTGAGACACGTTTCGTTTGTGGGGTTGTTGAGAGTGAATACCAGTCGTGAACAAGTCTTCCATTGTGATAACTTGCTTGAAACCATACCTGTGGTGCTTTCGATGAGCGTAAGTCCTGTAACATGGACCTGCATCGGAGCTTAACGAATCTCTCATCATTAGCGAACATTGATCAGCAGAGTGGGCAAAGCGTTGCGCCCCCTCGCGGGTCTGCAAGCCTTGCCTCCTTCACCGCAGCCAAAGAGGTGTACTGCGACTGCTTCGGCTGCAAAGCGAGCTGTCACATGCAGTACCAAGCAGCGACTAACCGAGGATACTCGCTGGAGTTCTCTGCATGATCTGCGTATTGCCCGTATCATACGATAACGGGTTGCGCTCCGGGGTGTTCGTGGCAGGTCGCAGGCATGGGCGGTAGCTTTCATGGGACGACGTTGTTTACCGAAGCTGCACTTATCCAGTTTGGGTGGAGCGGCTCTTGTTCCGTATCTCTCTGGCTACGAAAGCAGTCTGGACCTGACGCAGTGTAACAGACACCTAAGCACAACTTCGTTTCCCACGCGAGCTTCGACGTTCCCACGTAGCATTACTTTTTTGAGCCGCATGTGCACGCAATGGTTTCCGCATCTTGTCCGGCTGATGGGCTGAGCGCCTCGACGCCCTCGAAGCTAAGCTGTCACTTCATGTCCGGCAACTCATGACACATCATGCCATACCAGCCAGCAGGCGAGAGTCCTGTTCAGCTTGAGTTTTGACTCCTCCCTCCATGTCATTTCATCGCGCATGTTAGAGGCATTAAAGCTTCTGACTCTTCGGAACATAGTCAAACCATCGACGTGTATGGGCGAGCATACGAATTAGTACGGCCTACATCTGCGCGCATATGGACATCATCGGTCACCTACCTGGGAACCAACGGCTAACGGAGACTACAATCACAGCGCTTTCGCAATGGACGCTCAAGCTCGAGGGCCGAGGTGGCAGCTTAGACCATGTGGCGTCGACGTGCAGTCGATCCAGACCCCTTCTTATCCTTGAGATGCGCACTTAATTTGCTTTTTTCAACTCCTGGTGGCCTTCGATCAGGCCATAGTCTGCCCACACAGTACAACACCAGGCAGTTTTAGGATTCAAACTTTCGCATACTATCCGTCTGCACCACGCACCCTACATATCGGCTGTTTCTCTGCGTATCGTACCTGTACGTGCGTAATTCCCCGTTCGACCCGTCAGGACAAAACCTATGGATCGATTGCCACCGTCCAGAGAGTACCAGCGTGTGCAAGCAGGACAGATCTATTACGCCCTTGTGGTGTTGACTACAGACACCTTTCACATAGTTACATCCTCGCTACTCGTACCGTAGGGAGGCTACATCCGCCCTTTCTCGAGTGAAAAACTATCACTCGCACCATTCAAACTTCTGATGACATCCTTTCATCGAAGTTCCAGGCTCAGCAAAACTTCCAAGCCAAGCAGTCGGGTTTGACTAAACTCAGGATAGTCAAAGCCAAACAGTATGGCATGGTATGTCAGACATGCGTCCTGGTCTCCAGAGGAGACTGCGTTGCACTGCGTCAACCGCCGCACGTGGAACAGGGCATCCCCGTGTAAATCCGGGCGCGGAGCGTACTTGGCAAGGCTTCTGTTGCGTCACAGTCAACTGCTTGTACCTGCAGAAACCTTGCAAAATTGGAAATCCCCAACGCCAACGCGAACGCGAAGCCGAGTTCTGAAAAAGCCGCGGCGAGGATTTGGAATCTTCTACGGTACGTCGGCCGGCACCACGTGGACGTATCGTGTCATGCAGGCAGCCTGCACAGCATCAAGCCACACTGATTTCCCAGTCTAGCTTTCCCCAGCTCCCTGTATTGCTTTTCGACATAAGATCCATCCACGTTGGGCTTCCACGCTTCAAGGCGCTTCTCCACGCTCTCCCACCCATCGTACGATGCACATAGGCCAGGACGACGATGCCAGCTTGGTGTTGTAGTTTACGTGCTTATTCGCTGGAACTAGCTCCAGAGGCGTGAATACAGGTCTCCATGTGCGCTGTCCTACGCAAGACTTTTCTTTCCAGCCAAGAAGCTTTGACAGCTTTCATCTCGCATGGCTGGCACAGATCCATATACACCCTCCACCACCACCACCAGCTGCCATCTTCCAAATCTCAGCCCTCGCTTTGTGAACCTCCACAACATTGACATGCCACGTGGATGCACACCCCGAAGCCTCGTGGCAGCCACGTACGTACACTCCTTTGCGGCTGCAGACGATGTGACGTGCGAGGTTGCTGACTAGCTGGGCTGTTGACGAGTTGGCGTTGGAGATGGCTGACTGGATGGCTAGAGTACGTGAGTGAGTAAGTATGTAACTAAGCATCACGTGGAAGCCCACCTTTCAACCCCCTCCCTCTACGCTCTTTTGCCGCACACGCCCCAAAGCCTCATAGCATCCACCCACGCACCACTACCTTGCAGCTGCAGACGATCTAACAGACTGGCCAGCTGACTATTTAGAGTAATCGAGAGCTAGTGTCCACATCTTAATCGAAATCGACGGTCTCGTCATGGAAACAAGTACCCGGACTACATCCCTCCCCCTCCATACCCTATCCCTGCAGTGTTGTCGACGGAGAGAATCGAAAAGACTGTAGCTGTAGTCACGTATACATAACAGTCGATATAAATCTGCAACCTCATTGTCTAAAGTGAAGTAAACAAGCCACGAATACGCAACCCATTCATCTCCACGGCCTGCTAGACACGCCACTAATAAGCACTGTACTGTCCTAACCTAACCTAACCTAACATATACCACGCTTCTTCCTGCCCTAGAATACACCCGCGATGTATACTGTACAGCGAGGGAGTTTGGATAGCGTAGCCCGCGGTCCGCAGAACGATGATTGTATAGATGGGGGAGGAAGGTGGTTTGTAGATGTCGAGGGAGGGGAGCCAGGGACTGGTTTGTTTTGTGTGAGTTCTTGGTAGTGGTTGGGACAGGACGGGACAGGACAGGACGGGACGGGATAGGGTGATGTGGAAAGAGATAGATGGACAGACGGATGGGTAAGACAGCAAGCAAGGCAGTGCTCGAGATGCTTTCAAAAGGTGGTGGGGAATGAGGGAAAAAAGGAAAAGGAAGAAGAATGCAAATAAATACTTGTACATGCAGATTTGAAATGCTTCGCCACATACACTCTCTACAACCACCCACTATTAGCAATCTCTCAGCCTGGGGAATTTCAGGGCTGGGATTCATAGCCAACGAAAACTCGCATCTGTTCATACACGGTACATAATCAGCCCTCTTGGGGTGGGTCTGCATGGATACGGCCCAAGCTGCCGCATGTTGTGCTCCACCGCTCCACCACTCTGTTTCCGAGTGCACCTTCGCCTGCCACGTCTAAACTGTGCTAGCCGCTTATGCGACGCGGAGCAGCTTGGCGGCGTAGTTGACAATGGTGTCCTCCTGGGGGAAGGACAGCTCCTCGAGCTTCTGGGCGTACGGTGTGGGGACCTCGGCGCCGGTGACACGGGCGGGGGGAGCCTCGAGGTAGTCGAAGGCGTACTCGCAGGTGAGGGCCATGATCTCCGAGGCGACACCGAACGAGGGGAAACCGGACTCGACGCACAGCATGTGGCCCGTCTTCTTGACCGACTTGACAATGGCTTCGATGTCGAGCGGCTTTATCGAGCGCAGGTTGATGACCTCGGCCTCGATGCCGTACTTTTGCTTGAGCTGCTCGGCGGCGACGAGGGACTGGCCGACGCAGCGCGAGAGGGTGACGATGGTGAGGTCCTTGCCGGAGCGCTCGATCTTGGCCTTGCCGAACTGTGGCTTGTCAGCATGCTGAGGGGATTGGTTTGCAGGCGTGTCGTCTTACAGGAATGACAAAGTCGTCCTTCTGAGCCTCCTCGCTCATGGGGAAGGAGAGACCGTAGAGGAGCCTGGGCTGTTGTTAGCTGGCACGCGGAGAGGGGGTTACGGGGAGACGCACTCGTTCTCCAAGACGACGACGGGGTTGGGGTCGCGGATGGCAGCCTTCAGGAGACCCTTTGCGTCCTCTGCGCTGTAGGGAGCCACGACCTTGAGACCGGGGATGCTGCCGTACCAGGCCGAGTAGTCCTGGGAGTGCTGGGCACCGACACCGGCGGCGAAACCGTTGGGGCCGCGGAAGGTGATGTTGCAGGGCTGGATGCCACCGGACATGTAGTGTGTCTTTGCGGCCGAGTTGATGATCTGGTCAATGGCCTGCATGGCGAAGTTGAAGGTCATGAACTCGCACTGTCGAGCGTCAGGGTCAGTGCGTGCTGTTGGAGGCGGCGCAGGGCAGCGCAGTGCGGGCGGCTACTCACAATGGGGTGCAGGCCAGCGAGGGCGGCACCGACGGTCAGACCAGCGAAGCCAGACTCTGTGATGGGCGAGTCGATGACCCTCTTCTCGCCGAAGCGGTCGAGCAGGCCCTTTGTGACCTTGTACCTGCAGCTCCGTCAGCAGCGATCGAGCAGGTGTGCAGGTGTGCAGGCTGCAACAGGCTGCGATGATGTGCGGCAGTCGGCGATAGCCATCCCCACTAAACGTGGAAGATGACGGCTACGCGCTTTCCATGCTCCCATCGCGTATCGCGTATCGCAGCTTTGCCAGCCAAAGACGGGGGCACGTACGCTCCGTTGTACTGCGCAACCTCCTCTCCCAGGACAAAGACCTTGTCGTTGCGCTCCATCTCCTCGGCCATGGCCTCGTTCAGCGCCTCGCGCACCGTCATCTCCTTCTGGCCCGAGGCGTATCCTCTCCGCGCGATCGAGGGGGTGAGGGCTGCGGCGCGGAACGCAGGACGGAAGGCCGGGCGCGAGGCGGCGAGCAGGCGGGCGGCCGGGCGGGTCATCCTGGAGGCGGCCATTGTGTGTGTTGTGGCTCTCGGGGGGTGGCGAGAAGGAGGCGGAGGAGAAGCGGTGCCGGCGGTGGTGATGGCTGGGCTGGAGCTGTCGACTGTCGACAAGTTTGCAAAACTGAAGCTCCGACATGTGAGCACGGACACGCTCCCAACAACTAGCGTCTGCCGTCTTCACCCGACACAGTGTTATCTATGCAGCATGTACAGACTGAGTAGTGTCTTTGATCTACAATTCGTCATGCTGTGAATACAGTCTAACATTTCAGAAGTACAATTGGACGTGCTAGAAACGCGATTGGACGTGCATTTCAATACGCATGCCATGAGAGGATGGACAGTCTACACACCGCCATGGACCCTGTTGAATGTTTACTTCAGCAGCACCTCAACATGCTCTAGTACACAGCACACACTGCGTCAACACTTCCACGTCTCAACATTCACCATCACAACATTCACCACCACAACAATATTTGTAAAACACGCAATGGCCATGACACATTCTCATTACCCCCCTAGACTCTATCGATATTACATGCATACATAACGCGCCTTTTGCGACGCTGCGGTACAAGAGCGGAGCAACAATGCTCGTAGAAGCGAAATCCAGGCTGAACACGCCTGGATGCAAAATGGTCTAGAGAACAACAGGTGCTGCAACGAAGTGAAACGCTCGGCTCGGCGCTGCTCTGCTCTGCTCAAAGCATCTAAGCGTCGGCAGGCTTGCGGCCCACCATCAGGTACATGGGCGTGAAGAGCTTCTCGCGACCACCGGCAACAAGGCAGTCGGCGGCAAGCGCAAGGCTGTCTGCTGTCTTCTGGGTGCCTCTGGGTGCCAGGCCGATCATCTCGAGAGCGCCAACGAACCTGTGGACGAGCCCGCGGCCGACCTTGGTCATGCGGAGGATGGTGGGGATGTCGCCCATGGTGCTGATGTACTTGAGCTGCCCAGACAGAGGCCAGTACCACGGGTAGGGGTCGTCACGGTCAGCCAAGTCCTCGTGGTGCTCCATGACGAAGCCGGCAGCCTTCATGGCGGCGAGGGCGACGTCGATCTTCTCCATGTTGGAGATGCCGTCGCCAATCTCGATACCGAGACGGATCTCCCTGTGGTGGGGGTTCTCGTTGTCGTACTTGTCGGTCATGAGCCACTCGTAGACACCGAACACACCGCCGGGCTTGAGCACGCGGAAGATCTCGCTGTAGATGCCCTCGAGCGAGGGGGCGTGGACGGTAGCCTCGATAGCGTAGACGGCGTCGAACGAGTTGTCGGGAAAGGACATTTGCTGAGCCGTGTTAGTGGCAGAGATCAGACGAAAAGAGCTGCACGACTGCTTACCATGAAGTCACCCTTGGTGAACTTGAGCTTGTCGGACAGACCCTCCTTCTCGGCGTAGGCGGTCGCACGCTCGATCTGGTAGTCGTTGTTGTTGAGACCGACAACGTTGACGCCGGCAAACTTGACAATCTCACGCGCAGGACCACCGACACCGCAGCCAACGTCCAAGACGCGCATGTTGTCCTGCAGCTGCATCTTGTGGGCGAGGTAGTGCTCGTGGCGGGCAATGGCGCGGTAGAAGGACTCGCCGTAGGCATAGCGGCAGAAGTGGAAGCTCTGTCCCCAGCCGTACTCGTACAGGTCCGTGGCCAGGTTGTAGTAGTGCCTGGTCAGGGTGGCATACTCGTCTCGTCGTTCCTGCGCATGTCAGTCGCCGTCACCGCCTTTCTGCTGCACGCATAACACCCACCTTTCGTGTCTCCTCGGTCTCGTCGGCGGCGGCCTTGTTGTCCCAGTGCTTGAAGTACTCGTCCACGGCAGCCTGCTGCGCGGCCTTGTCCTTTTGCAGCATGGCTGTCATGCCACCACGCGCCTTGGCCGACTGGCCGTGCATGGCTTTGTTGAAGGCGGCATCACGGGTGTGGTCTTCCTGTTCGAGCGCAGAGGGAGACATGGCGGCGGTAGAGAAGGGGACGATTAGGGATTGAAGCAAAAGTACTGTGTTGAAGCAGTGTCAATTGGCGAGGTGAAGAGCCAGAGAAGGGGTAGACCAGTGTTTCTTATGCGAAATAGCGGTACAGGAGATTCCTACCGCCCCTAAACTGTACCGAAGGTAGCATCAAATTATCGATGATCCCGGTTCAGGTGGACCAATCACACCCGTCTCTCTACGGCCACGCTAAATGCGCCACCCCGACTGCTAAAGATTCCTTGAGTCCCTCCACCGGCAGTACCTCGACGTTCGACATTCACTGCTGCGCCCCACTTGCGCGTACTGCAACACCGCCTATTCGCCCGTGAAGCTCGTCGCCAACGCAACATCCTCCGCGCGCAACTTCACCCGCTTCGCACAGTCGCACACGCACAGTCGCACACGCGCTGGTCCCACCCAACGTACACCCGCGCCCGTCATACGCTGAGGACGCTTCTGTCCAAAACACACCGTCGCGACCACCATGCCTCCCCAGATCAAGACCGACCTGAACCGCAGCGGCTGGGAAACGACCGATTTCCCTTCCGTGTGCGAAAAGTGTCTGCCGGACAACCCGTACGTGCAGATGCTGAAGGAGGACCACGGCGCAGTAAGTGTCTGCTCCCGTAATACAACCACGGACAGCGTGCTAACACATCCAGGAATGCAAAATCTGCACACGCCCATTCACCATATTCCGCTGGAAGTCCGATCGCACAGCCCGACAGAAGCGCACCAACATCTGCCTGACATGCGCGCGCCTCAAGAACTGCTGTCAGTGCTGCATGCTGGATCTGTCGTTCGGCCTGCCGCTCGTTGTCCGTGACGCAGCGCTGAAGATGGTTGCGCCCGGGCCACAGAGCGACATCAACCGACAGTACTACGCACAGGAGCACGAGCGCGAGATCGAGGAGGGCAGAGGGGCCATGGAAGCATACGAGAAGACCGATGAGAAGGCGCGCGACCTGTTGAAGCGTCTGGCGCAGAGCGAGCCGTACCACAAGAAGCAGCGACGTCTGGAAGCAGAGGCCGAAGAAGGGGGACCAAGCGGACAAGGCGGGCAAAAGGCGCTTCCCGCACCGGGCACTGGTGGAGGATCTGCATACGGGCACACGGGAGGGCCGATCAGGACACGAGACTCGAGAGGCGGAGCCAGCAGCGCGCGAGGCGGCATGAGGCCTGTACGAGGAGGACGCGCCGCAGGACCACCAGCACAGCCCAACCCCCAGGACTGGTTACCGCCCTCTGACCCCAACGTTGCATCGCTGTTCGTCACGGGTGTCGAAGACGACCTCCCCGAACACGAGCTGCGCACTCACTTCGCACAGTATGGCCAGCTACGGTCGCTGGTATGCTCGCATCGAGCCCACTGCGCCTACGTCAACTACGTCAAGAGGCAGGACGCGGAGACGGCTGCAGAAACACTCAAAGGCAAAGTAGTCATCAAAGGCTGTCCCATGCGGGTGACATGGGGCAAGCCGAAGCAGTTAGACAGCCTGGACCAGAACGTCAGAATGCAGTACGCAAAGGAAGGTAGACAGGCAGCCGGCCCACGGCGCGCAGCGGCACAAGCTGCGATCCAGGCGCCGCCACAGAACGACTTGGACAGTCTGGCACTCGCACCTCCACCGTCGGGTGACGACGAAGCCAGCTACCCCAGTCTGGCGGGCAACTAGTGTACAGTAGACATAGCATTGGGTCGGCGTTGTATTACAAACGGCATGGGTATCACATTTCCGGCGCTCGACAAGACAAAAGTTTACGCCGAGCAGCACTTTGTTCCTCCTAATGTACTCTTGCCCTTGTTCTTCTTGATATCCTCGTTATCCCCGCGCTCCGTGTGTTCGTGTATCCGAATCTCTGCACCAATGTCAGTAAACGACCTAGTAGAATCCCAACCCCATCCGAATTCATCACGTACTGTAGTTGTCGCCCTCGGTGGCCTGTCCCTGAACGACGTTCTCCCTCAGAAACTTGGCTACCTCCTCGGCATGTGCAATCTGCTTCTGAAACTCCTCGCTGCCTGTCTGTAGGTTTCGGTTCGTCTCGAAGTTCTTGCGCACCTCGACGCGCGCGGCGGAAAGGACGCTCGCATCTCCTGGATTGGGGTGAGTGGTGTTCCATTGGGTGAAGTTCAATTGAATGACGGGGCCGTACCTTGGAAGGCGATGCGCGCTGATCGCAGCAGGTTTCGGTAGGCTACGAGGGCCATTTCGCGGGACATGGGGCTTTGGTCGGGGGTGTACGGAGATGTAGAAGTTGGGATGGCGAACGTGAAGTCGCGGAAAAGTAGAGCGCACGTGCAGCGACAGGGATCAGTTGCCGATCTGCAGTAGCTTGCCGTGACGCAGTAGCTCTCCCCCACGCGCGCATGTCTCGCTGGCAGCAACTATAAACACACTTCCGCGCTGGGCCGCGACTCTGCCACTCCTGCCACCGCGACTATGGTGTCTCTATGGCCATGGAAGGTAGGTGGAATCTAACAGAATTGTAGTACCACTCTTTCTAACAATACCAGGCGGGCGAAGATGCTGCCTCGTTCGAGAGGACACTCTCTACGCTGACTGGCAAAATTAACAGAGCGACCGCGGTCAATGACAAGCGTCGCCGGACCTCGAGACGCGCGCGTGTTATGTGGACGCTCTACGCAGGATTCGCATACATTCTGGCTGCACTGCTGCTGATCCTGGTTACTGGCCGCCAGAACTGGGGCGTGGTTGAGATCTCGGTCATTGCAGGCAGTCCTGTGGTGTAAGTGATGTCCCTTTGACCTCCAGCCTCCACTGACTTGTGCAGCATCTACCTCGTCCGCTATGCACTCACCAGTTACTACGACTACCGCATCTCAAACACCGACGCCTACCTCCGGAAGCTCAACAAGGAGCGCGATGCTACCATCAACAGGCTGAAGGAGGCCACCAAGTACAACTCCACCCAGCAGCTGCTCGAGAAGTACGGCGCCTCGCCCAAGCAGGAAATACCGCAATCGACGCCGAACAGCAAGAAGCCGCAGGGCCCTCAGAAACCACCGCAACCACAAGGCCCTCGCACGGGCATTGCACCTCCCCCTACGGCCAACATCCAGCGTCCACAGAACCAATCGCAGGCCCCGTCGACTCCACAGCGCGCGCCCACGTCGCTTCAAGATCCACCCGCACTACCCTCGCCAGGCGCTGAGTTTGCGCCAAACGCATTCGGACCCGTCGACGCTACGAAGCAGTACTCGTCCGCCCCGGCGACTACGTTCACGCAGACACACTGGTACGACCGCATTCTTGACGCGCTCCTCGGCGAAGACGAAACCCAGCCCAAGAACCGCCTCGTCCTGATCTGCTCCGAGTGCAGACTTGTGAACGGTCAGGCCCCTCCTGGCGCGCGCACAGTTGAGGACATTGGCAAGTGGCGATGCGGGGGGTGTAAGGCCTGGAACGGAAAGGAGAGGCCGCACGAGGAGGTTGCGAATCTCGTCCAGAACTGGGACGCCGAGCGCAAGGCAAAGGCAAAGGAGATGGTCCCTGACGTCGATGAGGAGGGTGACAGTGATGACGCTGATGATGACGATGAGGCTGCGGTGCGGGAGGTGATTACAGTGGACGAGGACGAGACGCCCCCGAGCAAGTCGACGCGAAGCAAGACAAAGGGCCGCGGCAAGAAGTAAAAAATGGGTGGGGTGGGGTGGGTGGCATGGCATGGCATTATCGGCGAAGGGCGCAGGTTATATGTTTTAGCGGCATATTCTTGAGATGGTTCAATATCAAGACTGAAATAAGATACACTGACGATTTGAATTGAAGACTTGAATTGAAAACTTGAATTGAAGACTTGTATTGTAAACTTGAACTGACAACTCAACTGACGACTCAAATTATAGACCTGAACCAACGAATCAAGCTGAAGAGTAAACTGACAACTTGATCAACAGCCTAACAGAACCCAACCGAACTTGAAATGAAGAATTGAACCAACGACTCCAGCAACAACTTACAACAAAGCCTCGAACCCAGAATCAGCGCCAAAGACAAGAAACACAACACACGGCGTGGCGTGTACACCTCACCCCGAACGAATCCAGACTACCCCTCCCCCACTGAAGCTATTCAACCACACTGAATAGGAACTGCAGCACAAACACCTGCCGCGTATCCTAAAAGATCGTAGTACATTAACTGAAGGTAACCTATCTTAGTACAAAGACGCTTATTCCTTAGAGAATCGAACATCAAGAACATATACCGCGAAGCTAGATGTGCGTCCAAAGCTCGTAGAACGCTGAGGGACGCGGTGCTTAGGGTTGTTGATACCTCGATGCCCTTTTACCATGGTAGTGTGATATGAAAACTTGACTGGCGATGTGGATTAACAACGTAAGCCAGAGACAAGAATCACAGCACATGCCGTAATCTAGAGCACCTCATCTGACATATTTCAGCGGTCCAGGTTTCGATGTTTTGGAAGGTACGGTGTCTGCTTTAATGTGACGGCAAGTCGAGTCGCGTTTGGGAGGTCTGCGCTAGGCGGGAAGGGGATGGCGTGGTGTTGGACCGAGGTGGTTGTGGTAAGGGCCGGTTATATGCATGGTTGACTCCGCATTCTTGCTACCGGGTGCTTTTACATTTACATTTACACTCTCCATATACATTCGCACTACGTTCTACAATTCCATCCAATCGCCACCGTCTTCACACATCACCACCACGAATCGGGTAGAAAAACCACTAACATGTCGGCTTCACAACGCGCGGGCCAGATCGCAGGGCACCTCAACTACCCGCGGGGTATGCTGGCGGGGCAGACGGCGATTATTACGGGGTCTGGACAGGGGATTGGAGCGGAGTGTGCGCGGCTGTTTGCGAACGAGGGGGCGAGGGTTGTGGTTGCTGATGTGGATGGGGGTGAGTTTTGACTGTACTAGACTGTATAGTTGATGGAAAGGCTAACACACCCCAGCAAAAGCAGATGCAGTCGTTAAAGCGATTCAAGCCACCGGCGGCCAGGCGATTGCCGTCACGGGCGATGTACTGGATGATAACTACATCAAGACGCTGATCACCAAGGCTGCGGAGTTTGGTAACGGCAAGATTCACATCATTGTCAACAACGCGGGATACACATGGGACGGCGTGATCCACAAGATGACGGATAAGCAGTGGCATACCATTGTGGATCTGCACGCTACGGCGCCGTTCAAGATTGTCAGGGCTGCGGCGCCGTACTTTCGCGTCAAGGATGGTGAGCCGAGGAATATCATCAACATCTCGAGTACCAGTGGACTCAATGGGAATGCGGGGCAGATCAACTATGCGCTTGCGAAGGCGGGCGTGACGGGGGTTACCAAAACGATCGCGAAGGAGTGAGTACTCTCTACTTGCGTCTGCGAGTCCATACTAACGAGGCTGTAGATGGGGTCCTGCATTCGGCGTGCGCGCCAACACGGTTGCATTCGGACACATTGCGACGAGGCTGACGGCGGCCAAAGAAGCCGGGGCCTTTGTCCAGCTTCCTGACGGCGAGAAGGTCGCGCTCGGGATCCCGCAGAAGCAAAAGGAGGCTGCGGGCGGACAGGAGCACGCTGATATCCCGCTGAGGCGGCCTGGTACGGCGACGGAGGCGGCGAGCGCGGTGCTGGCGGTTGCGAGCCCGTTGTTTAGTTATGTGAATGGCGAGACGATTAGGGTGACGGGTGGACGGGGGATGTAGGGGGTGGTGGTGGTGGTAATGATTAGTCAGGAGGGTTGAGTGAGTGTTGGTGGTGGTAGTGCTTAGTAAGGGGGTCTGAGTGATAAGTGATAGTGAGTAGTCAGGAGAATCTGAATTCGAGACTTGTGTTTCAGCTCGTGGACGACTCGTAGACGACTGGCAAGTGTGAGTGTGCTGAAACATCAACAGCCGGACTGCTGTGTGTGGTGCGTGTGTCGAGGTGGCGGTGTTGGGGAAATGGTTTCATGAGACCAAGACGCTTACTCGGGAGTGATGCTCGGCGAAGCTCCACCTCCGAGTCCCTTGAACACCTGCACACTGGACAGCCGTGACGGCATCTTCCTTCTTCCTTCTTCCACTCTCCCATTCTTACCTTCTTGCGCTGTGTTATAGTTACGTGTATGCTGGTTTCGGTTCCGGTCCCCTGTTGCACCCGTCTCCCTAGTCGCTATGCATCGCCAATAGCCCGCGTCGACCTAATCGCACCACATCACCCTCGCCGCCATGGCTGACGAGAAGCACCTGTACGACCCGCCCGAACTGCCGCCCATCCCCTCGTACGAAGAGGCCACCAGCTCGCGCCACACATCGACCGCCCGCCGTGGGCCCAACGAGGTCAGCGACGACGCCGAGCGGCAGGGCCTCCTCTCCCCGGACGTGCGCGTGCAGGGCGACGGCATCAACCGGCGCAATGGCTACTACCACCCGCCGAGCGTGCAGTCGGTCGACGACGGCGACTCGGAGCTCGGCAGCCCCGTGCGCGAGAGCCAGGACGAGGAGCAGCGCCAGATCATGGAGGAGATGGACATCCTGGACCCGGAGAGCGCAGACGACGCCCGCGCCCGCCGCAACCGTTCGCGCGGCCGCTTCTCCAAGCGCTTCGCCAGCATCACCAGCAGCCTGTCGTCGCTGAACCTGCCGCGCCTGCGCTGGCCCCGCCGCCTGCGCCCCTCGTTCGCCTTCGTCACCGACCACCTGCCCACCGTGCCCGACGAGTACAAGCCCGGCTGGAGCGTCATTGCGCGCCTGTGCGGCCTCATCGTCATCGTCTCGCTCGTCTACATGCTGGTCGTGAGCGAGGTCGTCCCCATGGGCAACGGCTTCGGCGCAAACTTCAACGCCGAGTGGGTGCGCCACCAGGTCCAGAAGAACATCGAGGGCTGGCGCATCGAGAAGAACCTCGAGTACATCTCCAGCTACGACCACCTCGCCGGCACAGAGGGCAGCTACGTCCTCGGCCAGTGGATCGAGGCCAAGTTCAAGGACGCCCGCATGGACACCTTCACCCACGACGAGTACTGGGTCTACATGAACTACCCCAACAAGGGCGGCCAGGGCGTCGAGATTGTCGAGCCCGCCGACAAGCGCTGGAAGGCCAAGCTGGAGGAGCCGTCCGTGTACAACCCCCCCAAGGCCCAGACGCCCGCCTTCCACGCCCTGGCCGCTTCGGGCAACGTCACCGGTCCGCTCATCTACGTCAACTACTGCGACAAGACCGACTTCAAGCGCATGTGGGACAGCGGCGTCGACGTCCAGGGCGCTGTCGTTCTGTGCAGGTACTACGGCACGCAGCCAGACCTGGCCATGAAGATCAAGTCGGCGCAGGACGCTGGTGTAGTGGGTGTCCTGGTCTACTCGGACCCGGCTGAAGATGGCTTCAAAAAGGGCAACTCCTGGCCAGATGGCAAATGGCGACCCGGCGACAGTGTCCAGCGCGGCTCAGCAGCGATCTCCAACATGATCCTCGGCGACCCACTCACCCCTGGCAAGCCCAGCACCAAGAAGCAGGACCGCATGCCCAAGGACAAGAACCCAGGACTCGTCAAGATCCCCTCCCTACCCCTGTCCTGGAAAGACGCGCAGAAGCTGCTCAAGTCTCTGCACGGAGTGGGTGAAGAGCTGCCCGAGGACTGGGCTGGCGGCGTACCGGACGTCGGCGACAAGTGGTTCTCCGGCCATCCCGACCACTCGCCCAAGGTCAACCTGTACAACTTCCAGGACGAAGTCGAGCAGCAGCGCATCACCAACGTCTTTGGCTCCATCCGCGGCCTGGAAGACACAGCCCACAAGATCATCGTGGGCAACCACCGCGACTCCTTTTGCTTTGGCGCTGCAGACCCCGGCTCAGGTACTGCTATCATGCTCGAAATCGTACGCGTGCTCGGCGATCTGCGTGCACAAGGCTGGCGGCCACTGCGTACGATCGAGTTCGCATCCTGGGACGCCGGCGAGTACAACCGCGTCGGCTCGACCGAGCATGTTGAGGCAAACGCCGACAACCTCCGCGAGAACGCCCTCGCCTATCTCAATGTCGATGCAGCCGTCACTGGCGACAAACTCTGGGCCAATGGCTCCCCCCTCTTCAGGCACGCCTGGCACCGCGTCCTCGACCGCGTCCTCGACCCGCACAACGAGAATAGAACGTTCAAGGAAGTATGGGAAATGCAAGGCTCCTCGATTGGAAATCTCGCCGCGAACCGCGACTCTGCACCGTTTCAGTTCATAGCCGGCACATCTTCGATCGACTTTGGCTTCGCAGCCCCGGATACAGCACACTCCAATGCCATGGCGGGAAGCTGCTATGAAACCTTCGACTGGATGGCGCAGCACATCGACCCAGGCTTCCAGTACCACACGATCCTCGCGCAGCTCTGGGTTCTGCTCATCCTCGAGCTCAGCCAGGAACCCATAATGCCGATGCACCTCACAAACTACGCATCCCACCTGCAAATGGAGGGCCAGGCGCTGCTCGACAGCACCGAGAAGGCAGGCGGCGACTACGACATTGAGATCTTCGCGCCCCTGGTGCAGAGCCTAAGCGGGCTGAAGGAGAAGACGGAGGAATTCCAGAAGTGGGAGACCTTCTGGTACAACCAAGTCTACGCCACGGGCGGCTTTGAAACCGGCGGCGTCACCATGCAGCGAATCAACCACAACAACAAAAAGGGCCGCTTCGAATCCATGCTCCTCGACCTCCCCACCGACCCCAAAGACACAAGTCCACGCGGCGTACGTCCTTTTTTAATTTCCATTTACCTCACAATCACTGACATGAATAGCTCCCCGGCCGCGAACAGTTCAAACACGTCCTCTTCGCCCCCTCGACCGCCAATGGACTCGCCAGCACCGTCTTCCCCTTTGCGCGCGACGCAATCGACAAGAAGGACTGGGCGCGCGCAAAGGAGCAGATCAAGATGACGGCTGATGTGCTTGATCGCGCCGCGGATATGCTGGGGCAGGGCTGATGGCCCGTTCTGCTTTGCTTTGAATCGCGGAGGGTTTTGCATTGCTGGGCGTTTTTGGGGCGGCGATGGTTCGCTGGATTGGGTTTTGTTAGAGATGGATCGATGGATGGTTCGTATGGCATCTTTTTACGCATTTCGTAACCCGTGTATAGTTTTGCATGAATACACATTTTCTCGTTCGAATCGTACATAGTGTCAAGCCTTGGTTGTTGACACAAGTTCTCTGCCATCACCAGAGTACAGATCACTCCACCCATCCATCACCCACCACACAAAGCCTGGAGTCTTAACAATGGACACGCCTCCATACCAATCCCAACACACCACCTTCCCCACCTCCAACCTCACCCCCTACCCTCCAACCCCTCCCTCAACCCCTCCAACCCCTCAACAACAACCTGATGATCATCCCACTGCTTCAACCCACTAACCACCACCACCGCCACCACGCCCTCAACCCCTTTCACAAAAACCGGCACCCCACCCCCGTGAATCGCAAACTCGCCCGCCCTCTCCCCCAACCCCGTTTTCCGCGCAAACACCCCCTCATCACCCCCATACTTGTTATGCAGTGCCCATGTGCTAACCTGCCACCGTATCACGCTGTTCCGCTTCCGCGCCACCCAGACGTCGTTGTCGGGCGTGGTGCCCGGGTGCGTCACCGCGTGGAAGAGCACGTGTGCGGGTGTGGATGGGGTGGAGATTGATACCACGGCCGGGGCGGAGAAGGTTAGCAGGCGGGTGCGCAGCGCGATGCCGAGTTCGAAGGCGAGGGTCGCGTTCCAGTAGGGCAGGGTGTTTGCTGTTTCTTGGGCGGAGATGGCGGTCAGGTCGCGGGGCGCTTCTCCTAGGGGTTTTGGTTGCGGGAGGAGGGGGTCGTGGGTTGCCATGTTTTTTGTATAAAAAAATGTGTTTGCTGGGTTTTTTTGGGAGTTTGGATCTGGGCGTT
Organism: Phoma sp. RAV-16-625; assembly: GCA_004335185.1. Lineage (NCBI taxonomy): Eukaryota > Fungi > Ascomycota > Dothideomycetes > Pleosporales > Didymellaceae > Phoma > Phoma sp. RAV-16-625. The sequence goes on along the minus strand of SAUA01000066.1, from coordinate 25,423 downwards.
GAAGCGAGTGTGGGTTTTTATATGTTGGGGCACGTGGTTCTCCGCTGTTTTTGTGGTGTCTTGGGGAGTTGATGTGGTTGAGGGGACCCACAGCTAGGTATAGATGCGCAGGCTGTTGGAATTGCCGTTTTGGGAGGCGCTAGTAGATGGGTGCGCCGCGTGTGTCTTACCACCAGTCTCTAGTTTTGCTCTCGTTATGGATTGCTATTCTTGCAAGGCCTGATGGTTGCTGCAAAGCTCAAGTGTTTAGAAGTCTGGGGCTTAGTGACACGGAATCTCTCAGTATGTTGCGATGCGGATTCTGTCGCTCCTCACTGTTTCCACGACATTGCTAGGTCCTCGGCACATTCAAGCCGAACGTCTAGGATGGACGTTGTGCTTGGGTTTATTTTATTCACCGTAATCCTTTCGACGGCTATACGCTTCGTGATGTCTTAGGACTGCATCAACTTTTCGACTTCTTGAGCTGTCTGACAGCTGCGGTGAGGGCAACGGATAATGGTTTGGTTTTACTCAGCGAAAAGTATGTAACGAGGGTATATTCAAGATAGTTGCAGCATATGTACACAAACTCCGAGATCCAAAACGACACATCTTACAACTTAGCAAAAACAGTTGGCACAACGCCGCCCATCTCAACAAGCGTACTCTTATTCCGCACCCACGCCTCCAGCCCCTTCCGTCCATTCTCAACACCTACACCGCTCATCTTCCACCCGCCGACGCTCATCTCCGCGGGGCTCTCGCCCCATGTGTTGACCCACGTGATGCCCGCCTCGAGCTTACCGATGACCTGGTGCGCGAGGTTGAGGTCTTTTGTGAAGACGCCCGCGGCGAGTCCGACGTCGGTGTTGTTTGCGCGCGCAACGACTTCGTCTACGGTTTTGTAGGTGAGGAGCGACATGACGGGGCCGAAGATTTCTTCTTGTACGATCTTCATGTTGTCGGTGCAGTCGGTGAAGACGGTGGGCTGCACCCAGTAGCCGTTTTGGTAGGCTTTGTTGGTGTGCTTGGCTACCCATGAGGGGGTCTCTGCGCCGCCGCATAGGAGTGTCGCTTTGTCGCTCTCGATGCCGTGCTTGATGTACTGCTTGACCTTCTCGTAGTGCGGTCTCGATACCAGGGGGCCGAAGTTTGTGTTCAGGTCATGCAGGTCGCCGGGGCGGATGTGTTGGATCTTCTCCAGGAGCAGCTTCTCGAAGTCGGCTTTGATGGTTTCGGGAATGAAGACGCGGGTGCCGTTTGTGCAGACCTGGCCTGTGGAGAAGAAGTTGGCCATCATGGCGCCGTCGACGGCTTGTTCGAGATCGGCGTCTGGGAGGATGACACAGGCGGATTTACCGCCAAGCTCCATGGTCACGTACTTCATCTCGCCTGCTGCGCTGCCTGCGACCTTGCGGCCTGTAGAGACTTGGCCGGTGAAGCTGACCTTTGCAATGCTTGGGTGCTTGGTCAGGTAAGCACCGACCTCGCCACCGCCCTGGACAACGTTGAAGACGCCCGGAGGGACGCCAGCTTCAGAGTAGACGGAGGCCAGCGCTTGCGCGTGTAGTGGTGTGAACTCGGACGGCTTGTAGACCATGCAGTTTCCTGCTGCCAGACACGGCGCCGACTTCCAGAGCGCAATCTGGATGGGGTAGTTCCACGCGCCAATGCCAGCACACACGCCCAGCGAGTTTTTGGTCGTGTAGACCCATGCATCCGGTCGCAGCTGTGCCGTCTCGCCGTTCATGCCTCCACTGCCGACCATGTTCGCGAAGTACTCCAGCACGTCGGCGCCCGTTACTACGTCGACTGTTGAGGTCTCTGAAAAAGGCTTTCCGGTGTCGCTCGTCTCGATCCTCGCCAGCTCGTCATTGCGTGCGCGGAGGATAGCTGCTGCTCGCTGGAGAACACGGGCGCGCTCAATGGGAGGTGTGGCGGACCACGATGGGAAGGCCTTCTGGGCAGATTTGATGGCAGCGTCAATGGCGGCGTTTGATGTGGTGTGAATTTCGGCAAGAGGTTCTGCAGTGGCGGGATCGATCGTCTTGAAGGACGAGTTGGAGCTGCCAGACTGAAGCTTGCCATCGTAGTAGGCGAAGCGTGGCGCGTAGGGGAGCGACATGGTGGGTGGTGGGTTTCTGGGTGGGTTTTGGGATTCAATACTCTGAGTTGTCACACAGAGCGAAGCTACTGGTTTTAATCACGCTGTTGATTAATCTGGGAGGTCATTAGTACGAGAAATTCTATCGCCGCGTAGTGACGAAGCTTTCCCCTCGTATAGCTCTGCAGGGTACTCACGAGAAAATAAGGTTGATAGTGGCTGGCAAGGCTGTATGTAAGAAATGTTTTTGAGTGACCCTTCTTGTGCAGTGCAGGATCTAGTGTCTGAATGTAGAATTTCACACGGCTCAACACGATAACGATTTGAGGCGTGAGTTTGTCGACAGCCGTCATAATGCTTGCATCCTTGCCGACTCACCGCCCGATCTGAGCTAGCAGGGGTCCCTGCGATGATTGAAAAGTACGGCGGGGTCTAGCGCAGAACGACATTTGTACGCGCATCATCGGATATTTTTTTGATGCATCCGGCCTGGTTGCACAGCATGTTCAGTTGGCTCACCATACAGGCAGACGGTAGTCCTATCTGGACCAGCACCACAAGAACGCCAATCGCGCCCTGACGATTCAGTGGTCCGCCTATCTTGCCTTCGCCGTTAAAACACCGAAGCTCATGCATCGCTGACATCACCAAACGCACGTGCGGCAGCCCGCACCATCCGAAGAACGGCCGTTTAGCAAGTCTTTTCTAGGAAGGCAAAACGCATTCTTTGCAGCTGTGTCCCCGAGTTTCTAAGCCTCACCGGTCTCCTCACATATCGTCTGATTATCTCGACACAGCGTACGTGCACCCTCCAGGCCCTGAAGTTGTCAGGTTAGAGTACGTTATCAAATTTTCTGGAGCTAGCTCCGCACTACCATAGAGCCCGCTGTCTCAACGAGCCTCTATATAACTATAGGGAGCACCAAGAAATACCATTGTCTGTCCCGTCACAAACTCCACAACAATGGCTACCAACCACGAGACTGTCACCTCCATTCCCAAGGATGCCGAGTACGATTTCGTTATCGTAGGCGGTGGCACAGCTGGCTGTGTCATTGCATCTCGTCTCACCGAGTACCTGCCCAATAAGAAGGTCCTCTTGATTGAAGCCGGACCAAGTGACTTCAAGGACGACCGTGTCCTCCTCTTGAAGGACTGGTTGAACCTTCTTGGTGGTGAACTCGACTACGACTATGGCACCACCGAGCAGCCCAACGGCAACTCACACATTCGCCACTCTCGTGCTAAGGTTCTGGGTGGCTGTTCATCGCACAACACCCTCATCTCCTTCCGACCCTTCGAGTATGATTGCAGGAGGTGGGAAGAGCAGGGCTGTGTTGGCTGGAGCTTCAAGACCTTCATGCGTGTGCTCGACAACCTGCGCAACACCGTCCAGCCCGTCCACAAGAGGCACCGCAACCAGCTCTGCCTTGACTGGATCGACTCGTGCTCCAAGGCCATGGATATTCCTGTGATTGAGGACTTCAACCACGAGATCAAGCACACCGGCGCCTTGAAGCCCTCTGTCGGTTTCTTCAACGTCTCCTACAACCCTGACACTGGCCACCGCAGCAGCGCTAGTGTAGCCTACATCCACCCTATCCTCAACGGTTCAGAGAGGAGGGAGAACTTGACCGTTCTCACAAACGCCTGGGTCAGCAAGGTCAACGTCCAGGGCAACAAGGTCACTGGCATCAACGTCACATTCCAGGACGGCGAGAAGCGAACACTGAACCCCAAGGCTGAGACCATCCTCTGCGCTGGCGCCGTCGACACCCCTCGTCTCATGCTTCTGTCCGGTCTCGGCCCCAAGCAGCAGCTTGGAGAGCTCGGCATTCCTCTCGTCAAGGATCTTCCCGGTGTTGGCGAGAACCTGCTCGACCACCCCGAGAGTATTATCCTGTGGGAGCTGAACAAGCCCGTTCCCCAGAACATGACCACCATGGACTCGGATGCTGGTATCTTCCTTCGCCGCGAGGTTGCCAACGCTGCAGGCTCTGACGGAGAGATTGCCGATATCATGATGCACTGCTACCAGATTCCCTTCTGCCTGAACACCACACGGTAAGTTTTTTAGTACCCAGTTATTCAACAAGAAACTGACAGATCCAGCCTTGGCTACGACTCTCCCATCGACGCTTTCTGCATGACCCCCAACATTCCCCGTCCCCGCTCTCGCGGCCGCATCTACCTCACCTCTTCCGACCCCAACGTCAAGCCTGCTCTGGACTTCCGCTACTTCACCGACCCCGAGGGCTATGACGCTGCCACCATCGTCGCTGGTCTCAAGGCTGCCCGTGAGATCGCCAAACAGGCACCTTTCAAGGACTGGATCAAGCGCGAAGTGGCCCCCGGTCCTAAGCTCCAGACCGACGAGGAGCTGTCCGAGTACGGTCGCCGCGTTGCGCACACCGTGTACCACCCTGCTGGTACCACCAAGATGGGTGATGTGAAGAAGGACGAGTACGCTGTTGTTGACCCCGAATTGAAGATCCGCGGTCTCCAGAACGTCCGTATCGCAGACGCGGGTGTATTCCCCGAGATGCCCACAATCAACCCTATGCTGACTGTTCTCGGTATCGGCGAGCGCGCTGCTGAGCTGATTGCTGCTGAGTGGGGCTGGAAGGGTCTGCAGAAGGAGAGGTTGTAAGCTTTGAAGGCGAGGAGGACAGCGATCAGATCTAGAGAAGATCTTGGCGCACTTGTATGTATGTTTTTGTATATAATCTGATATCACGACAATGAGTGACGCCGGCGCGCGGAGCTATTCCTACGCAGCAACTTCCAACGCAGCCACCGCTCCCTTCCATGCCCAGTAGAAGGACAGAGAGATGTAAGTTTTGAAAGTAGGTTGCTCAGTTCTGATGTCCTATGAGCGCATTATGTTGTAGTTGCTTCTTCGTTTGCAGTACTGGCGTAGTACAAATGTCAACCTCGTCACGGACCAAGCCTCTTGAATAATGCACGTCTCACCTTCTCTTGTGCATATTTATGTCGTCTCAAGGTTTGAAAAGAAAGAGATGGTCAATACACTCAACGGGGCGCTTCAGGCGTAACAAGCTTTTCTGCGTCACACACATCTCTTTGTCTATCTGCACTGGACTTGTTATGTATCACCAGATACACTCAAACAAAGCGCATGTGACCGTATCTGATGGCGGTCACCACTGACAGCGAGCTTAAATACCAGCATGGACGACACAAAACCTGGGTGTTATACGCGCATAGACATCGATACTTGTGGGGAATGTAGTGTGGTTGCCTGCTGCTGCTGCCTGCAGTTGAACCGTCCTTCGGTTATTTCCCGCATTTATCTGACGCGCCCACCATGCGCAAATGTCAGACGCGTGACGTGGAATTATTATGAGACGACTGAAGACACGCCTGAAACCTCACCACATCTCGCAGTATATCCAGGACAAAGTGGCAAAAACGAAAGTCAGTGGCGCGCAAAAGGAATCTTTTCTTTGACTTCATCGCCTGCACTGTGCAGCTGCATTTGGGAAACGGAGCCATCTTCTACCAACCTCCCCCACGACTTCTCATCGTCATAAATATCCTTTTACGCCGTTGCCATCTTCGACCTTCGACCTTCATCCTCGCGCCAGGTTCACTTGCACTGGTATCAGCATCCCAGCCATTCGCACCATCGGCCACTCCAGCCTACTAGTTAAAATCCGGTGCCTCTGCGTTTGTCCGTATAATCTGAAAAGCCCGTCTTCACGATGGCTACAACATATCCAGAGCCTCGGCTTCCTCCCTCCCGCCGACGTAAGTACGACAAACCTCGCTGACGGACCACCACCTCGCTGAACACTATGGTCCCAGGCACCTTCACCGCCTCGTATTCACCCGATGAGCTGTTGGGTCAAATCGTTCAGATCCTACTGCCAGAGTATCGCGTTGATGCACCTCACCTTTTAGCATTGCGCAACGTCTTGTCGAGCGCTATCATTGCTCCTAAGAAGCCTCCTACGCTGGTGCGTACTCGCCCCGACAAACGCCTTGGTCAAATCGGATCAATTTACGATGCACCACAGCGTTCAGCGCATGGGCCCAACGGACCCCCTGTATCAGCCAAGGAAAGCTTCTACTTCCATCACAAGGACCCAGACTTCGAGAAGTTGCTGCCGCAGGTGGACCGTTCGGGGTACGACCGGCCAGATCGAACTGTCCCTGAGGGAATCCAAGATAGCACAGATCCAGCCATCCTGGATATCTCAACTCCCACGTTACAGCAGATTGAGTCCTCTGAATCCCCGGGCTCGGTCACTGCCTGTGTAACTGCCGTCTGCGACGCGAAAACCTTGACCACGTCTACCCGTTGTCCGAAGGACACATGCCAGGCGACAGAACCAGCGCCCAGTGGCACTTCGATACCCAGTCTCCCACTTGCGCAGGACGCCGCGTGCGAGCAAGCAGCTATAAATTCTTCGAATACCCAGACAACATCTACACCCACAATCACCATACACGATACCGACTCAGAGAAGCCAAGCACAACAAACGGTGTAAACGAACCATCGACATCGAATTCCCTTTTACGAACCGCCGGTATCTTGGTCGACCTTCCGCGTAACGAAGAGACCAACAGCACAGCACGACCACCCGACGCCGCGCGTCCCGACCCATATCCAACGGACACACAAGACACATCCCCCAGCACCCAGCAGAGCGATGTCTTCAGTCTCCCAGTTGACTTCCTGCCGTGCACTCCGCCTACGCAGGAAGACTCTCAGGACGAAGAGTTGTCACAGATTAGTGTCAACGATCCGGATGTCCTAACAATAGAAGGGAAGACGAATGAACGAGCTGTTCAGCAGCCATTCAGTCCGTCTACCATCGAGCTTGAGCTATCCCCGTTACCCGCTCCGTCATTGAACAAGCGTTCGCGTGAGACGCTGGAAGAAGCAAGGGATGCACCACCACTAAAACGGTCAAAGACGGTATCGTAGGCACACTGAATAGTTGCAAGATCTTCGACATTTACGCATTTGGTGGTAGAACCTGAGTTCGAAAGAGAGAATTATATAGTGGGCGATGGGGAAGCTGCAACGTACCTTGGTCGCAGACAGCATGTGTAAATACTCTAAGGAATGTGTATATATGTGCCTATACAGCGTGGCTTAGATGTCAATATATTCAATAGAACCGGAAGTCGGTCTACCTATTCACTCTCTGATGTCGCTATGACTAGTCGCACCTGCAGGAATCCTACGTGAACAGTCATCAAGGGAACACTGAGATCCAAGTTCAAGAAGTGAAAAGCCAGGGCATAGGTTAGCCGATTTAGTATATTGTGATGAACTCCTTGGATCTTTGTACTGTCATGGTGCGCTCGTGTCAGGAGGCAGGCCCACCAACCATCATAATACAAGACTGCTCTTCAAATGCGATGTCAAGGTTGTCGGTCCGTCAACGTAAAGAGCTACTAGCGTAATCGCTGCGCTAAGGGAAGACGGCTATATGCTGTGGACCCTGCAACGTTCGATCGACGTCATGAGCCCTCCCCTAGAAAAGCTTCAGTAGCATCACTAATTCAAGTGTATTAAACCCATTCACTACATTGAGTGATCGCGGATTATCAAAACCGACGCCTCGAAACAACACAGCATGTCCGTTCCAAAGACCATGAAGGCAGCGCGCCTTACCAAAGTAGGTTATCTTGGAGACGAGAATACAAGCAGATGCCTTGCGAAAGACTCGTTCCTGACCTCGTGACAGTTCAACCAAGCATACGAGATCCAAGAAATCCCCGTCCCGGAGTATGGCGAAAACGACCTCCTCCTAAAAGTCGGCGCTGCAGGGTTCTGCCACACCGACTACCAGGTCTACGAGGGCGTGTACCAGTCCAAACTCCCCGTGACGCCGTCACACGAGCCTGTAGGTACGGTGGTCGCTCTGGGCGATAGAGCTAGTAAGAGCTGGAAGATTGGTCAACGTGTCGGTATGCTTAATCTTCGACATGCGTGTAATGACTGCGGCGGGTGCAGGAATTATCGCGAGGGGGATCTGCCCAATTTGAGGTTCTGTGAGAATAAGGAGATGGCGGGTATTCAGGATGATGGAGGTTTTGCGGAATACGTTGTTGCAGATGCCGATAGCTCGACTCTTCTTCCCGAGGGGTTGTCATTCGAGCAAGCAGCCCCCATGATGTGCGCTGGTGTAAGTGTATTGATGTCCTCGACCTGCTTGTGCTGAGACACCAACAGGTTACAGTATGGGGCGGTATTTCGAAGCTGGGTTTGTCGAAAGATCTGCCTGTCGCCGTCATTGGCATTGGCGGACTGGGACAGCTGGCAGTTCAATTTTTGAAAGCTCTGGGGCACCCAACAATCGCCATCGATAACCGCAAGGAGGGTCAAGATCTCGCACGAGAAGTTGGTCCTGAAGCTCTAAGGGCAGATCAGGTGGTCGACTATAATGCCAAGGATGCTGCTGAGCAGGTCATCAAGTTCGGCGGCGACGCTGGCGGTGTCGCAGGCGTTGTCGTTTGCACAGATGACGTGCCTGCGACGGAGTGGAGCCTAAAGATCTTGCGACCTCGAGGCGTGTGCGTTCCGCTTGGTCTGCCGCCTGATGGATTCAAGTTTGGCGCTTTTGATCTAGTGTTCAAGGAATTGGCTGTTCGTGGCAGCTTGGTGGCTACCAAGCCTCTGACTGACGAGATGATGAAGGTCGTTGAGAAACACGGTATCAGGTCGCACATCACTACAGTTGACTTCAAGGATGTCCCAAAGCTGCCAGACATGTACATGGACAAGCACCTGAAAGGCCGACTAGTGCTGAAGATGTAGGCTGTGATCAGCGTTGAGAAGCTTAACCAAACATTAGCGCGTGTACAAGACGCTTATAGCAGCTTTGCGAATGTCAAAAAGCTTGAGCGTCGTCTCCAACTTGAGAGTGTTGTGACATGTTGGAGAGCAAGCATCTGCGACTTCTAGAAGCAAGATCGACGCCCCACTTTTCCTGCCAGAACGCGTCGCGTCTTCGTTCACCACCGGCTGACTCTTCCAACTCCTCCTCAACATGATGCGGCTGGCCCAAACTGCACATGTTCATTCGGATGCCCAGCGAAGAGCTCGCCCAACACTTACCTTCAGCCTGGGTCACATTGTGATTTTGTATGCTGTATTTTCCAATACGCTATCGCCTCGCCTCTAGGAAGTTTGCTTCAGCTAAACGCCTTATCACTACATCAGATGGCCGAATCAACCCGACGCCGTTGGAAAGAGAGGCAGATCGCGTGAATATCGGCCGTCTTGCCCTTGGAGTCTCCTGCGAGTCGCACTTGACAACTGATCGTCGAAAGTAGTTGTCCCTGCATCATTGCGCGGTGCTAGCACGGTGCGGATACACCATCTCTCATTGGTCCCCGAACAGAACGACGCGCTCAACTCCAGGACCTCAACACCAAGCATTCTCCGTCCACGAGCAACAAAGCTCCAATCTCATAGGCTACCCAAACATCGCTATTCCCCACGAATCTGGAGAATCTGCCGGTGCAATCAAAGCCCTTCATAGCCGCTGGTAGCAGTACAAGCGTACCTTTGCTCACGGCGTCTGAGTCTCGCTTGAGGACAAGGGCTGTTGCGCCGCTTTCAGATCACCTTACCATGTGTCTCGTTCCATTGGCTGGTAAGCCTTACAATGTGTGAGTACGAGCGCCTTGCGTATGTATCATCCTTTAGCATCATGTGGGCCTGGATTGTGACGAACCGAAGTCGGAAAGTGCTTCGGAATGCCCCTCCATTTAACCCCTCGTCACTTCTCTTGTGTTTGTTTGTGTTCTTGCTGCTCATTTCTGTTGCTACTTTCAAGTCCAAACTTGCAGTCATGCTGGATCTTCTAGCATACGTCCCTCGGGACCCCTTCCAGCAGCTGACATTGTCTCTGGGTGTTCTTGGCCTTTTTCTCGCTGCTATCTTCGTTTTCGCTCTCAAACCGGGAAGCAAGACAGAGCCAACAAACAGCATAGAGGCTTACTTGAAGTTCATCTACGGCTGCTTTCTTAAACCACACACAGGTGACGGCACTGGAAGTCAGCAAGATGCTTTGGTGCGATTCAGAGAAACTGAGCTAGAAAGTAATTACTGACCCAACTTAGGAGAGCTTCTACAAAGCCCAGGCTAGCGTTTACGATGCCACTCGCCTACAACTTCTTCGTGGTCGTGAGGACATGTTGGGTTTGGTCGCAGCACAATTGAAGCACCGTGCTGAGGCTGGCCTCATCTCTCAGCGCCCTGTCTGGGTCGATGTAAGCTACATGAGTAGGATTGCTTTACATCCGGCTGATTTGGATAGATCGGTGGTGGCACTGGTTGGAATGTAGAGCAGATGAACAGCTTCATCTCAGTGCCAGAGTTCTTCCGCGCAGTTTGTAAGCAAAAGCTACCATAGTCATGCTTCCATGCTGATGCTATTAGACATCGTCGATCTTTCTCCAAGTCTCTGTGAAATGGCTCGTAAGCGCTTCACTCGTCTTGGATGGACAAACGTCAAAGTCATCTGTCAAGATGCACGTGCCTTCCGCCTTCACGAACACGAAGCCCAGGCCTACGAGCGAAAAGAACACAAGGTCAAGGGACACAACGTGCGCGATCTCGATGAGAATGAAGACGCCGGTGGAGCTGAGCTCGTCACCATGAGCTACGCTTTGTCCATGATCCCAGAGTTCTACCCAGTAATCGACTCGATCGACAGTCTCTTGAGCCCCAACGGTGTTGCTGGTGTAGTAGACTTCTATGTTCAAAACCAGATCGACTTCAGGGGTCGTAATTACATCGGCGGCGCGATCGATCGCCATTGCATGTGGCTTTCAAGGGTGTTCTGGCGAACCTGGTTTGAGATTGACCGTGTCAACCTCGAAGCTGCGAGAAGAGTGGGTTGGACTGTCCAAATTCAGAAAAGCTCATGCTGACAGGCTACAGGACTACCTCGAATATCGATTTGGTACTGTCTTGAGCATCAACGCCCGCAATAACTTCTTGGGTACTGGCGTCAAGCTTCCCTACTACATCTGGGTTGGCTGTCCCAAAGACAGTGGCGCATCAACACAGAAGCTCGCAGAGATCGACGCAGCTGCTACAGAATCGCCATATCTCTCTGCTCTTGACCTCCAGACTGGTGCTACACAGACCGATATTGAGATCCACTCCAAAGCGTACGAGTCGGCCATTGTGAATCTTCAGTCTTCGCTCCCTTTACCCGCTACCTGGTATCAGAACCACCACTGGCGTATTCACTACGACTCGACACTTCTGAAACACGCTCGGTTCAACAACTCGTACATCTACGCCTTCACTTGGGAGGATGATGTTGCGGACCACCGAATCTTGAAGCCAAACGCCAACGATGTGATCCTCGCTATCGGATCCGCAGGCGATAACATATTGTCCTTCTGTCTTGCAAACCCACGCCGAGTCCACGCTGTCGATCTTAACCCCTCACAAAACCACCTTCTTGAACTCAAGGTCGCCGCACTCACTGCTCTTGGATACCAAGACGTGTGGAAGCTGTTTGGCGAAGGCAAACACGGTGACTTCAAGAACATACTGATTCAGAAGTTGAGCCCTCACCTCTCGAGTGAAGCCTTCCAATTCTGGCTCCACAACGGTCCTTCGATTTTCTCGTCCTCTTCCAAGGGCCTCTACTACTCCGGTGGCTCCGGCAATGCTCTCGCTATGGGAGGCTGGCTCTTCCGCCTCCTGGGCATGTCTTCCGATGTCAAGAAGCTGTGCGCAGCACAAACACTCAACGAACAGCGCGAAATCTGGCAACGCAGCATCAAAACAGTCCTGCACTCCAAGATCCTCACCTACTGCATCCTTGGTAACGAAAAGTGGCTCTGGAAAGCCCTCGGCGTGCCACCCGCTCAACGCGCCGTCATCGAAGCCGACTTCGTCAAGACAGCAGACTTCTCTGAAACCAAGACAGCAAAGAAGAGTGCGGGTGACGAGTACATGGCGTTCCATGAAGAGCCATCCGACGAAGCGTTGAAGAGCAACTCAGGCAACGCCATTTACGAATACGTTCTCAACACTTTTGAACCTGTCATCAACACCACGCTCCTCAGCACACAGAATCACTACTACCTCCTAACTCTATTGGGCCACTACACACCGAGCTCACACCCCACATACCTCTCTCCCAAGAGCCACGTCAAACTTAGCAAGCCGAACGCCTTCAACGGCCTGCGCATCCACACCGATGAGATCAGCGAGGTCATCGCGCGCATGCGCCCATCTACACTGACCATCGTCGTGGTCATGGATAGCATGGACTGGTTCCCCCCAACAGGGCAACAGGCAATCAAGCAGATCCGAGCACTCAACAAGGCGCTGAAGGTCAAAGGCAGGGTCATGTTGAGGAGTGCAGGGTTGGAACCGTGGTATCTCAAAGTATTCGGAGAGAATGGTTTTAGCTGTAAGAGGGTTGCTGTGAGGGTACCGGGTAGCTGCATCGATCGGTAAGTTATCTCGCTGCTATTATTGAAGTGTCGCGCTAACTTGTATAGGGTAAATATGTATGCGTCGACGTGGATCTGCACTAAGGAGGTTGGTCTTGAGCAGGAAGATATCAAGACTCGTCTGAGGCAGACCAGTCTGGCGGAGTTGGAGCTCGAGGCCCCGGCTATGCATGTAGATGGATAGGCTTGTGCTCATGATGACTAGTTCCTTGTAGATGGAGAGTCTAAAATACCAAGTTTCTACAGTCAATTTAAAGCAAGTCCGCTGAATCAACTAGGCTAAATACTCTTGATGGTAGCTGTATCTTTGTCTTGCTTCTAGATGTTTAGCACAGATGTCTTTGAAGAATACATTTGTTTTAGCCTTGTGAAAGTTACACAGTCTATGCTTTCGAAAGCTACCCATCTCTCAGAATTTCGAACTTTCTCTAGATGAAGCTTTGTCGCGGAGCCGCATTTAGCATTTTCGATTCGCGTTTCCCAATCACATTTTCCCAGATGCCTCGCACGAAGACGACCCTAGATTTCCACTTAAGAAAACTACGAGTACGGCTGCATACGCTGCGGTCGTCGCAAACATTTCCCCTCTCTTCGCTGTGGTCAGCAGCCCGACGTTACTGACGGACAAAATCACATACGAACTAATGATGGCGAAATCTCTAGAGTCAGATAGGCTCAGTCGACCAGTTGTGTTAGATACTCTTTAGTGCTGTCTTTGTCTCGCTGCCGACTGCTTAGCATAGTTGGTTCAGTAGAACATAATTTTAGCCTTGTGAAAGATTGATGGAATCAAGATTCAGATCGCTATCCATCTCTCAGGATCTTCTCGAATCTTTGTGCTCGTCATGATGGGGCAACCCTCCTCCTTCTACGGGAACTACCCTCCGGCCGCTGCGCCAACACATCACGAAGTTGAGGATCATCTTTGTCCTTATCAAGATGATGAACACGAACATGTCTACAATCTCGTCAGTTGATTCCGTTTCGGGAAGCAGATGCAAGTACCTTTGGAGATTATCCGGTCGTGGATATTTGTGCTCTCGGTCTGGACAGAATGGACAAATGTAACCGGGACTTTGGTGAACGAGTCTATGATGGATCATCTCGTTTTTCCTCTTGAAGCCCTTTCCGCCTTTGCTTCGTGGGCAGCCTGTGATTAGGCAGTAATGCGGCCGCGATTGGCTATGGACATTCGCATGAGAGCTGCAATGTGTCAGCGAGTTGAAGTAAGAGACCGTGTGAACGTACTTGAGAAGGTGTTGCGTCTGGAATGGCGCTGCAATGCACCTGGGCTGATTACACTTGAAACTGAACCGGTTGTTCTGTGACGTATCGGAGACCCTCCAACTGACAGGTGGTGGTGACAGGCATCTTGAAGCCAGAGCATCTGAGCTAATCGACATTTGCCGAACAATGGTCGATGTCGGTTGTTCTGTGGACAATACCGACTGTTGACTGTCGAAGCTATCGATTGTGTCTATCTCAGTGGCTGCAGTCCGTGGTGATCCATCCAATTGAGGAAAGGATGGTAACCGCTGGCTCTGGGAGGCTGGTTGACTTGATGGTGATTGGGCCGCTAGACACACTACAGTCTTGAAATCAGCCCCAAAGCGAGGAGGTGATGTAACGACTTTACCTGTTGCGTGTGTTTCCTGAGACGGTACTTTGTTTGGCATCTTTTGAGGGTTTACAGTTGACGTTTCGAAGGCTGACTCGCTGAGTAGGATATCCGTACCCAGCAGTAGCTTAAGGTCGTCTGCGGCCTCCCGCAAATGGAAGGTATTGTGATGACTTTAAGAGAATGTTAGCTTTCAAACCATATCGCGAATACTCTAAAACTAGTGCTTACCGTTTCAAACCCTCCTCCAGATAGTGTTTGGTTGTGCTGTCTCTGCAATACGAACAAAGATACCAGTGCACGCATGAATGATCGCTGATAGGTTTTAGCAGACGAACATAATAACGCGTTTGACATACCGTAGCTCATTCTCTGTACCAAACGCTCTTCTCTTACACTCTGGAACGTCGCATCTGTAGACCTGAACTACTTTGGTCGGCAGTTGGAAGGTGTGTTTTACACGTCGGTGGCTGGCTAGCTCCACTTTGGTTTTGAAGCCTCTGCCACCCGACCCGTGTATACAGCCTGGCTCAGGGCATGGGAAGAATTCGGGTTCAAGCTGGTTTCCTGATCGAAAGCTTCACGACGTTATCAGTGCTGTTCATCTTTCCTCGTGTAATTACGTACTCCGTCGCTTGGTGTGTGTAGGAAAACGTTCTTGTTCTGAATCCAGGAGTCAGATTGGCGCCTTTGAAGACCACTGGCCTGTCTATCGCTGGCAAGTCTTTAGAATTGACCGAAGTCGTATGATTTGCAACTAAAGCCCTTACTCGTGCTACCGGAATACTACCTGTTGGCCTGAGAGGCGCGGTAGCAGCTGTAGGACATCTTAGTGAAGCTCACGTAAGATTGGGGCATACGTTACTGTTCTTTGCTCTGTCGAAGCTTTTTCGCTTCAACTCTTCAATTAGGATGGCATTAGGTTGCTCAATCGCAGGGAGATTGGCGATCCTTGCGGCTTCACTTTCTCGACGAGCGTTTTCTCGCTGGTCACAAAGTTCATCGGGGTTTTCTGGAGGTTCTGAACCGCATTAGATTAGCATTTAGAAGTATTGTAGTGCATGAAACTGACTATGTGTACTCTTGAACCGTTTCCATACTTTATCGACTGTATCTGCGAGACGGATTACGTTCACTGCAGCAGGCTTGCGCATGTCCCTCTCAATAAGCGCATGCTGCGTTTCGTTAAAGACGCGCAGTTCTTTGAGGGTTTGATCACCTATAATGACATCATGAACGAGCTCTTCGAGGATCAAGAAATCAGGGACGGCAACAAGTTTGCTACGTGGAGCCCCTTGTAGATCGAAGTCAGTGCCAATCGAGACTGTGGTGCGAATAAAGCCGTGACTGATGGTGATGCTTCCATCAGCAAGCTGAATCGCCTCTTCACAAGGATGGATATCTAGGCCGCAGTTGGCTGCAAAAGCAACGGAGACCAGGTCAACCTCCGAGCCCGAGTCCGGTAGCGCGAACACAGCTTCATGATTGATGTCGCACAACAAATGTTTCCTTGAAAAGCCTACACTACACACGGAGAAAGCCTTGAACGCTGGTCTTGGCACCTCGACCAGCCAACTTTTGTGTTGTAGCATGATTTTCGTTTGCTCCAAGAATGAGGCGCCAAGGATGACTTTTTCTGCCGCTGAAGCGAGTATGTAGAACTTACTTGCCCAAGTGGAGGACGTGTGCGTCCATGAAGTGCCAACCCAGAACTTCAGATCAATCTGGCCGATGGGTTCGACAGATCTGCCATTCGCAAGTTGGAAACATGTGCCAGGTGGCACTCCGTCCCAGGAGTCGTAGTGTAGTTCATCGATACCTTCTTTCGATATGATATTGACGTCCGCACCTGTGTCTGCGCAAGCATGCATTTCGAAGCGAAGATCACCTTTCTCAAATGTGACAGGTAGCACAGAGCACGTCGCTGGCAGTATTCGAGTATATGAGATCACAGGATCTGGGACCTCCGGACTCGACGGACACGATAGCGATGAACGACCAGGCATTTCTTCTGATTCGGTATTGGTAGGCTGCATTCCACTGGATGGCCAATATGTTCTTTTTCCGTGTCCATCGCGAGACACCTGGAGGGTCATTAAAGTCTCTGTCAAATTAAGGATCAATCATACCTGCTGCATAATCCGTGCTCGCTTCTGCCCATATGGGGTGTATAATGTCTGACGAGTAAGCAAATGCTTTGCTAGGTTCAAGTCTTCGTACCCTTTTGAGTGTTGCCCGCGGCACTCTCAATTTTTTTTGTTTCCCAATTGGTCCTGGACCCCAGTCGACGTCACTCTCATCGTCTGTTTCACTATCACTTCCACTTCCACTGTTAAGTTGTGATAGCCCAACAAGGAGGCTCAAGTCGGGTCGTTCTGGTGCCAAATGATGTAGGAGCACCGTATCATAGAACTCCATACAAGCAACGGCTGAGTCAGGCGCGTCAAACTTGTCTGTGCTGATGTGCCAGTCTTTGTGCCCGATATGACCATTGCCCGTTGGCACCTATTCTGTCAGTCAAGGTTCGTCCGGGATGTTCCATGAACATACTAAAGGAACATCACTGATGTCTTGGTCTAACCACAAAGAGGTGTGTGGTACAGCGTCTGTTGTACCATACAAAGTAGGGTGTACCGGCTCAAGACCGGGCGAGCTTGAAAATCGGTAATCTGAAGCATAGTTTTCCATGGTTACATGTTCGTTGCAATGTGCGGACTGATCTTTGAATGACCGGCGAGGTCATCACAACAAGCGCCATGAAGCGACACAGCCACGTTTTCCCCTCATCCATCAATGCTGACATGCATGACAGCGCAGCTTCAGTCTAGCTGCGCCACCTTCGTCCGTTATTTCGTAGCAAACACATGCAATCTGACCGTATAACGATGTCAACACCAGTCTTCGATCGTGAATCGCGTCTCCAATACCTTGCTGGATATCCGTCTCTTGCCAACTTCATTGCCAGCGACCGCGATCGCACAACATTCATATATAAGCGCTTCGATGAACTAGCGGCGCGAAATTTACTATATCTTCAAAGCGAGCTTGCAGAACTTCAAGCCAGACAACGAGATTTTGACCAAGAGGACCTCATTGCTGACCTGGCCACAAAGCAGTGCGCGCGAAACTATGTGGCATTTGAGAAAGCAGCAACCAGTGGCGCAGACTCGAAGCAGAAACAACGGAAAGAGTTATTGTTGGAAATAAGAACGAAACTGAGAGAATACCGCGAGGCGTTAATGTTTGAAAGCACATTCGCATCCATGCCACCACCTTCGAAAAGTGTATTGCGCGCATTTAAGTATCAGTTCAACAACCAGCGTAATGGAAAGGACAAGGAGTTCCCAACGTTAGGAGGTAACAGTGCTGTGTTATATGATGAGATTGAAGACCTCGTGGCGTTAAAGCTGGAGAACAATTCGGATAGATTGACAAAATTCGCGCAAGAACATTTGGCCTTCCTGTTTCCAGTGAGTTGGTTATACTGAGCGTAGCGGGACACCTGTAACAGCGTGCTGACTGAACAACGTAGGATCGCAAAAGGTCGAGAAGAGGCATTGAATATGCCTCTAATCTCGCAATCGAGTCCTTCGTGACCTGGTTTAGCACCTTCCTAGCCGCATTACTATTGATTGGCGCCATCGTGATCTTGTACAAAGTGCGGTCTTCAGACTGGCGCCTGGGATTGATAGCAACGTTCACAACGCTGTTCGCGGGCAGCGTGGGCCTATTGACGAATGCTCGACGAGCGGAGCTGTTCGGAGCAACGGCAGCGTACGTAAGATAATTTGCATCTTAGATTCTTCTCACTGACCCTGATCATGTAGATATGCAGCTGTATTGGTAGTATTCGTGAGTGGCGATCTGGGAAATGCATAGTTTGGTTGAGAGGTGGAAAGAGAGGGTGATAGAATAGGAAATGGGAAAGGGTGCAGTAGGGCGAACCATGACATCACCCCAACACCATCGCCAACAGTCGCAGAAGACCGAATCGAACATGTTAACCAGTTATCAAATAACATTCCGCTAGAAAAACTATGCAAATCCAAATCCAAATCCATCCTCCTAATCAGCGATCAACAACTCCCCCGCGCCCCTAAACGACTTATTCTGCGGCGGCAACACCTTGGTACACTCGGTCAAATTATTAACATTCCCGACCCCCAGCAACGACAGCCTAATATAACTATAAGCATAATCCTCATTCCAATGCTCCTGCCCCTTCGCCCCAATACTGAACTTCAGCCACTCGTCGCTCGTCCGCGGATCCCGCGCAAGGACGACGTCGCTGGGAAAGCGCAGGACGGCTTTGGGCAGCGGGCCTAGGCCGAGGGTTTGGTTGTAGAATAGTGTATCCCACACGCCGGGGGTGCCGTCCTGGGGCGCGGAGGCGCGGGAAGGGTCGACGAAGAATTGCTGCGAGGTGGTGTGGGCGCCTAGTAGGGCGACGAGGTTATGGGCGGTGATTGTTTTGGCGGCGAAGAGGGTGATGAGTTGGTCTGCGGAGTCGTTTACGCTGGGGAGAAGCCCATCTTGATTCGCTTTGGTGGAGTCTTTGCGGCCGACGAAGGTGCGGATGCGGGGGCCGAGGGGGCATGCTGGGAGGTTGTTAGGCGGTGTCTTGATATACTGGGGTTGGGGGAGGGGTGGCTTACTGACTACAGCGTGTTTCGCTGCGAATTGGATCAGGTCTGCCATACTGACGCCGTACTGTTTGAAACTCTGCCTTTGCAAATTACCAAGGACTTTGACAATGTCCTGCAATCCTCTGTTGTCCGAGCGGGAAATTTCCTCTGGTGCGAGGATGATGCTCCCGTCGGCACCACCGTATCCAAGGCCTTCTTTCCACGTCCCTGCGTCGTGGAAACCGAGTCTGATCGCAGCCCGCGCGTAGCTGTTGCAGCGGCCGGACTGACCACGGAACAGGCTTGTGAGTCGGAGCGAGATATGTGCCCAGACACAGCACGTGTCTGCTTTGCACTTGGGCGTGCCGAGTTGGCCTGGTATCTGGTAGCCGCCAACACTGCTCTGGCCAGATTCTTTCTCAAGGAGGATGTTGGCGATTATTTTGCCGACAGGTGTTGTGCCGCCGTCCTTGATGTCACCAATGAGTACAGGGACATCTTCGGCTTCGTCTGCCGGGTCATCAACCTCGTTTGGATCTTCTGGTTTCTCTGGGTCTGCAGCTCCGGTGGTTTGACGTCGGACCTGCGATGACCATCGTTGGAATCCGGGTCTTCGCTGCCTTTCCTCTACTCTTTGCTCGATCGCGCGTACTGTAGCGTCCATGCCTGGATAGGCGTATGTGCATTCAATGATAGTAAGGGTGCCGAGGCCACCAACAATGATGTGTGAAAGTTTCATGTTGTAGTGAGTAGTATACAATGCAATTGACGTACTGGGTCGAATGAATGTAGAATTATATCCAACTTGAAGCCAAGAAAGCTCCGCATACCGGTGACATTCTCACATCCTCAATACGAAGGATCAGCCAGCTCAGCTCCTCAAACCTCGCCGTTGTACCCTTCTTAGTCGGAATCTAGATACTCAGACTTCCTGTGTATGACGGATGTTAAGCGAGAAGCGCAGCTAGTCTCGCCATGCTTCTTCCACGAGGCTGAAGTCTAGCGAGGGTCCAGGTCCAAAAGTAGATAGTATGCTTCCCAGAAGGGCAAGTCCACAAGAGCTTCTTTGTTCTCTACGGCTAGCCAGACAGGTTGCCTGACGAAACGAACCACAAAACGTGTTGATTTCGGACAAGGGCCAGACCACGGCTCTCCATGCCCATACTTCCAGATTCTGGCAAGGCTCGACAGCCTTGATTTGCTCACGTCGTGCGGATCCTGGAGAAGAATGGTTCGGGGTTCACTAGCAGCCTTTAACTGCTTCTTCTACGGCCGTTGCTGCGGCTTTCGATCCAATAGCGCTCTATCAGGCCCCTAAGCAGGTTGTGGTGCTGCTGGAGGCCGTCAGCTCAGTCGTTACTACTCTTTAGGTCTAACAATAGGTGCTGAGTTGGTTGAACGCATTTCTTGGTTGCAGACGGTCTAGGGAATGGCGTGTATACCTGTCGGCCTATTCTGCGACGCGAGAAGGGCTATGTTGGAATGCGGGGTCGATCCTTAGAGCAGCGAGCAGACAATACACATTGTGTCCAGCCAGGGTCCAGAACCTTGCTTCCACGCGACTGAGGATGGATGGATGACGGACCGACGCAGCTGAAGCGCGAAACCTGTGAAACAGTCTCGAACACGACGTTCTACAATCTGAAACCCAGCGCTGGACAAAAACTCAAGAGACGTTAAAAAAAGTCGTATTGCAACGCAACGTTACCCTATTTTTCTTCGAATGGTTGAACTCCATGTTGCTCCAACCTATGCTACACAATGCACACAACTCCAATGACCCGCTTTAAGTTGTTTCGTGGTAGACCGCCAGTACAATAGTAATACAAGAAAAGTTCGACGAGTCGACACGTGTGTGCGCATGTCGTATTATATAGATCAATCAGTGCGCCGATCCATGCGCCGTGCAATGCAGCTCCATGAGTTGTAAATCGTTTCTTCACTCGTGATAGTACGTCTCGAACGCATAGATGATACCGAAAACAAGGAAGGCAATTGCGCCGCCGAGGGTGACTATCGAGTATTAGCGTCAAGCTCATGACAGATGTGAATACCAACTTACCATTGCGCATACTGATCTTGCCAGCAATGGCGCGACCACCAATCACGGCGCCTGCGGTACATATACCGTGTCCGACGGTGGCACCAGCTGTAACCCACCAGTAGTCAGAGCCCGCGGCCATAGCGACTGTAGCGATCTGACTGCGATCGCCCCACTCTCCAAGGAAGGTCATGATGAAGGTCTGCACCCAGGCGGGGCTGAGAAGGAGAGAGAAGAGATTGTTGATGCCACTGAGAGCACCAGCAAGCGAAGATCCTCTGGGCGAAGGAGATCGATCGGGCGAAGTGGAGGGGCTTCGAGCAGGAGCGGGCAGCCTGGAGCCGGATCGAGAGCGTCGTACGCGGCCAGATTCCAGCGCGTAAGGCGAAATGGAAGATCGACGACGACCCTTGGAACGCGCAAGCTGCTCTTTCTCCTCCAGCTCCTCCTCCACCTCGCGCATTTCTTCACCGACACCGTCGTCCGGGCTCATGGCGAGGCCTTCGCGCAACAGCTTGACGCCAAAAACGAGGAAGAGAATGGCAGCGGCCAAGTGTGTGAAGCGCTCGGATAGGAAGGCAGGTACAGCGTGGCCAAGCACAGCGGAAAGCACCGTCATGACTGCCAGTGCGGAAAAGGCAGCAGAGAAGACGACAAGGCGAGGGTGTCGCATGGCCATCAGGGCGGCCACGAGGAATGTCTTGTCGCCAATCTCGGAGAAGATGATCATTGTGAAGGAGAGTACGAAGGAGTGGAAGGGCTGAATGACGCCGCCGGCCTCCTCGTTAGGCAGGCTGGAGGCAGGTGTTTTGGACTTGGGTGTGGTGTCCAGCGGGTCTGCTTTGGAGAGGGAGTCGGGGACGGGGTGAGGGGCATCGTCGTGCGGTGTGTCTGGTAGATCGGTGGGTTTCTGCACTGTAATCAGTTTCGTGTTCTGCAGTGACGTTGAGTGTATCGTATCAGGATGCGTGGGCTTACCTCGAGGCCGACTGCGCCATAGACACGTGTGGAGGTTGATTCTACGGCAGCGGCTTCCTTCAGATGCGACTGCTCGCCGTGGGGCAGCGGGGGAGCCTCTTTGGGCGAAGTAGGCACCTGCTCCTTCTTGGAGCCAGTCTTGTCCTCGTGCGCCAGACGCTCTTTGTCTTTGGCTGAGACGCCGCCCTCGACGCCAGTCTTGCCCGTCGCCAGCTTGCGGTCAGGGTCCTGCATGACACTCTTGTCGCCATCGAGCACTTTGTCATCTGCACCAACTAGCGTCGAGTCTTTGGAGCCGGGGACTGTCTTCTTGCCGGTGCCCAGGTCTTCTATCACGGCGGGCTTCTTGTCGTGCGAGGTGGGTGTGTCGTCAATGTACGGGCCTGCGTGGGGTTTGCCGTCAAAGCCGTCGACAGGCGCATCTTTTGTTCCTTTGGCGGCACCTGCAGGCGTGGCGGCGGGCGAAGGGTCGGGGATGGCATTGGTGTAGGCGGGCGCTGCTGCTCGTGCAACCTGCTTGTCGTCGATGTTGGCGACTGTGGACCTCGCGAGCACCTGCAGCGCAGGCAGGAGGAGGAGAGATTGTCGCAGTTTCATGGTGCTGCTTGTGAAGATGTATGCAGGGGTACGCTGTGAGCTCACAAGCACAGGGCGTGAGCGGTGGTGGTGGGCAATGGGGTGCGAACTACAAAATGTACGGGAAGGAGAAGAGTCTGGCCAAGGAGCGTCGTGAAAGAGCAGTGGGAGAAGAAAGCTGGAGGTGCAGGGACATGCGCTCAGCACTCAGAAGTCTGGGTGGAATTGAGAGATGTGGCTGCTGTTGGAACTTTAGGAGAAGACCACTGCCACAGATGGATGCAAGGGGTACGTGCAGTGGCCTACGTAACACGCAAGTAGGAACCTATGTTTGCACACGGCAGAGCGCTAGATGGGAAAAGGGCTGTCGTCGAAAAGCGGCAGCTCCTCCAGCCTGTGGCAGACCGGCGCCCTGCAGCTCCGTCTCGGTTTCAAACACTCTCGTATATAGCTTGCTCACCACTTTCTCCTGCATGTCGCCCCTTCTCCTCGCTCGGACACGAGTATCCGGGAGACTCCCGCCTAGGCCGCAAACGGTAAGCCTCACGTATCCATATGCCTGGTAACGTGACCGCCCGGCCTGTTCGTGGTGGAAAGCGGGCCATGCGTGCCGGTCGCGAACCTCACCATCACAACAACGCGCTCCACGGCATCATCCAACCTTCGACGACCAAACAGGCGCGCAATTGATGGCAAACACTGCGCGCGTCTGCTGAACTCACAATGGCCGAATCACGAGGCGTGCGCGCCGGCAGCAGGCGCAAGACACCCACCCCGCAGCCAGAAAAGGCGCATGCACGCGCATCGCGGCGACTGCGCAGCGCAAGTCGCGACATCGAACCAATTCTTGAACTGCAGAAGCCAAGTCGCCGGAGTGCGCGTCAAGCAAGTGTGGCTCCAAGTGAAAGTGAGAATGAAAGTCTCAAGCCACGACGAGCACAAAGAAAGCCTGCCAAGGAAGCAGCAGGAGGTTGGTCTGCCCTTAAACCCTAACCCTAGTCCTAGCCCATCTCGACTGCGCTCCAGAACAGAACAACCACTACTCCACAATCGACTTGCAACCGCTGATGTGACATGCGCCAGACCTCACCATCGTTGAAGAGATTGACACCGAGATTGCGTTCCAAGAAGCGCCAGGCACACCGCAGCGCATCGACATCGACCTAGAAGAGCAGGCCCACTTTCGCTCACCCGGTGCAGCCTCCGAGATGTCTGGCACCACTGCTATTTCGTCCTTCTCCATGATTGAAGCCGAGTTCCTCGAACCAAAGTACATCTTGAAGCACACGCGCAAACTGTGCGACGTCGCAGAAGAATTCTTGCACCATCTTGCACCTGAGAATGGGAGCATAGAAGAAGACCACCGCAATATGCGAGAGATGCAAAAACCCGGTTCCGACTTCGTAAAGGATTACCAGGACTTTGAAGTCGAGCTCAACGTGCACTTGAAGCATTTCAAGAGCGAGGAGCACAAATACATCCATCCTCGGGCGGTTCATCGTGCACTATTCGGCTCCTACAACGATGTAGGGGCGCTGCAATCTGGCGTTGACCTCGTCTTCTATTTGTGCAACCTCGTTGTGTTCGCAAAACATATGATCCACTCGGACCGAAGCGACAAGGACATATGGAACAGCCTGCAGCAACTCGATTCTACATTCCCTAATCAATTCATGCGCTCATTGATCACCGAGGGCTCATCAACGGCGGCTGGGGACAGCACTTTGCTAGAGAAGACGTTCGAGTTGGGTTTGGACCTCCGCACTCAGCTTGCGATACTGCTGATGGAGCGTTCAGCGCACGAGAGCGAGTTTAATCCTGATGAAGTTCTCGATGAAATCTTCGCTCACTCCGAGGCGTCTCAAGGGAATGGAGACATCATTCGCGGCTGGAATGTGGCAGCGCTTGGTGGAGAGGAGACGAGTTTATCCCCGCTGTACCGAGAACGCGTCGAGCAACGACTGCTTGAGATGCAGACATTCTTCTTGACCGACTCCCAGTCCCTGGAGAACGGAGACACAGTTGACCTGGACGGGTTGAGCGCCAACTTTCCCTGGGAGGCAACCATTCTGCGACTTCTACAATGGGTACGCTTGCGACACCGTGAGATCAGTGAATCTATCGACGCTATAGGTGGCCCTACTGCCATTTTGAACAATGTGAAGAAGGCAATGGAAACGCCTCAACCAGCCAGCGATGAAACCAGACCCACAACTGCCCCTAGAGATTCCCCACGCAAAAAGCGACCGTCGCTCGGACGACACCGACGGCGCAGCAGTCGCAAATTCGACCCCAACGCGCCGATCGACCTGCGCGCAATAGATGCACTAAAGGCAAGAGAGAGAGATTCTGGGGTGCACTTCGATCCCAAGGTTCTGCAACCGGGCGAGGAGTTTGAGCAAGTAGCTGAGGAAGAAGAAGTGGCAGAACAAATAGGGGAACATCTGTCAACGGCTGCTACCGCACCAGATGTTGCAGAAGCCGAGCGCGAACAAAACGTGCAGCAGCAGACGTCCGTTGAAGAAGATCAACAACAGGGAGAAGCCACACTCGTAGCTGGGGAAGAAGACTTTGAAGACATTGAGAAGTTCCCCTCCTCTGGACCACCTGAGGGTACGCAAGACATACTGAGCGCTTTGAAGTCGGTAGGACCTCAAGGAAAAGAGAACCGCAAAGGCTCACTTTTCGATCGACAAGTCACCGCCCAACGTGTCGAGTTCGGCAGTGGCTTTGACTCTAGCCAGCCGACCCCCGGGCCCTCGACCAGAGTTCTAGACAAGGGAAAACAACGGATAGACCCTCCCCCATCTGTCTCGAGGAAGCGAGCACGCGCAGCAGAAGAGTCAGAAGACGAAGACAACGCCTTCGAAGCCAGCGAACGGAGCACACGCGTACATGAACGCCGCCAAAAAGCCCCAGTCTCGAAACGCGCCCGCCTCGAACCCCCCTCCTCCTCCGCCCCAGCACCTCCCTCCCACCAGCCCATCCCCACACCCTCCGACGACCGCCTAACCCTCCCGCCCACCTCCGC